>JAUMHE010000059.1:12596489-12609800 GCA_032359235.1 Enteromius mattozi
AAAAGGATAAACAATGCAGATTTGTTTTCACAGCCACCTTTGCTCAGATTTACCAAGGGTGCCAATATTAGTGGAGGACACTGTAGATAGATATTGAACAACTAAACGAACAACTGAATGAACAATGATAGGTAGATAGATAGATAGATAGATAGATAGATGCAATGTAATTAAGATGTAATTAAGCACCTGTGAATGAGTGTTTTCTTCACCAGCCGCTGTGGACTGCGATGGATTCAGGTTAAACATGCATCGCAGGAAATACACACAGCGGCTCCATCTCAACCTGCTGAACCTTGCTGACCCGAGTACTTTGTCTTCCTGGAAGACCAAACCATTTCCTTTGTGTAGCGGGCTGTAGTTAAATTATAAGTAGATTTCAGAGGATGTGAGGCAGACAAATGGCCGCTTGTGCGCTTTAAACACTGACCTCGGCTCAGACGTGTGACTTGTGCATTTGCCCTCTCCTCTGTTTTGAAGCCAAAAGGAAACCGGGGGTTACTGGCAGTTCAACCATGATAAGCATCTCTGGATGGAGAAGTTCACATGGAGGAAAGGTTATGTGAAGTTGAAGAAAAGAAACCTCATTAGAGGATTAGGGAAGGGGAAAGAAGGCAGACAAAAGCCTCTCCTTCAAAAAGAGCCTGGAAGTGGAAACATGCAGTGAAATGTAAAATCACTTTACAGCGACCCCTAAAAAAATTTGACATTTTCATCACATCAAAAAATTTTAACAAAATATCAAAACTTCACTTGCATGTATTATACAATTCAATTTTTCCATTTTGTTTCATTCAAATTTTTCTTTAAAATAAATGTCTCAAGGCTTGATTTTTGCAGGTATAGGACAAAGGGCAAATGTTATAATCCAGATGCATGAAATGCAACAATTTTGGCTTGAAATGTTTATTCTTACGTTTGTTTTAAGTGGCCGAAAGGAAGTGCAAAAATGAGATCAATGTATTTCTCTCACAATGGTTGGACAAGTCACTTTACAAAATAGAAGCCAACTACCTGTTTTCCCATAATTATGAAACAATGTTTTCCAAATCCTCCTTACCATCTCTTTCCTGCTATTGTTGAGAACTGGCAGTCAAGCAAATACCAGTTTGGAAAGTCTTTTTATATATTGTGCTCGCTTACACAGAGATGATTGTCACGATGAATGCTGGTGGTTCAAATGTTAAGTGTTGGTTAACCTGATTCACACACTTAAGTTGCCTGGAGATGCTCTGTGTACATCTGAGCAGTTAAAAAAAACAACTCCTAATAAAAAGACTGGCTCACTATGTTCATCTGTAAAAACAACAACTGTCAAGGGTTAAAATTTTACCTGTGGCCTCATTGTGAGATTATTTATTAAAAAGCGCTATAAACTTTGCATATGTAAATATAGGCAAAAGATGACAAACCTTCATTCGGTTTTGTGCATTTCAATATTTTATTACGCTATCAGTGCAAATAAACACCAAAGACAGAACATAAGAAAACCAAAAGGCTCCAGTCATCACAGGAGTATATGAAAACATTTTTTAGTTATTCACAATGCAGAGCCACAACATTGCAAAGTGTCTCTAAATTAAACAAAGCAATGTTGTTTTTAGTTTTTTTTTTGTTTTTTTTTAACCGAGAACAAACAAAACCATTCAGGAAAAAATATGCACATATTTTCGCAGGTTTAAACAGTCAAGGACTGCATTTGCAGACGATTATGGTTTAAGTACCCATCTCTCCATGATAAAAACATCTATTTTAAGACTTGACATTTCCCCATAACACAGGGACTCCCCATGCGTGTGCATGCTACAGGCAGCAAAGAGCCTCGGACAGAGAAGTAGATGTGAACAAAGATTATCGTTAGCACAACATAGACATGCAGAAAAGTGTCATCCTCCAGTACCCATATTTACATTACTACAGTTTTCTTATGTACAATGCAAGACGTTAAAAACTATTTTTTTTGTGTCTTGAACAATACAAAATAGTCATCTTTAAAGCAATATTTACATAAATGTATCTACTCATTGTCAAAACATATCAATCGTACAGAGAACATGGAATAATATTATAATTTGTTTTGTTGGACAATGTTTAAGACTCGAGTGATGGGCCTTTACCTGGAAAAAGACAACAACAACAAAAAAAAAAAAAAAAAAGAAAAAGGAAAAAAAAAAAAAAATATATATATATATATAGACTGCATTCCAATCCCTTCTCACGGTAGAGCGTCTGATTCAAACTGTATCCATAAATATCATAATTACCCCTCATGGCTTTGGTGGACAAACTGTATCTTCTCTTTTAATATTAAATTCTCAAAGTCGACACCGTAAATGCGTGAATGCTACATATTTAGATAAGATACAAAACAACAACTTATACGAAATTGTAAAAAGATACATTTCATTGGCTAAAAATATGACACTCGTGTTTTTTTTTAACGTCATGCCATTATCTCCACATAACAGCTATAGTTTCATTCCTGATGAAAAATAAAGCACTGTAAATCTGACTACGTTACGATTATACGACATTCCAGTAAATGTTGTTGCCTTGCAATCACGTGAAAACCTTCTTGACCTCAGCTAGCTTTACAAGAAAGATACCTGATAGACTACACTGACGTTCCTTTAAATTCTGCCGTAAGAAAATATACTTTATAACTGGACATTTCAATGCCACAAATTCAATATTGTGCTTAAACTGTACAATTTTCTTTGCCTCAGTAAAATGAAAAGGGTCCTGATTTGGCTGTAGATAAATATAGTGTGAAATTAGCAGTAACATTTCTGGATTCATCAATAATATACATAATAGGATGTTCTTCATAAATGTTTCAGTTGTGGAAAAACAGAAAAACTTTTGGGGTGGACATTTTACATTGTGCTGGACAAAGTAGTTAGCTTAGCATACATACAAAACAAAAAACAAACATTCCAATATGTGTATACAAAATAATTATGTAATTGAGAATTACCTTATGACATCAATAAAAATAACAAATCAACCAAATGGACAAAAGAAATCATTGAAAGCAATGGCAAAAAGCCAATGTTTTAAACTGAATTACCATGTCCCAAGGTTACCATTTACTCAGTTTCTGTTTTTAAATGGTAAAAAAAAACACAGGTAATATAGACAATGCTTCTCTCAGGCTTTGATAGTTCATATCTACCATTTTTCCATAGAGCCGTTTAGGCTCTCTTGTCTCTAGCTGTGAGTTTGTCTGTGGACTGGAGAGTTTATTCTGTGCTCATAGTCAATACACGACTCCACTTTTGTACCCATGATGCAGTGGGCCGGCTGCACCTGATCCTGGATCTCAGGTCTGAGCTGGCCGTTCCCCCGCTGAAGCATGTAGTAAAGAATCGGATTAGACCTGGTTAAAGGGGGTGAGTCTGGACTGGATCTCTCCTCCCTGCTAAAAGTTTCTACAGGTGTCCCCTCAGGTTCTTTTTTGACAGGTTTAGGACTGACTTTGGGAGAGCCCTTAGCCCAAACTACCGATTCCCCAGTGGTATCGACAGGTGCAGGTGCTGTTTTGGGATTAGTATTGAAAGAATAGGGGTACCATGGTAGGTTCGACAACTCCTGAGGGAAATAAGACTGAGTTAAGTTCGCATTGGCTGTACAGTTTGCCTGAGGGATGAAGGGACTTGGGGTCCCTCTGGGTTGGGATAGCTCTTTCAGACAGTTTTCTGACAGTAGAAGTTGCTTAAGAACGTTGAAGCCTTGGCTTTCTCTGGAGAGAGGGGTTTTGCTCCTAGGACTCCCTACTAACTCTTCTTCTTTTGGTTTTGCCAGCCCTCTACCATTAAATTCAGGTGTTCCAGACACCAGATTGTCACGAGTGGTATCTCGAGACGGTTGACAGAGTTCATTACTGAGGTGCTCTGCTAATTCAATGCACAGTTTTCTTTTCTTAGGAACGGGGCTCTGAAAATCCACTGACTCCTCTTTTACAGAGTTTCTGAGGAGCCTGGTATGTGGGTTTGAATGGTAGGTAGCATTCTGCTGTTTTAAAAGTTGGCTGAGAAGTCCAAATTTAGCAGCTGTTTCCGTAGGACATAGTTCAGATTTTATTGTGTCCCGTGCTTCAGCAATAGGTGAGTGCTGTGATGATCGTCTCTGATTGTACACCCCTTCATCAGTGCCGTCTGAAGAAAGATTCTCCTCTACTGGCTCAGTTTTGATCTTAAGGTGCGGAGAAGGTCCGTTTGAGGTGTCATGGTTGACACAGCCCCACTGAGGTTTCTCCAGCTCCCCTGAGGTTACTTCCAAGACTCTGTGCCCAGTGGTTCTTTCCTTCTGGGAAGCTGTACCCAGCAGAAGCTGCAGAACCGTGCGCTTCTCGAGAAGGTTTTCTATCTGTGTTGATGCAGAGGGTGATCGTTCACATTGGTGAGCTGGGAGAGCAGGAGGAGAACCTCCATCTAGCATGGAGGCTCTGTTCCGCTTATGTGGAACGACAAGTTGATCCAAAAGTGCCTGAGGCTTGTCAAGCTCAAGTTCTGGGCTTTGCCTTCTGCTTGTCGGCTTGTGAGGAGGAGAGGGTGACAAGTCGTTTTTACCACTCTGGGCCAGATTTTGTAGTAGCTTGCTGGCACTGAAAGGAGGCTCCAGCATCTTTTCACTTGAGTGAGCTTTGGACTTACAGAGATCTAAGGGACTGGACTGTGCATGGGGTGAGGGAAAGGAGTACGAAGGGGAGATCGAGTTGAAGGTAGCTGTTTGCCGCTCCAGAGGACTCTGCGTTCTGCTGTCCTCAGGTGTGCCATTCCGTTTAAGTGGGCCTGCAGTCAAGCTGCTCATTATTGCATCAGGCCGCGAACTAGGATTATCTGTGCTTTTGTTTACATTCTCGTTATTTCTGCGGTCCAGCAGTAACTGCATTAGAGTAACCTTATCATGGGATTTCACGTCTGGGCTGGTATCCAGATCTGTGGCCTCACAGACCTTTGACACAGAAGGTTCCGGCTTCCACTTGTTTATAAGAGACTCTGTGAGCTTATCCACGGAGGGGGTTAAGGAAGAGCAGGCCTCAGACTTTTGGCTAGGCGCTCTGCTTTTCATGGAGAGGTCGATGGGGGAACAGCTGGAGAAGCTCTCAGCATCACTGCTGTCTTTGGTCAGGCTGTTATCCTGGCTGGAGTACTCGCTTTCAGAGTGCAGGGAGGAGGCCCGGCTCGGGAGGATGCCATAGTCATCCTCCAAGTGTCCATTCCTGGTGAGCTGCTGCTGGGAGTTGTGATTGTTCAGAAGTAGGAGTAACAGGCTGCTGCAGTTTTGTGGCGGTCGACCATGTCTGTCGAAGGGCCGTCTCTCTTTGGGGGGTTTCATGGATGGCGAGGAAAGGGAAGGGCTTTTTTTGCTGGAGTTTACCGCTGATGGGGGGAGTGTTCCGTTTTGAACATTTAAGGAGCTTAGCATGTCTGGGGCAGTTGTTGTCTGCCCCATGCTGGGAGGCCTCTTATCCTGCGTTTGGTGAGTAGCCATGGCTGCAAGCCTCTCGCTGGCTGATCTACTGGTTAATTGTGCTTTTATGGCCTGCTCTCTGGAGTACTGCTGTAGATGAGCCTCGCTGGACAGCAACAACGCCAGCTGACTGCAAGCGACACTGGGCTTGGGTGAAGGGGCCGGACTGGATCTAGTCCGTACCATGTTGGCAACAGCCTTGAGTCGCTCAGTGCAGGACATGGATTCAGAGCTAGTGGGCTGGGCAGAACTTTGAGAAGAATGAGGAGAATCTGAGTTTCGTTTCTGGGTGCTCTGCCGACAGTAAGGCACGGTGTTATGGTTCTGTTGCTTGCTTTTCCTCATGAGGCTTTTTAGGCGGCCTGATGCTGTGCCGTAACTCTGGTAGGTTTCCTTATCAGCAGGAGCACTTTCACTGCTGTCCCTGTCGAGCGGTTTGTGGCTTTGAGAAATGTGCTGTGACAAGGCGACACTCTGCAGCCGAGAGCTGAAGGACTGCAGCAGAGAAGCCAGCAAGGTGCTCTCCCCCTGCTCAGAGCCTTCCAGGCCTCCTTTGTAGTGCTCCTTTCTCTGTCCGTTCACTTCTGCTGCAGTGCATGTTTGTTTCTGGCTGTTATCTTCACTCCATGCTCCTGAGCGAAGCAGCCTGGCTTTTTTAAGGTGCTGTGAGGCCGCACTAGGTGGGCTACCCTTGTCTTGCGAGGGGGAGCCATGGTTAGGGAGCTGAAACACCCTAGTCACCCTGTTGGCATTGTCTTCATTGTTTTGGACAGGTTCTGACCTCTGTGTAGCAGTGGCAGCAGGTCCAGTGGTGACCGGATGCATTAGCAAACCTTCCAGATATGTTAAAGCAGCAGAATCCTGGTGAGTTTCAGGGCCAGACTCCACCCCATGAGTCATGTTCAACAGTAGGATGCCCTGATGTGATGTTTTACAACTTATGAAAATGTCTTAGTAAGATCTGTGCCATAAATGATGAGAGTGCAGAACTCCAACCGTGCTTTGGATTTTGTTCCTTTTCAGTCAAAGAGTTTTACATACAGGACTAGCGGGCATTTGTAATGTCAAGCACGAAAACCCAGCTGGCATCGTTGTGCATTCTATGAGTAAATCCACACGGCTTTAAAATATGTTGTAAGCAAAACCAGAGGAATGAGGAGGTTTCTCTGTCCTGATGAACCATAAGCTCTATATTTGGGAGATCCTTAGGGATGAACCAAAGGCTGAGCGTTGCCTGTGTGCTCTTCTGATCTGAGACGTGGCCACACGGGAACCTACAGCACAAGAAAAGAAAACACTACATGAGTGACAGGCATTAACATCCCAGCATCATCAAAATAACCACTGTAACTTTCTTTGAAGTCCCTGTCAAAACCAATTATCACAGAAGAACTAATTAAATTCAAGCAAAAAAAGAAAACTTCAGAGTAAACATAAAACTTGTGTTTGACTAACACTTTATAGCAACTGTCAATCAGACTGCTCTGCCTCCCAACTTTTTCATCAGATCCTTTTCAGGACCTCTCAATGATTGTTCTCATATGTATAGAAGGCCTTTTTATGACCATTACTTAATGAGCATTTCTGGGAGTTATCATTTTACAGATTAAGGCGAGTAAATCAACATCTTAAGGTTTTTTTTTTTTTTTAAATCACAGACAATGTTTTCTCAAAGGATAGATAGACATTTGCTTAAATGTTGTTAGTAAGATGGACAACTTGCCTGCTGTACTTAAAAATATCCACTTACACCACAAAATTCACTTGCAACATTTAAAACTGCTCTCTTTCACGTGTGCAAGTCACATTATGACAGAAAAACATTAAAAGCTATTGTCAAATTAAGTAAAGTAGTTTCTCATCTTTCTCCCTGGCATAACAGGATTAAAGAAGTGAATACCCACTAAAAAAACGGCTGTCAGCAGCCCTTCACGCTCAGGCCAATAGTGGCTCAGTGGGGCTGGCAGGTGTAGAGGGGCACACATGGCACACCTGTCAGACCGCTCCTCCACAGAGCCACGGCATCAGATAACATGACAGCACCACTGGCTGCTCGCTCGATGGGTCTGAACCCTGTCAGAAATGCTTCCATAAACACTCCTGACTTCCCACTGTCAGGGCCACCACCACAAAGGTTAATTAATACAGGATTCCAGCTCCCCTAAAGCAGTGCTCAGCTGCCAGAGAACATCTTACCCTCCATGTCCTGCCCCTTCAGCAACGGGGCAACATGTTACAGCGGTTTGCAGAGGAGTTAAGCTCGACCTTGAGCTGGGGATGCTGTTACAGCAATTCAACAGCACGCTTATGCCGGGAATATCCTGAATGTGCCGTAGTAACTTAAGATCCTCAAGATGACGTGACAGGAAAGTCCTGCGAGAATCAGCACAAGGTCACACGCATTTAAATTTGATGCAAACTGCATTAAGTTGCAAAGGTCGGGTGCAACAGGTTACGACTGCAAGGACGGTAAATAGGAAAACTAATTCATTAACTAATTCAGTCTCAGTTACAGGATCAGCTTGGGCCACTGACCTAAATTTAACAACAAAGAGGGCAACCTGCTAGAACGGGGCCATCTGACGTCTCACGCTAATCTTAATGTGGCAGATTAAGATTAATTTCCCGCCAAATGAGGTGCTGCCACCCTACAAATAAAAGTTCAAACTTGGGACAGGTGGAGAAAGAAGATAAACAGACAGGCTGAAAAACTGGACCATAAGAACAATGAAGCAAACACATCATTCAAGACAAATCAATACTGGGCTACAATCGGATCATGCCAGATTAGATCTCGTCCATGAAAACAAAAGGAAACTGAACGGATAGCTCAGCCAAAAATGAAAACGACATGAGAATGATTTCAACAAGTAAGACTTGTATTTCCTAAGATCTTATTTTGAGAGGAAGCAGGCATACAAGGGACAAGAAATACAGGTCTAAAGGTGCAATCTCACAGCATTCCCTCCATTTGCCTTTCCCACACATGACCCTTTTGCACAAGAAATACAAAATATGTTTCCTCTCTCCCTCTCTCTCCTTTCTCCCTCCATCTCTATCCCTCCAGCGGTCTGCAAGTGATTATCCATTATCTCTGACAATGTCAAACATTCACACCCAACAGCATTTTAAGTGATTTCACTAGCCAGTGGTGAAAGGAACAGCAGCAGACAGGAAGCTTTATCATGGCAGGGCGTCTTTCTTTGCTCACCCAGACACCATGAGCAGGAAGGTCAAACCATCATCAGTGGCTGAGAGGCAATTTCCCTTGAGGAGCTGGACAAAAAAAAGGCCTTAACTGCGAACGATGGACTTCTTGGCGCAAATGTCAGGGATTTGATATCCAAAGCCAATCTGGCAATCCTCGCATGTGGGGTAGGAAATTAATTGGAATTCAACCCGTCCCACAAAGTACCCCAACAAAAAAAAAGGTTAATGAATGATCCCCATTATAAGGAACCATAATCCATTTGCACCATTTAAAATGCATGATTAAAAATAGGGTGAGCCGCAGGAAATGTGCTGCGAGTCAAGGTCAAGTACGTCTGAGTCTCGGTGCACGCAACAGCTGGAGTCCATGCAAAGCACTCCGTGTTAATAAAAAGTGACAACCCAGTCCTTGCTGCGCGTATCGCTAATATCTGACACCAGACTGGCAGACGCTTCCCCGGCGTTAAAGGTAAGCCAAGGTTAAAGAAATTTTAAAGGAAAGCGAGCCGTGTGAATCGCTTTCCATCATGTTATCGTAGGCAGCTGGTGTTCACTCAGATACGCCGGACAAAGTTTGTAAATCCAATATGGCTCAAGAAAATTAAATAAGGGGAGCGACGTGCTACCTCAACAAACATGACTGTAACGTCCACATCAGTGAACTTTTGCTCTTTTGAAGTAAAACGTAGAGCAAATAAGGTAAAAATGGGGGAAAAAAGAAATTAAAACTACACACAAAAACAGCAATAACAGACTTGACGTAGGCTGTAAATAAAAAATAAATAAAATGGTACATTAATACAATAAAATAATTACAATTCTATTCTAAATTTTACACTGAATTACTTAGTTCCATTAATTTCATAAAATATAATTGCATAAGGTTACTATTTCCTACAGCTCATTATCTCCAGTTCTTTCCTATTTATAAACTTCAGCGTACAGCTAGAAATTCCATTCAAAACAGAGATTCTATTAATTTTCTTAATCGATTAAGTGCACTTAACCAATGAAAAGACAAAGCACCTGGGTTCCTCCTCTTGGCACATCATTCCAGCTGGCAAAAAAGTTGGCAGAACTTGCCAACAAAATTCCACCCGACTACAATTACAGCATCTCATTCACTCTCCACTCTTATCACTGGGGCTGTAGAGTGCACACACACTCCTGCTACTCACAGAAAACACTAACTCCACTTGCCAACTCCTCCATATCTACTCACCCGCTGTCTCCTTAATCACAACACAGGCAGTTCCAAATCGATCTTACCCTGCTCCTCGCCGCTCCTACTACTACTACACCACCACAGATCCTGCTACGCCTCTAAGCTTTCAATTGAATTGGCCATTCCCACAAGAAGATAAACTGGTATTTGAATTGCAAATGATAGGAAGTGGAATTTACAGAATTGCAATTAAAAAAAAAAGTAGCAGCTCATATCATGAAATGAAGGAAATTAAGTGTTCTTCCATTTTGATTGAATTTTTTGA
The DNA here is from genome assembly GCA_032359235.1 of Enteromius mattozi. Taxonomy (NCBI): domain Eukaryota; kingdom Metazoa; phylum Chordata; class Actinopteri; order Cypriniformes; family Cyprinidae; genus Enteromius; species Enteromius mattozi. Next base: position 12,606,665 of record JAUMHE010000059.1, read on the forward strand.
AGTGATTTGTATTTCAATTCTACTATTCAAATTCAATCTTTAGTTCTAATTCAAATTCAAATGTGAGACCTAGTTCAAATTCAGATTTTAGTCCTAGTTGGAATACCGTTCTGAATGACATGCAACTGTGGTGAGGTTCATTCTTCAGCATTTCCCAAGTGTTTAGCACAGATATGAATTCCCATGCCACTGCAGTCTTACTCCAAAAGGTCACCTAGACCGATGATTCAATTTAAAGCACACACAAATGCACAAACGATCCATTCCCCTCCAAGAAAACACCTTTAACAACTGCTAGAAATCTCCACTTCAAGAAAGCCCTCAGGACTACAGCAGCAATCTTCACACTTGCTAGAACTACGTAAGACAACAATGTGCCGACTATAAGCTGTGTTTAATGACGGCTAATGAGAGCGCCCCTCCGTTACGAAGGCGACGGGAGCTCAGACAGAACGGGCGTCTTCGCTGCAGATCTCAGGAGGCTCAGACAGGTGAAGTGTGGTAATCAATTTGCTCTACCGGCAGGACTCCTCAGCAGAATACTAATGAATCTCTCTCGCACACACACAAATAATCCGCTCTCACACATTCACTCAAACACACATTTCAACTTTTCCCATGGCTGGAGGGAATGAGAAAACAGCTGGGCTGATCACTGCTGCCCTCAAGGTTGTGTGGGTACAGATTACATGGTCGTTCCACTCGACACTTTCAAAACAGCTACGGGGAAAACGAGGTGAAAGTCAAATCTGGAGTACAACCCCAGCTGCACGGCTCCATTTGAACACAAACACACGCACGTGGACGCATTTACAGCCAGGAATATACAAAACAGAAACCAAACACGCACCTGCAGCGGCCACACACAGGTACAGATGCACCTGAGGTAAGAAACACATGAGCAGTCACCCATATAAACACTCAAGGGGAAAGGTATGTCATAGGAGAAAAACTATCATAATTTAGGGATGGAGATGAATTTTTAAACCACACCTCGCAGACTCACTTTCTATCTGCACACAAAAAATATAAATAATGTTAAAACTGATTTGTCATGAAGACAAATTCAAATCGAGCTCATAGCATTTGCCTAATCCATTCCCATCATCATTTCCTGTCCTCTTCCCACAATCAAAGCAATAAAAATGACACAGATTATATTTCTTAAATACACACTACCATTCAAAAGTACAAATTTATTAGCATTTTTACAGCTTTTATTCAACAAGGACACATTAAATTATTATTTTATTCGAAACTGTATTTCACAAAATATATTATTAAAACATTAAGCAGAACGACTGTTTTCAACATTAATAAAAATAATATTTTAATGCAAATCAGCATATTCAAATGATTTCTGAAGGATCTTGTTTTAAAAAATTCAGAAATATCAGCTGTGCCATCACAACAATTAATAACAATTAAAAATAGTGAGCATAAGATAGGCTACTTCTTTCAAAAACATTTAAAAAATATATTTTATATAATTATTTTTTTATATAATTTTATAGTTTGGTTTTTATTAATCTGTTTTACAATTTATTTATCTATCTTTATTTAACTTTAATTTAAAAGACAATGAAAAATCATCAGGGCACAACAGGAAGACAAGGGTGGGATCAGAAAAATGATCTGAGATTCAAACACGAGGTTCACATGCGCACCAGAACTACTAACCAACATGTCAAAGCATCCTCTAACTGCTAGGCCACATCTCTTTTGATATGACAATGAAACGATGAACGAAAATGACTGGCAGAAGTAGAAACAAGATGTGAAATGTTGACTTGATGTGTTGAGCGGAATTCAAAATCACATCGCCACATAAGCCGTGGGGCTCAGTGTGAGAGAGTATGTAACTAACAGCTAGGCCACGGCTAGCCACTGTGCTGATAGTCCCCTCCGCTCTGTGGTCAACAGGGCAGCGGGACAGTAAACCCAACAGCACATTTTACATCAGCAGGAATAATTCACTTTTTACACATCCAGTATCATTAATAGCCTCTAACAAGAGGACACAACCTCACCTTGGCAGTTTCACACACAGCTGGAGAGTAGAAAGAGAAGCAGCACAGGAACACACAGGAAGCTGCCATCCTCTCCGAACTGATGTGTGAAGACAGCCAGGAGCTAGAAAACTAGAGTGAAAACCTCAAAACGAATGAAGTGAAAAAACAGGCTGCCGCAGCGCTGCTGCTGTCTGCGCCCTTGACACACTGACACTGTCATGTGACACTCTGTCATCCGCCACCTGGCAGAACCCCACCCTCTCACTTCCTCCTCCTAGTAACCCAACGGCATTGAACTACATCACACCACCCCCCCACACCAGTGGAAGGTAGAGAGGGTCACCATGTCCTCATCTGTAATCCTCTGCCATTCTTCAGCAGCCCGGCTGGAGGAGGCGGCACCTGCCACAAGGGGAGAATGCCCAATTAGGCAGCTGTCACGCAAGGCAGAGGCTCCAAACTCATCCCTGTCGAACTGGAGAGCAGCTGTGGGTGCCAATTACGGCGAAACATTAACCGCTTCGGTTCCAGGAAAAAGCAAGAGCCTGGGCAACACATGATGTTTGACGATTCCAGGTTTCTTGCCTGCAGGCACTGGAACCTGATTACCAGCATGCCCCGTTCATCCTGCACCAGACACCAACACACCAAGATCTACTCCAAAAATACTCAACATGGTGAACTGAGCTGATTTAATAATATATCAATACAAACCAGGGTCTAAATGAGTATTTTGCATAAAAACAAGCAACAATTGTTTATAAAATTCAAAGCTTATAGATTAGTCATGTCCTGATTATTTACAGAAAATTCTATCAGTACTTCAATATTAATTAGTTAAAATCAATATCAACATTTACTTATTTGCTCAGTTATATAATTTCTTTAGTTAAAGGTGGATCATCTAAATGAGTTAAAGATACAAATGTTCAGTCAAAAGGCTATTTTGCATTAAACAATAAAAAAATTCTTTAGGAAGAAATTGTGTTAAATAATGCATTTTTTTAATTAATAGAAATAAAATAATAAAATATGTATATATTAGTGCTATCGAACTATTAATCACATCCAAAATAAAAGTTAGTGTTTACATAATATGTGTGTGTACTGTGTGTATTTATTAT
>JAUMHE010000059.1:12609900-12629139 GCA_032359235.1 Enteromius mattozi
AATTTCCTTAATTAATGAAAAAGCAGATCGACCTAAATAAGAAATAACACATAATAATTTATTTACTGGAAAAATAGTGACATGAAATGTGCAATGGAAGCACAGATTCACTTCCACACACATGCTGGGGTTTCAATTGTGATCCAATTATGATACTGTTAAACACTGTGATGTATTGAATCATGACTTTTGTATTATAATACATAAATCGTGAGGTAGTTTGTGGTACCTAACACTAATGTGAAAGACTGGAGGGCCAAATCATCATTTCACTTCCTCTCTAACCTTTTTCTGGCAAAAGAGCGACAGTAATGTAACATTTCCATGTTTAAATCAGATCTTCACAGGCCTGGGGCCTCCATAATCTCCCTACTGTTAATTAAATGACGAGGGAGCGTAGGCGAGCCGAGAGGAGAGAGGGACAAAGCTGCTGGGTCTCCTGCCACAGCAAGACTCGTTAATATTAAAGATTTATGCTCTTCCCCCGCCATCGCTACAGACCTTCCTGTGCTATGCGTGTCTGTTTGGGTATGTGTGTTTTTAGGACAATGCATTGCAATGCAAACTAGACGATCGCTTCGGTCTCTGTGTGTCAGGGAGCATGGAAATTGTTGACAAATTTGTTGTGATTGTATAATTTATCATCTCAGAACACCTCTGTTTTGAGTAAGACGGAAACTAATCTGCAACTGCGAAATGAAATGAGCTGGACGCCAGCCGGTGGAAGATTTACGACAGAGCGAATCCGGAATCGTGACAGCAGTTATTGATCATTTAGTCTCCATGGTTTCTCTGTTTAATCGAAAAGTCGCAAAACTGTGATAACGGACGCCTGAGGGACAGATTAGATTAGCACAGATACCTCAAGCATACGACTGCTGCTTTTTCTGAAGCCAACATCAGGTCAATTGGGTTCATTCTAAAATTAAGAGGTTAGCTGTACTGTACAGTTAAGAAAAACTGTACTCTGACTTACTCAAAACATGACTTCCTTTCTTCAGTTGAACACCATTTGGAAAATTTGAAATGATATACTGATACTAAAATGATATACTGATATACAAAAAGCAGGGAAACTTCAAATAGGACAAAATAACAACCTATAAGTAGCTAATTGTACAAATGCTATAAATAAAAGTGCTCTGAAGACACAGCTGGTTTACTGAGAATCACATCAAGTGGGCTGTTAACCTCTATGGCTGGAATATTGAGCCAATTAATTGAACTTGAGGATCCTAACTGCCCATTAGTGATTCATTCATAGCAGTTCTGTGAACTGAATCAAATGATTCATTGAAAAGCTACAGATTAAAGAATGATTCACTTATTAATCATCTTATAAACATGCCAAGTAAGGACAAGTCTTTCAAATTGTATTTTGTCTGTTTTTCACACAAAACAATTGTTTTCTTTTGGAACACTCAAATACAGTCCACAAGTTGAATTAATCACACTTATATTTATTATTTTATTGTAAATATCTTTAAAAGGTTATATAAATAAAATATATAAATATAAATATATACATATACATGTAAATAATTCAATAAAATATATGCTGTATGTGTGTGCATTTATAAATACATTAATATACCGAATCGACACACATACATTATGTAAACAAAAACTTTTATTTTGGATGTTATTAACCTTGACAGCACTAATATATACATATATATTATATATATAGATAGATAGATAGATAAATAAAATAGATAGAGACACTGAAACTATCTCAACACTATTTATTTTTACTAAATAATTTTCTATTTTTCTAAAAGCACATATAAATAAAAATAAATAAATACAGAAAAACAAAACAAAATATGAACCAATCCTTTAATAAGTGCTCTCTCAAGACTAAGATAATTTCATTTCAAACTACTCAAACAAACAGCCGTGTGACGTGAAACAGGAATTTTACACTAAGCTTATGTGTGACCGCAGGGCACTAGGGCAGTGAGACTGCAGACTTAACGGAGGTTTAACTGTTAATCGCCACAGATAAAAGCGGATGCACGAGTTAAAAGCGCCAGAGGAAGCGGTTAGCATGCCCGTTTGAATGGCTATGTTACATTAAAACCTCTCTCACTCCATTTCAGCCCAATTTCAAACCGCACACACCCTCTTTCGTGGCTGCACCAGAATATGTGGCACTACAGAGTCGTTTCAAAGCATCTGAGGATAATCGAAGACAGCTCTTGACTGGCGCCTCAACGCAGCCACAATATCCGCGGTCGCAGGAAGACATGGAAGGGTTAACCGGGGTGAGGTGGGGGTAAATGTAGGATTTTACAGTGCCCCCAATTCCCCCCGCTCCCCCCTCTTCCTGTTTTTGCAGAGAGTCACAGGGTGAGCGCATGTGACCTTGAGATGCATCGCTGGCACAGTCAGGGCTGCCTTGCCTGCAGGCGTCCTTGAACTGGATCTGCAAGACAAAAACCTTCACACTGCCAGATAGACATCTCAAATCCCCCCCACACCAAACGTCTCTCTCTCTCTCTTTTCAATCTGCGTGCCTGTTATCTCCTCCCCAGCGGGGGAGACTTATCTGAATGCTGGATCTTTAACCTTAACACTGAACTCAGACAGAGGCAGAATTTCAAAATGTCTCACTGGTGTATTTTTAACCTTCATCCACAGATTGTTTGTCTCCGTTTCAGGGGATTAGATGACTCTCCACGGCATCTGAGACACTAGCCAGGACGACTTGGAATACAAGGGGGGATTTTTTGAGAAGAACTACATGACGTTCCCAGCAGCCCCCTAAACAAACTCGGAGATGACATCCATCTCAGCGAATAGCAGGACGAGCTGGTTTTGTTTTTTTATTATTTTGTGTTCTGCATGAATGACTCAGTAAGAAAAAAACTGTGTCCTAGCATGCTTATCCCCAAAAGGCATCTAACAGGAAGATTCTGGGTTCATTACAGGCTAAACTCATTTGACAGCATTTTTGGGTTACAGTGAGGCACTTACAATGGAAGTGCATGGGGCTTAACTTGAAAAGCAGAAGCATTAATATTATAAATTATAATGATATTAAAGCACTTACATCAATTCTTCTATTAAAATTAATTTTTTGAGCTGTAAAGTTAAAACTGAAACTGAAATAAATTAAGCTTACTATAAAAGTTAGGCACTATTATTACTAAAACAGAGATGTAATACATTAAAAGAAATATTAAAAATAATAAAAATAAAAAATACAAATCTTAGATGAAAATAACTAATGGAATTTTGAAATAGTATCTTTGCAACTAAATGAAATAAGCTTACTATAAGTTGAAGATGAAAAAAATTAAGCCAATTAGGAATAAAAAAAAAATAAAATAAAAAATAATTAAAAAAAGCTTTAAAAACTGAAAATATAAAATTAAAGCTAATTCAAAATATGGATAAATACTATAATTGTATAGAAATAATACTATAATACAATAAAATTTAACCGGGAATACTCCATTAAATGGCTAAACTAGTCCTCAGTTAACATGCATGTTTTGTTGGTGAACATCATGGCTTTCTGGTCCACCAGCTAGATCTGCACCAAACTGCTATGTGCCATTTCACTCCTTGTCATAAAAGTGCAAAAAACAATTAAAAACAAACAGTTTTAGACAATAATGCATCTCCAGTGCCTTTCTGAAGAAGAGAAAAGCTACAAAAAGACAAGTGACACATTGCAAGTGTTACATGAAGCGCCTTTTATCATCATGCAAATGCAGTGCCCTTGGTTGCACAAGGTTCATCACTTTAAACAAATATTTGGACTGTCCTCTGTACATTGACACCGAGGTGGGGGAAGAGGGGAGAAATGTCATGTTTAAACACTAACCCTGCCTCGCAGCTAACAGGAACACAACGCGCACACATGCATCCCACCCGGGAACGTGCAGATCGTGTCCTTCGCGGGAGACTTTGCAGTGCCGTGCCGACTGACCTTTCCTGACCGTAACGTTATCGCATGTCATATGTGATCCTGCTGGAAACCATCTGCCATGGACTCCTCTGGCAGCACGCAGGAGCCCGAGACGTCACCGCTCTCCTCACCTTCGCTGGAATTCATCAGATTACCGCGGGAACACCCACCTGGCCCTGTTTGGGACACGATCCCTGAGCAACACGATAGGCTCAATTAGACCAAAGGTCATTCATGCCAATGCATCAGTCCATGGGTTATTAGATCAGACTCAAACTAGGGAAGTGAGCAGGGAAGCAGTCATAAGAGATGTTAGTGATTATGTCATGGTTTAACAGCGCTGTAGATATGACGAGAAGTGGACCAACATGATAACAGGACACTATATAGGCAGACTGTAGCTATGTTTCAATTAACCTATTTTTATGCATGTTTTTGAATACTGCATTAAAAAAAATGCTGGGAAGACAGATATCCTCCAATAAGAAAAAAAAGAGCATAAACTACGATGGAAACACATTAACTGAATAAATTCCTCTATGCGCATCGCAAAAGTCTTTCCATAGCATCTGAAATATTGTTATGGTCAATCTGAAATGCTTGAGCAAAGTCTGTCGTCAAAGTATTTCTGTATAATTACTGTCTTACACGACTGCATTCCCAAAGCAGGCATCCACCTCTGAAAGAAATGACTGTATTTATTGTGTTTCGTCTGCTCGCTCCGAGGCACAAGTAATTTATCATATATGAAAGTTATTATATTCAGTAGCTTCTCCTAGGCTTCTTATTGATATTAGTGCCAGTTTACCAGGAAGTGACGATTTTGTTCTCTTTGACTTGTTGAATGGAAATGGTGCATTATTCGCAAATATTTTATGTGATATTTCAGTTTTGCACTTAGGTTTAGTTTCAATCTTTGGATGAAAACATAGCTAATGAAAAAAAAAAAAAGTGTATATAATCACAATACACGCTTTTTAAAGAAAACGGATTTTAAAATCTTAATCTTTCCACAAAACCCTCCTAATGACGAAAATGACGTAATGCAGATGGCCGAAGTATACTTTGGGCTTTAAGCTGGCGCGGCGTTTGCTGTAGACATGTTTGTTTTGGTATTCAGCCCGACTCTTTTCTGAAGCTTTTTTGAAAAATCGCTTACCCTGCTTTTAATGGGATATTTGTGTTATTTTGTTTTTTTATTTATTTATATTGTTTATACTTTTTGTGTAATTACTTGCCTGTCAGTTTGTGGCAAAATATTTTGCAGTGTTCACATGATATTCACACATAATTCACACATAATTAATTAAAATGGTTTAATTTAAAAAAGTTGATTACAAAATGCACCTATATATTTGGAATGTTTTTGTTGAATAAAATACAATTTTTCCCAATATATTTTATCATTGAGGATTTATTTTAAAAAGTCTAAAAATCTTGTCTCGTCTCATTCTCGTGAACCCAGTGTCTCGTCTCGTCTCGTGGGATAAGTGTCACACCCCTAACTGCTTTATGTACTTGTTCTGTGCTGCTGGATTGTTTTTTTGAATCCAAGTAATGAAACTCATTAGCAACTAATTAAGTTCATTTAAGCTGATTAATATTAATACAGTGATTAATGATTATGATATAGTGATTAACATAAACAGATTACATCACGAAAAAATATAAAATGTTATATTAAAAGGCATTTTGGTCACATTACAAGGACAGTTTAAAACATTTAGTGTGAACACTCAGAAATTGCTAGTAAATTCCACAAATAATTACAAACAAATGTCAAGTAACATTTTTTTATATATAGAAAGACTGAAAAAGTTTTTGTTCTTGTAAAACATAGTCTAATAACTTGAAAATTTTTAAAATATTATTTTTACTGTATAATTATCTCTATTAAAAGGGACACACCATTATTAACATCACCATCATTGCTTTAATAGTTTAATAGTACTGAATATATTTTTTTCTTACAGCTGTTAAGAAATAATATGCATATAAAGCAAAAGTGACACAAGCATTATGATGAATTGAATTTGGTTGTCTTCAGCTACATATCAGATACTTTTGATGAAATGATGTTTAATCATAAACAATTTCAGTTCATTCAATTCAATTCATTGTTATAATTGCACCTGACTTTAGAAGCCAAGATAATAACCAGTGATAATAAAACAGATAATTAGTTAACATTCAAAGTTTTATCAAAACTTTACACCGTGAAACAATAAAACCTGACATTCAACATGAAGCAGATGTTGTTGATGTCAGTTTTGTTTTTTGTTAAACATTCCTCACAAAGTTGAAAGACGAGAGTCATTTCTGGAGTAATGTGTCACCACTCTGAACTAACATTGAGGTTGTCACGATTGCCACGTTTTTACAGTCGCACTTCACATTTCCAGCACAGGCCGACCTGCTTTCCATTACTCACAGCATTCATGATAAGAGCCGTGGTGCACGAACACAACTCAAAATCTCAAATACTCAAACTCTGGGTTGGGTCAAAGTCTCCCTGTGCCTGAAAGATGCAAATAGCTCTCCTAAATCAAATATTGAACTGTGCAATATAAACGGTCATTATTCAAAACGAAACGCTTTTTGGTGTCCAAAGTCCTGTCTCCTGCTCTGTGTCTTTCTCTCAGTAGGCTGAATGATCCGTTGACCTTTTACGTTCTACAAAAACAACAATCAGTCATAAAAGGCCACGCCCACTGGGATCTGTGCCCAACAGCGTAGTAATGATGCAGTGATTCTCCCATGACTCCTGGCTTTCACTAGTATGGCGATACTGATGTCATCTTAATTACCCTGAGCCATGGAAAAAAAACCTTGACTCGAGCTGTGCTCGTCACCTCGTAAATTCAGCGACTTTGAGGGAAAGCTTAAGGAGACCAGTGAGAGAATCAGTTCATGATCTCATATCTGTCTCAGAGAGGCACTTTATTAAACATACATGAATCTGGGCTGAAGCTTTCTTTACAGATTTTAAAGGTTTCATAAAGTCCACTCCATACACTATAAAACTGCAACAAAATAACACGATCATATAAATTATCACCCAAGATTTGAGTTTAAGAGATTTGTATAAAAAAATATATATTCATACAAAAAATTAGAAAACATTTTTAATAAATACATTAAGATTATAACAATAAAATAATAAAGTAAAAAATAAAAAAAAATATTTAAATGACTATTTAATAATGACATAAATAATAAATCAAATAAATACACATAAAAATAAAAATACATTTAAATCCTCTGAACAGTAACTGAAACTATATAGTATTTAATAGTCCAATAATTGAGACTTGTAAACAAACAAAAAAAAAAAAAAAAAAAAAAAAAAAATTATATATATATATATATAAGAATACAAATAAGCATACATAAATAAAATTATATACCTATATATAGAGATACACTCTTTTAAATTTAGCTGTGATGTACAGTATGCATAGCCATTGTTTCTGAACTGTAACTGATACCATATTGTATTTTCTCAGCTTTCGTCCCAGTGGAGGGAATGGGTGTGAAGGCCCTGAGAGACCTCAGACCTCCATGGACAGTTTTGGGCGTATAATATGTGCTTCATTTGTTTGACAAGCCGTTCACAAGACACAGCCCCTGCCGTTGACCCACTTCTGTTTGGCTGCGTCTGGCGACAGCCCCTGCACCCCATCTGACTGACTGCAGCACCGCAACCCTCGGCCTCCCTGAACTGTGAGAAAAAATAGGTCACCATGGCCCACTTTTCTTTCTTTTTTTCCTCTCAAAGAGAGTGTATGAAGACTGCTGCAGAGTCTGATCAAGCAGCTTAGAAAACACTAACGCAGGAGAGAGAAAGTCTATGGTAGGTTCATTAACCCCAGTATCCAGAGAGCACGTGCTCCTCGCATCAGTGACGTACGAGGGTCTTATCAGACGGCGGGAACACTCGCAGCACATGCCTTCATTAAACACAGTGCCTGAATCACACACATCACGTACACAATTTATGATTCTGGACCTTAATAAAATGACCTTATCAGTGAAAGTAAGACAGCAACATGTCAACAACTCAAAAGTTGAACATTGGTATCAGCTAAGGTATTTTAACAAAGACCAAATATCAGTTTTTAAATTTTACAAAAAAAAAAGAAAAGTATAAATAAAAAATACAAATTATATATAATACTGTTTTAAATATGTAAAATAAAAAAATAATATTAAAAAAATTAAGATTTTATTTTGTTTTATGTTTTACTTATCTCACCGAATGTTGTATTGTGCTGCTGACAGTAAAAGTCTTATGCCTCATTACTGTAACGTTTTTTTTTAAACAAACACATAAATATGAATAGATATCGATCAGGCTCACAGTGACAACAACTCAAGTACGAATTTGTTTGTCTCTGATAAAAACAAATGGTTTTGCCAGTTTTAAACTCAAACAGCCTGGATACATCTCAGCAAATACTGTAATCATATTTAATATGTGCAAAATTACTGAATTGCTTCAAACTTTCATCTCCATTAACAATTATCTGCTTTTTCTAATAATCCTAAATTTATCTTTAGTGGCCTGCCTGATATTTTGATCTATCACTACAAACAAGCACCTGAAAAGACAAATGTTGCCCATAAGAATGACTCTAGAATACAAATAAACACTTTATAATGGGTAAGTAATGAATGAGATAAAATAAAAATCTACAAAATGACATAACATCAACACACATTCACGTAAACAAATCTAAAGGGCAACAACAAGCAGCTGGGTCAAACTGATCATTGACCTTTATTAAACCTGTTTAAGTGTATTTAGGGCAAGCCATACCTTAATATAACCTACAAGGGCAGACCTGGACAGAGAGACAGGTGGCTTAAAGAAAAGATCTGCTCTATTTGAGCCGTCTGGGCTTTGCGACTGAACCAGCCATGTAAACTTACTTACACAAGCAGAGCAACAGCACATGTAAACATCTACCACAGGTCAGCGGCCACAGGTGAACCAGTTTCTACATGGCCCTCATCCAGTCTCAGGACAGACACACAAGCGTCCAGCATTAGCTCACTCAAATACTCAATTCTGGCTTCAGCTCAAGGTCCACTGGAGCAGAACTGATTTTGTTATAACCGGGTGAAAAATACCAACTCGCACCACAGCGGCTTTGTGAAAAAGGCAAACTTTGCAGATCCCTGTGCGCTGGGAGTACACGAACATTATACCAGCTACAGAAGCAAAAATGCTGATGGAGTTGGAAAGTTCAGTTCAATTCTGGGAATCTTTCAGGCCATTTCAATCAATTTGCTAAAATGCAAAATACATAAATATAAAGATAAAGAAATAAAAAACACCACAGGGAATTCTAGAAAATAGATTTTATAACAGGGTCAAAGATGTCAAGCTGTCTGCATGAAAAGAAATTTACAAAAGTGATTTTATTTCCATAAAAAGCACATTAAATGTAAGTAAGGTGTCTACTTTTATGGTTTCAGATAGGTTTTGGAGAATAAAGTGTTTAAATTTGATTGAAACATTACATTGTCATTCAGTGTAACACAATGTTTATATAAAAATACAAACAACATACTTATTCTAACTTGTATATATTAAAATATATAAACGAATAAGGGAGCATTTTTTTAAAAATTATGTTTTAAATTAGTAAAAGAAAATTACTGACAAATGGGCAAAACCTAGGATAGTGGCAAATTAAAAAAAAAAAAAGTCAAAATTACAACTAATTAGTATTTTGAGGTTAAAGTAATTAGTCTTTTAATATGTCATAAATTAATTTTTGTTGTAAATATGCCTGACACTGAATGACATTTTAATGAGTGTCTTCTGTAAATCAAGGAAAAATGTCAAATATGTATTATTTGGTCAGAAAAACAAAATTAAAATTGCAATTAAATTGAACAGAAAACGTGATGTATAAAATAAATATGTAATAAATACACCAAATAATACACATATGTAGAATAAATAAATACATATTATTTATTTATAACATTTATTTGTTTGCATTATTAATAATTTAAAACGATTATTCCTTTGGTAATTAATTAGCTAATAAACTGATTGACTAGGAATAAATGTATTATTATAATTAAAAAATACAATCACAGTTAAACCATTTCAGAGACAAATAGCATACATGAATATCAACATTAAATATTTCTAACATCCAGATTTGAATTATGCAGCACGTTGCATAAACAAATTAATTATACCTAAGAATATTTCTTTCCACCAGACCAGACAGTCTTTGTCCACCACAATTTGTTATTTCTGTGTTATGCAAAATCAATCACTGAATCAATATTCATCATGCACAGAGGCGAAGCTGTTAATTCATAATGTGAATGAAAACCCCCTCATGCACACCTCCAGTCAAGTGTGACACGTAAGCCCTTCACATGGTGTCACATGACCGAATCCTGTTTTAGAGAGTTACTTAAAAGCTTTCAGGTCATCTCAGTCAGGTCAAGGTCAGAGCGGCGCATTAATGCCAGGAAAGCAGGCACTGCCTCCATAAGCCCCAAGCGGTCCGCTAGGACACGAGGACGTCTGTCCAAGGGCATCTCCCAAACTACCCAAAGAGACGCGCTCAAACTCAGCTAATCAACGGCCCTTGGCTGATTGGGATGCGGAGAGCGTGAACGCAAACGCACGGGAATTGCATTTCACACAGAGAAGGTCTTAGTTCAACACAAAAATCCAACACTTTCCACTCGTGTCTACTTCTTGTGGCAGGAGTGCATACAAACAGCAGTCCATAATAATATATCCCAGCATGCCTCGCTGCGTGAAGCATTAGAGTGCTTTGAGAGCAGGGGCATGCGGTGAGAATCTTTCAGCGCTTTCGCCGCTAGCTGTGCGTGAGGGACGGATAGCTACACCCCACATCTAGTGGCTGCTGAGGTGTCCCTTGTTGCCTGGCAACAGCTCAGCTCATTTTAACCCCTTTAAGTAAGTCTTAAGTGATTCAGCAGTCTGAGGCCAGTGACGGGTGGGCTGCTCCAAAAGTGACAGGACTTTATTACTTTCCGGGGTTTTAGCGTGCAGCTCTGTGCTGAAAAACACAAGGCGGCGTAAATCTGCTCCACTGTGTTTGACCCCTGACCTCTGCATGAAACGAGTCTTAGCAGAAACAGTCCGCATGACAAAGGCCCCATGACATCCACAGAAGCAGGAAGCTATTAGATCAAAGCTGCGATAAATACAAAGACCCGGTTTACATCTGGTATTAACATCCATCTCACGTGATCCAATCACAATTGTTTGGCGCTTATACTGGTCACTACTTGTGATCAGATTTTGTCGAGGGATATCAACATGTGATTTAAAGGGACAGTTCCGCATTTATTCACCCTCAGGTCACTCCAAATCTGCATGATTTTCTTTCTTCTGTTAACCATAAATGAAAGTGACTGATAACTGTTTACCTATGAAAGTCAATGGGGACCAAAGCAAAAAAACAAAGTGACGCTGGACTCAGTTTACTTCAATTAAATTTTCTTTTGTTCCCACAGCTGGATTTTTTTCTTTTTATACAGGGTGAATCAAATAATAATAAACTAATAAAAAAAAAAGAAATTAATAAAAATAATAAATTAAATATTTTCTTTTTCATTACTTAACTTTATTTCATTACTTATTATTTTATATATATATAAAATTATATAGACATATAATGTTCCAATATTTACCTGACAATCATGGTACACGACAACAATTAAAATATTGCTAAAAACCCTTAATACACGCCTTTGAAACCCTCGCTTACAAAACAAAGCTTATTAAAATGCTTCAACCTCAAGAAGCAGTCTTCATAACCCACACATCCATCTTTCATTCATAAATTCCAAAAACTCCTCTTTAGTTAATTACTTAGGCCTGTGCGATCTGAAAGCTTTCAGATGAGAGAAATAATGAAGCCGGGATCATTCCTGTCGCCTGCTCTGTGAATGCACTGATTGCAGATCATTCTGAGAGTGTTCATCTCTTCAGTATTACTGCAGAGTTTGTGTCCTTCTCAGGGCTTTGAAGGTTTCTGAAAGGACAGGCCACTAATACGGTGTGAAGGACAGCTTGGCACGCTGCGGCCTTGGACTGCGAAATCTGCATGTATTCATCTCGTGGCTCAGAGAGACAAACGACTAAGCCTTACAACTCTAGAATCACTGGTGTTTCACTTAGCACAGCATATAACCTGCTTAAAATAAGACACCATTACTAACGTCCCCCGGGAGCAGTAAAATCTTCCTGAACCCAATTGCCAGGATTCCTTGACCTCCAGGTCCATCTCGCCTCAGGACATAGCGGCCGATACAGAAATACAGCTGGCAGTTAGAGGTCAGTCGGGTAATTATATTAAATTAACTTGCATGTTATACAAGTTGTCGATATCATGTTTCTCAGGATCAGCATTTGTCCGTTTTGGAGACTTAACAAATGACTTACGTGCTTTTCATCCACCGTTCTTTATAAATCAATCGTGTTTAGCTGCTAAATATTAACAAGCCAGATCAAGACGGCATCTACAAATGTTAAAGAGTGTAGTAGTACTGCATAAATTCACTGGCCCATAATCAAAGCCAAAATGTATAAACAAAAAGTGTGTAATTTGAATGGTCCAAAAATACATTGGCTGGTCAATTGGTTGGTGTGTTGAGGTCACTGCTGCTGTTCTAATGTGTGGTGATGCTCAATTTATCGGAGTTGCATCTCCCAGCAAACCTCCACCGCAAATTCAGCAAACTATAAATCGTTTACAGTAAATCAATCAGCAAAAATCAATCCATCGCTATAAATGAAAGCCCTGCCTCTGTCCCAAGGCTGAGGGGAGAAGAATCTGTTCCTTGCATTTCATACTGTCTCAGCGTTTCAATTCCCTGAGCCAGACAACCACCTCCATCCCTTGTTTTGATGAACAAAACCTCTCGTATAAACAGCACAGCTTCCTGTTGATCTCCAGGCCACCTATTATCACTGATATACCCTGTATAAAACAAGATTCATTGCACAAGGAACAAACACGCAACCACTGTGTCCCTGAGCTGTCAACTGACCTGTTAATGAGTGTAAAGCGCCTGTGGCTTCTATGGATTTATGACACGTTACACCATGCAAGTTTATGTTGCACAAGCGAAAACCATGTGCTGTAGTACTACTGTAAAAAAGCTATTTAATGATAAAGTAAAACATCATAAAAAAAGTCTAAGCCAGACGATGGTGAACAGACATCTCAAGGTTAATTTTGATGTTCAGGATACTGTTTTAAGATGACGATGACCCAGCAAGGTTTTAACCACTCTCAGTTCATTGTATTGACATCCCCTCTGAGAAATTAGGTCGCCATGTGTTCATTTTCATTTCTCTAGCAGCGATAACATCATTTCAAGTCAGTATCAATCTTAAAGAAGCCGGATAACAGGTCACATAGTGCTGTCAGCCTGACTCTATCGTATCTTGTTGCAATGTCACAAAAATATTTGAAGACAAGAATCATTTTGCACCTGCATTGTAGATCTAACAGACAAAACAAATACCTGACGTGATATGATATCAGACATATGATACGAAAGCAAAAGATTTTCGATAAGAAAATAAATCATTTGTTTCTCACTCAACTTCTTTAAAACACAAGCACATCTATGCTCTTTGCACAGACCGAGATAAACACTTTTCAGTAACTGGTCTTTACCAAAGAAAGCCACCTGAACGAACGCTGAACCCGAACTATGATCTCTGACCACCTTTAAACTGCAACCCTTGACCTCCTCGGCCCCATTTTTATTGACTGAAGCCACAGGAAACCTTATGAAAACTATAAACAACGCAAAGTCCAAAATGTGTGTTAGGTAAAGGTAAGATGTTGTCCTGAAGAGAGTAACCAACAGTATTAATGACTTTTATGACTACTAATGACAGCTCTTAAGCATAACCCTCTGGCAGACACTAATAATGTTATATAAAACAAAAAATACATGGATTATCAGTGCAGGAAAAGTCAAAATCACATTCAGGACTTCTTGCACTCCATTACATAATATTAATAATTATAAAGTATTATAAAATATATGGCTTGGAAACATATAGAGATATAACCAGCTCTCGTGTATGAATAATGAAACAGCAGATAAATGAAAAGGTAACATCGCACTGACTGTAACAGAGAAACAAAATGGAAACTAAATGACAGGAGCGACCATTGCGATTCACACAGCATGCGTTCTTGCGTCTTTGGTCTCGCTGTTACGTTTTTAAGATTCGGTGTCAAGTTAAAACAGTTCAACTTTTAACCACGGCGTCCTGTTTACGAACCAAAGAACGCGTCCCGTGTGAACGGCGTCTCACATTCCGTTTTTCCCCCCTCAGCACCACCTAGGACCACAATAAACACAGAGCAAGCACCACAGTCGTATGCAGCGGAGTCTTTCCAGCTGCTGGGCGGGCATCGAGTGGTCTCGACACGTACCTGATTCCGTTATCCGAGCTTGAGCGCTTTCTGCGCGCAGACGTGCGCCGCGAGCCGCGCCAAATAAAAGTAGAGTCCAAAAAACTCGTCAGGCTCCAGCACCGACTGTCGGGTCTGAGTCTGAACTGTATATTCTCGGAATCCCTGAGAACTCCGCAATGTTCACACTCCTCCTCCTTCTCTCTCTCTCTCTCTATTCCTCCCTGGCTGAGCGAGTGAGTGAGTGAGCACAGCTTAAAGCTACAGGAGACGCTTTGTGTGTACGTGCGTGCGCGCGCACAGCCAGACGTGCGTCACATCACCTCTCACCTTTAATAATCTGGAGTAATCTGAGGAAAACAAAGACTTTATGGCTTAAGATATATTATATATTATGAGCAGAAATTGATCAATATTTATATTGTAACTTATTTGACAGAACAAAACAGAAAAGCCACATCACAGAACTAAAACGTAGAATTGTACAGGTAATCTCAACTGTTCCAATAGGCTATTCAGTACAGTATATAAAAAAAAGTTCACACAATATATTATTTAGATGTTTTAGATTTAAATATGGAGGTTGGATCTTTTTTTCATTTTATTTCGGCATGAATCCAATTTTTTAAAAGTGTGATTCGGCTTCAAGTTCCTGGATCCAGGAGACACACGGGATCAGCAATTTCAGTGCTATCTCACCAAGTTGACCTTTAAACTTAGAGGACCTTTCATCTTTGAACTATGACCTCACATGCCACATGAATGGCGATACAATATCCGCCCTTCATTCCTTCACCATCTCGAGCCGGTGACCTGTGCTCCAAAGCTTTTCACAGAACCATGGTTCACGTAAATTCAACCTTTGACCTCAGGACAGAGATGCATGTGTGTTTAAGTATCTTTTTTGTTGAGTCATTCTGTACTTTTCCCTCCATCCTCAACATATTCTTTATGGACTATGTCATCTGCAATTCTGCATGTTGATAATCATCTTTACAGCATCACAGGTATTTTACAGATTTTGGAGATTCTGAGAACATGTACTGGCAGGTTTTGCATTCAGTGTAAACATACATTTATTAGGTCAAACAATCAATGTTTTAATCAGTTATTTACATGAATACAAAACCTGTTTAAACATATAACCCATAGGAAAGTTACAAATGAGTTTTCTTTAGCTCAGTTATTTTTCGCTAACAGCAAAGAGAAGGAACAGAGACAGGATGGAGAGTTTTGTTCTAAGAAAAGAAAACTCATTTTAAAAAACTCAATTCAGTTCAATTCTGAAAAAGAAAACTAAACTAAATATTCCAAACTTTGGCTGCTATTGATTTTTAAAAATCCTTTCAAAACCAAATTAAGTATAGATTTATATTCTTTTTAAGTAACATTTTTAACTGACTGTGGCAAACAAGTGTATCAGACTGAATGAAGTATAATCCAGTCTTACCGTAGTAAATGAATTCTGTCATTAAAGTGGGGATTTGAAACTCTAGCAGGTTTATTCTCTGGTCCACAGGTCCAGCAGGTCGCTCAGGGCATTTGAACTCAAGACGCCCGACTGTCTCAAGGGGAAGAGACCGCTGTGTCAGAGGACATTAACCTTTGACCTCTGGCCCCATCCGTGCATTAACCTCTGTGTATCTGGTGGCCAAAGAAGAAGAGAGACCAGCACAAGCAAAAGATATGATATAAGATGAGACGACATAGTAAAATAAGCATGCTGGCAGCAAGACCTCACTGATCAAATGCATATCAGTACTTCTTGTAATCAGACAGAGTTCCATAAACCCCAGAAGCATGACACACCACATGTGCGACTGATGAAGCAGTGTCATTCGAACCTCCTGAACCTCAAATTACCTTTGTGTTTAGACACATAAGTGGGCACTCACTGTAAACACACACTTAGGAGTGTATTTAGGTTGGAAGGTGCTTGCTGTAGCAGTTTGAAAGTCATCACATACACATTTACTCTCAGGTTTGTACAAAACAGTTTGTGCCAACCAAATTAGGTAGAAGAATGGTAAAAAGTCAAAAAGCAAGGTTAAGTAAACAAGAGTCAAGTTTCTCTCAGGGGAGCTTTCGTTATACACCTATTCAAATAAGATTCTGACTAATTCTTCACTCAATGTATTGTTATTTGTTGAATTATTTCGTTGGATTACAATGTTGCACTTTGAAACTCGCCTCCCCTTTTCTTCACCTCATTACCTTTATCCTTTAGTTCATGTTCATAAAGAAATGAAATGCAAAAATGGATGGAAAGCGTTTTAAATTGGCCATCAATATTTAGAAACGTTTTAGTTAAAACAATATCTCATCTAATATGTAAGTGATGATCACACTGGAGCTGCATGAATGTAAATGCAATACGAAGGAGAAAAATAAAATTAATATCCAATTATAAATACAAAACCATAAAAAAACAGAACACAATCTGGCAATCTAGTTAAAAAAAAAAGAAGCAGAAAATATTAAATAAATACAAGATTAAATTTTAATTTAAAAGCATACCAAAACAACAATATGAACTGGGATACAAATGCATTAAATAATAATAATAAAAAAATAACATGAATGTCCAGTGGTTATAGTTACACAAAAATGCAACACAATCTGGCATTCTAGTAAAAAAAAAATACTAATAATAAAAACACAACATAAATCAGGCTTTATTAAAGCCATCCCTTTAAACTGAGAGTAAATGACACAGGTGATCAGCACAGCATCCAAAGTCATGACCTAGATAAAGATGTATTCATAAATAATCAGACAGGCGTGAAGGCATGAGATTTAATATTCTGTTTTTGCAGGGCTCCAAATATACATCTAAAAATAGCCCTCACAGGATTATATCTTGAACAGGAAGCTTTCAGAGCGCTCAGTGACTGATCATCGCAGGTATTAAAGCGAGCGGTACACTCGCAGAGGTTCAAAGTCCGTCTGAGCACCCGTTAGCCTCTTGATATCTCCATGATGTGTGTCAGAAAGAGGCGGGAGGTGATTTCATCCGATTTTTTAAGTCTTTTTTCGCTCCCTTAGGCTCAAAGACACAAAAATTCTGAGAATCCAAAGGCGCGAGACGAGAATCTCTTGTGCATTCGTGCCATAAAAAATGGTTTCCGAAACGACGTTCCCTGCGTTAATCAAAAGTGATGAGTGATTTGAGCTTGTCGTTTCATGAATAAATAAGTTTAAAAGCTCCCCGGTGACTGATGGGGAAAAGAGTATTTACTCTAGATGTCCCTCTTTACATCTCCAGCATTTAACCTACATTTGCAGGCTCTCAAACACTTTGGCTGTCACTTCTGTGTCTTTGCTCAAATTTGAAATCTAGGTTGCCGCTGGTGTGCGTACGTGTGAGTAAGTGCGGCGAAATCTAGCAGAAGGACAAGTCCTGGCCTGTCACAGAGAGGTGGTTCGCGGTCTATCCTTCCTTGCGCTTTTAGAGCATGTCTTCTTGACCTACTTTGTGGTCTTTGGTTAATCCCTGGATACGAGAGAGAGAGAGAGAGTGAGTGGTCTGGGAGGGGCTGCTTTGCTTTTCTTCTGCCTCATTTGACTATCAGATGGAAAGGACAGAGCCCCTTGTAAAAACATTTCCACGCAGCCGTGGGATTTGAATGTGCCATCACAGCACTCTCTGCCGTTGTTATTCTTTCCCTCTCTGATCTTTTCCCTACTGCCATCCCGAAGATCTTTTTCTCGGAGGAGAAAGCATCTGAGTTGTTACTGACATCGAGACATGGTTCTCATCAGGTGACAAACACGCTCTGACATCTTTCTTGTCATGTCACGTCTTGCCTTGTTCCTAACTTAACACGCCATTCTCTGGAGCCACTTTTTTTGTAGGGCAGGCTTTTGTACAAGAAGCACGCTTTTCCTTGTGGACTTTGTTGCGCATCAGAATCCTTCCAGATTGAGATAAACATATTCTAAAGCACAGTGTATCGGCTTTCTAAGTGACACAGTTGGGTGAGATTTTATTACTCAGTGCTAAAAGGATCGAGTTATTGAACCTCTCTTGTCATCCTGGTCCGTGTCAGATTGCTGATGTTGTGGCTGATAGGGGATCGTGTTTGTGTTTAGGACATGTGTTACAGACCTCAGCTTCACTGTGGATGAAACAGAAGGAAGGTTTCTACTTTTGAAGGAATAGTTCACCCCAAAATTTGACCTCCGTCAATATTTACTCACTCTCAACATGTTTATGCTAGTTTGCAAGCCTGAAGTCATGTGATGGCTTTGACTGAACTTGGCCTGCAAGCCAGTATGGTGGCTTTTACTGCATCATATAAATGTCAATTACATGATCAAACATTATTGGTTCTCATGTCCAGCCGTAATTTAAAAGTAATTTTCTAAACTATTCTACGGCTTTAGGAAACTTGAAATACATCAAATTTAATTTAAACTGTGCCAGTGTTACGTTTTTGTAATGGGAAATGAGATATTATTATATAAAAAAATTTAAATCAATATTTTAATAAAGGTCTACTGATGTATCGGCACTGATAAGATAACAAAAAGCATTGTCAGTGTGTGATAAAGCACAGCTATTCTTTAATTGCATTTATTTAATAACTACAGTAGTCATCATTGTTCATTTTGTAATGAAGTTCATCAACAATTATCACTTAGTTTAGTTTTCATTTATATTATGGATTTTAAAAAACTATTGGCCGATAAATCGGTTAATGGCCAGATTTTCAAACTTTATTATTGGCAACATCAAATATCAATTTACCTTTAATATTAATAATTTTAATTATTGTATATTTTATATGAAAATATAATATATACTTTTGTTATATATTAATATGAAATCTATAAAATATATCTAAATATTGTACACTACAAACTAAAGAA
>JAUMHE010000059.1:12640461-12651509 GCA_032359235.1 Enteromius mattozi
GTCCCAGTGGAAGACCCAACCATGGCCCATTATAAGATTTCTAACAGAGTCAGTCAGTTTTAGATTTGTTATCTGTTAGAATCCATGATGCCATGTGTCTAAACAAGATGTCCAGGACCTCCAGCAGAAATATAGGCCCAAAACACTAAAGATCCAACAGTATATTTAACCGTGGGCATGGGCTACTTTTTATCCCTGTTTGTACTAAATCCATCTGGTGGGTTTGCTGCCAAAAACCTCTTTTTTTGCTTCATCTGACCATAGAAGCCAGTGTCATTTGAAGTTCCAGTCATGTCTATTATGCTGGATTGTGTTTGTGGATAAGCGAGGAGAATCTTTCCTGAGCAATATGTGATGATGTAGGGGCGGTTTAATATTTTTTAATGCTTTTTCTTAGACAGTATAGACACACATCCTCTTCCAGGCAGATTTGTAACCTCGTTGGTGGAAATTATCAAGCATTTTCTTACAGCAACTTTCTATTTTGTGAGGCTCAACAATCTTGTTCTGCACAGCAGAACATTATTGTTTGGTTTTTCTTCTCTTGATGGACGATTCAGGAAATTTGGCCTTTGATTTCTTTACATTTATAATCTTTTGGAACAGGAAGTCATAGCCAGACAATTTCATGCTCCTAGTCTCCCTGGTATGCTAAAAAATGTAATATGAAAGGTGAATATACTTATATTTTTATATTTTATATTTTAAGAATTTCCAGGGGGGCCAATAAATGTAGCCAACATGCATTGGAGAAAAACATTTATTTTATCATTAGATTTTCTCCCCACTTTCAATTGTTTTGTGCTTTTTTATGAATGAAAGATCAAAAGAATAAACAACGAAGATTTATTTTCAAATCCACCTTTGCTCAGATTTCCCAGGGGTGCCAATATTAGTGGAGGGCACTGTATATCAATATAAAAAACATCATATTATTTACAGTGTAATATAATATACATATATTACAATTGTTTCTCCTACACAGCAATTATATTAAATGGAGAACAAACGGAGACTTTAAATCTCCTGCTTTTCATTTTTTTCTTCTGCAAAAAACAAATTCCCCTTATGACACCTCAACAATGTCCCTGCAATCAAAAACCTGATTCTGAGAACAAATTCTATCCACAATAATGTCATAGCACCCTCTGAGCAACAAGTCTTACTTGTTGGAGTAAATCTGCCTTTAGTTTCTGAACAGAGCCACTTTGAAACATTAAAATACTCTCTAATGACTTATGGAAAGTGGAGTCTTGACTCATTTAAACTGCCCACTAAATTTACCTGAAAATTATCTACTGAAAGCAGACAAGTAAAATTGAGTTTAATGAGACAAACAATTCATTTCCATAAACCATTGCAAAGCCTGCGTCCCTGACACAACATTTATCTTACTATCTATCTATCTATCTATCTATCTGTAGAATTAACACATTGATTAGTCTCACAGATGTAGCTGGTGACTCTTGTGAGAACAAACCCCTGCGTGCCAGGCCACAGCTGTGTGTGTGTTCATGTGTGTTGGGGTCACAGTGGGGGATAATAGCCTGCCACGGGTGACTATTTGTTAAACAATTGTAAAATGCAAATGGATGTATTCTCTAGGCACTGTACCAACAAAAGACCCATGCGAGAGGTCATCCACGCTGTCAGGAAAAGGGCAGCGGACTCCGCTTTTAAGAAAGCCATGCCATTGTAAGCAGTCACTGGCAGAAACATCACCTGTTCTGATTACTCAAACAGCTTTATGAACCCAATATGGTATAACAGGAGGACTATAGTCTTACAAACAAACATACTAGACCTTTGAATGTTTTCAGCTCATATCATTTTTGTCAAACACAAAAAGGTAAGTTTAAAGGAATAGTTTACACAGTAATGAAAATGTACTCAGATCATCCAAGATGTAGATTGTCATGATTTTTACATAGATGAGTTTGTTTCATCATCAGAACAGATCAATGGATCAAATTCATCAATGGGTCCTCTGCAGTGAATGGGCGCCGTCAGAATGAGAGACCAAACAGCTGATTAAAAACATCACAATAATCCACAAATAATCACACAACTCCAGTCAATCATTCAGTGAAATGTTCATCCCCTGTTGTCCTCTCACCATCAACATATTTTTTTGTTTAAACAGCGATTTCTCCCGATTCAGACAAAACAACTCTTTTCAATTGAGAAAGCAACATTATGAGTAGGAGACTTATTTTAGCCAGAAAGTTAAAAAAGTTTTTGCTTCTTACAAATAAGCGTTCTCATTCTGACGGCACCCATTCACTACAGAGGATCCATTGGTGAGCAAGCTATGAAATGCTAAATTACTCCAAATCTATTCCAATGACGAAACAAACCCATCTATGTCTTGGATGGCCTGGGGTGAGTACATTTCTAGCATTTTTATTTTTTATTTTTTGATGAACTGTGCCTTTAACACAATGCTGATTTTTTTATGAAGTGAATGAAGGGCTGATATGACATCTTGTTAGGGGGACTATCCAAAGCTTTTACGCCACACAAGCAACATTTTCAGGTATAATATATATTTACTCTTTGTCTGCCTTTCAAAGACAATCTCTTCAGAATGTGAACATATCCGTGTTCGGCAGTGGGTTTGACACCGTGCCCGACTGCCGTGCGCAAAGATTACAAGGTGGCCTGGTTTCCTTTCTCCGAAATTTGGCAGGAGATGATTGCGTGCGGCACAGGGTCACCCTGATCCCTGACAACTTTCTCTCCTTCTTCTTCTTCATTGTTGTCCTCTCGCCCCCCCTTCTCTTCCTCAGCTCTGTTTGTTTTTGTTCACTTATCTCTCTCCGGCTCTGCTGTCCCCTGAAGCAGTCTAAGCCATCGCTTCGTCCTTGTGCTGCCAAAAAGAAAGCTGAAGGATTGGCTGGCACTGGCTGAGTTTGCAAAACTCCTACGCTGAAAAGTAGGACAGCAACGAGTAGTGTATGATAATGTCTGATAATCAAACAGAGCTTCCAACTGTACACGTGATTTCCACACTTCAGCTGTGACTAAAGATAAACTCATTACTATGTATAAAGATTCATGTTTGAGCATTTTGAATGTGCTAAAACAAAGATGTAATTATGTAATTATTATATCATAATACACATGATTTAATATTGAATGAATTGTGTATTATATATATTAGTGCTGTCAAACAATTAATCATGATTAATCACATCCAAAATAAAGGTTTTGTTTTACACAATATAAGGTTGTGTATGGTGTATATTTATTATGTGTGTGTGTGTGTATATATATATATATAAAAATACACACTATAAAAACGTTTATTTTGTATGTGATTAACCGTTTGACAGCAATAATATATAAAAATCTCAATTGTTCAATAGTTATAATTAAAAAAATTGAAATAAAGATAATATAAATATTAATTGAAAAACCTTAACTTAACTTAACCTTTAAACTTTTTTTTTAACTTTTAAAAGTCTATAGAAATACTTTTAAAAATGACAAAAGCAAAGAACAAAATTACTAAAACTTAAAATTTTAAAGCGATAAATTTAAATAAATAATTTACATAACAAAAAAAAAACCCTAAAACAATAAAAGCTAATTCTAAATATTAATAAAAACTATAATTTAAAAAGACTAAAAGGTATAAATATTACTTAGGCTGCATGTTTTAATTAAATATTATTTAAGTATTACAATATTAATTAACTGTTAAACAGTATAATAATCTCAAAAGATTTCATATGTATAAAACAAAATGAGTAAAACTGCCAAAAAACATAACATTTCTAAAATGTAAAGTTCTAAATCAATAAATCTAAATAAGTAATTAATTTTAAAAAAACTATTGTTATTAAAATTATTATTTCAATTTTTTTAAAATA
Organism: Enteromius mattozi; assembly: GCA_032359235.1. Taxonomy (NCBI): domain Eukaryota; kingdom Metazoa; phylum Chordata; class Actinopteri; order Cypriniformes; family Cyprinidae; genus Enteromius; species Enteromius mattozi. The sequence continues at coordinate 12,644,337 of JAUMHE010000059.1, forward strand.
TGACTAATATTAATAAAATGTTAAACAGCATAATAATCTCAAAAGATTTCATATGTATACAAATATTTCGAACAAAATAAGTAAAAATGACAAAAAGCACATAACTTAAAATTCCAAAACAATAAATCTAAATAAATAATTTATCTTAAAAATTATTATTTTGAATATATTATTTAAGTATGACTAATATAAATAAACTGTTAAACAGTATAATAAGATTTCATCAAAATAATTACTAAATACATTTGATGTTAATCAACTTGACACTGAAGTTCTCAGCTCTATGGACACTTTATGAATCACGTTGCAGGTGGAGGTGTATATTTAGCCGCCAAAGACAACATTCATAAAGTAAATAGTTGCATTGCCATTCATCCATCGCCATCGTGTTCAGGTCAGAAAGCAGTCCTTCTGCCCTGTTCACATGCTTCATCAGACATCATACAAATAACTGCCTTGAGAAACAATGAACATCCGCTCACCTCACTTGGAAAGGTGATAGAGAGAGACAGAAACTTGCCCGTCCTCAGGAGGGCTGTAAAAATTGATGTGCCCTTTTGGCTTTGCTGGCGCTGACCTCCACATCAGACACAGAGTGATGGCTGCAGTTTTACAGCACGTCCAAGGCCCGATCGGCTGCTTTTCAACAGTTATCAAGGATTCCACAGAGGGCATTTAACTTGGACGTTGCCCAGAAGCTCATAGCGAAGCTTGTTATGTCTGAAGGGTATGTCATGATTTTGAACTAGCGATAGATGTCCGACAGCGTAAAGCACAATTAACTCTTGAAGGTAACAAAAAAAAGAGGCATTCTGGGAAATCAACACCACCTAAAACTATCCTTTCCCTGATCGAGGAAATGAGAGCCTTTATCTATCGCATGCCTGGGAATAATTACGTTTTTTTTAACTTCAGCCATTTCGTTGCTAGCTGATAATAACAGTGTCCCTGGTGCATTCTTATTTGGGTGTGTTGACCTTGAGAAAGCACACACACCGTTGACATCTTAACTAAGACCGGAACATGCTTCTACAATCCTTCTCGCTTCGTCTGCTTGCACCAACTCAAGTGGAAAAACCAGTGGAGGTTCAGGAAGTTTGGGTAAAAACTAGACTTTTATGAGGTGTTGGAGGGACAAAACGTCTCCTGATACCTGCCACAACCCCCTCAACCTCCAGCGATCAAGTAAAACATGTTGCTTATCCAGCTTTATAGTCTTGGACACCGGAACTGAATATATTTTAAATTCCAATTTTCTGCAATGCGATGCTAACAGAATGCAGTTCAAATTAGAGTTTAAAGAAGTAAATGAGAATGAAATTTTATTTTTAAGCATTGGAAGCTTCATTTTTTTTTATTATTATTATTATCATTTAAATAATTATTTATTTTCCAGTGTGAGTTATTCTTAAAAATGTTTTCATACAACATATATGCTTCTATTCGAAAGTAAGATTATTATTATTCAGCAGATAAGCATTAAATCGATTAAAAGTGACAGTAAAGATTTCAAACTAATTTCTATTCATCAAAAAATCCTGAGAAAGTTTTTGCAAAAATATAAGCATAATTAGTAATAAAAAATGTTTTGTGAGCACCAATCAGCATATTATCAGATTTCTGAAGGATCATGTGACACTGAAGACTGGATAATTTCACCTTTACAATAACAGAAATACATTATATTAGAAAATACATTAAAATAGAAAACAATTATTTTAAACTGTAAAATAATTTCACAATATTATTGTTTTGGACCGTATTTATATCAAATAAGTGCAGACTTGGTGAGCATAAGAGAGTATCAAATAAAAAAATGTGAATTGCTAGAGGGTCTAAAGTTTAAAAAAAAAAAAAAAAAGAAAGAAAAAAAGAATTGTAGAAAAACAAGTCTTCCATCCATCTGGACAAGTGTAAAATGTAAAATCTACTGTAAGTCAGGCCTACTCTTTCTATTGGAACAAATATGTAAAAAAAACAAACATTCCCTAGAGGCTACAAAACATGGAATCAAAAGCTTCCAAATCTCCATTCTCACATTGATCTAGTGTAAGCAGCACGTTCTCATTTGTTGAGAGCGAGGAGTGGCTCAGTACTTCATAGTCACACTGTGGAGGTGAGAATGAGTCTTCTGCCCCCCTTGGGTTTTGAGAAATCAACAACACCGAGATGAGGAACAAACACAAGTAAAACTAATAACTTGAGATTCAGTGCAGAATTCCCACATTGCCTCTGCTAAGACCCTTTTCCGCCGGCTTTCCAGATTTCAGAGAAGAATGGGCCCGTGTTGACCAGAAAACAGGTTTAACAGTCAATCCCATTAAAGTATACATGAAGACAATTGCAGCAGACCTTTGAGAAATCACAAGTACCAGCACAATAACGCACACACTGGGAATTAAGACTGCTGAGCATATTGTGCTACAACTAGCAGTCTTTTGCTGAGGGTCCGGATATTCTCCTCCCCTCTGAGTGATGGGCATTCATTTCTGCCTGGCTTCACAGACACAGGCCTCTGGAACTGATGGAGACTGTTTAGATGTTCCTGCATCTGGGGAAATGTTGTTCTTATTACTTTTTGTCACAACAGCTCCCCAGCCGAGACGTCTTAGTTTCACAGCGATATGAACTGATTCTCTGATTGCTTGAAAGGGGAAAGATTTTTTGCACTGTGATATTATTTAAGCACATATTCCTCTGATGTTTTTATATTTTTTATTTTAATAATTTCTTAGGGATAGTTCACTCAAAAATGTGAATTCTGTCATGAATTACTCACCATCATGTATATCCAAACCTGTCAGAACTTTCTTCATCTTTAGAATGCAAATTAAGATATTTTTGATGAACTCTAAGAGCTTCCTGACCCTCGATAGACAGCAAGGGTCCTACCATGTTCAAGGCCCAGAAAGGTAGTAATGACATCATTAAAATAGTCCATGTGACATCAGCGGTTCAGTTTGTATTTATGAAGCTGCAAGAATGCTTCATTCAACAATTTGAATACGAAATTGTTGAATAAATTGGGTTTTTTTCTTTTTTGCGCACAAAAAGTATTCTTGTAACTTCAGAAAATTATGGTTGGACTATTTTGTTGATGTCCTTGCTGTGTTTCTGGACCTTGATCATAGTAATTCCCTTGCTGTGTAGAGGCTCAGAAAGCTCGCGGATTTCAACACAAACATTTTAATTTGTGTTCTGAATATCAGCAAAGGTCTCACGGGTACGGATCAATATGAGAGTGAGTAATCCATGACAATATTTTCACTTTTGGATGAACAATAACTTCAAATTCTATTTCTAATTTACAAATGGTATGGCACAGTCACATATCATGTATCAGTTAATCATTTATCTTATGCTTTTATAATATGTATATGAGTATTATTGAATTAGCATGTTTGTGTCCATCTGTTCCACATTTAACCCTATTGTCAATTGTCTATGTCCAAAACCGTGCTTTTCTGACAGGTTTTACGACCTATACTATATTAATTGTTCTGCTAGTTAAGAGGAAGTCATGCTTAGTGCCTGCCTCTGCAGAGATAGTGTTAAGTGGTGTCAAAACCACAATAGTTCATCAGTAAGTTATCGTGCTCCTTGACATATCAGTGTGACCTACTATACATTCACATGACCTTTAAAAAGTCCAAATAATGGTTCAAATAAATTATGATTTTCAGCAGGTACTTTCCCAACCAAGTGTTTATGTAACTTCATGAAACTCTGCATAGCTTTCACATCCTGGGGGCGCCATGTCTTTCTTTTACCTTATCTTTTCATCTTTAAACTTGAGAAATAAATATGTAGTTTCCATTTGAACTTGTCATTTTAACATGTATTTACTATTACAAATTTTTATATTTTTCTTTATTTTATAATAGCGCTGGGCAATGATTAATTGTGATTAACTGCATACAAAATAAAAGTTTTGGTGAACATAATATATGTGTGTGTACTGTGTATATTTATTATGTATAAAGACACACACATACAGTATATATAAAAAAATATTTACATGTATATATTTACTTTATATATAATACATAAACATATTTTCTTTATATATACATGCATGTGTCTGTATTTATATATACATAATAAATACACACAGTACACACACATATATTAGCCTAAGTACACAAAAACTTTTATTTTGGATGCAACTAATCGCAATGAATCACTGCCCAGCACTAACTCATTTCTAGATTGTTCGATACTTCTATAAATGATGATCTTTAAATTATTAAAACTTGCTATTATACAATTTGTACAACATTCTCTAATTTTTGACTAAAAACGCAAATATATACACTTTTAATTATCAAATAAAAAACACAATGTGAAATCTCCACTATGATCTACCTAATCTATTAATGATGTTAAAATAAGAGAAATAACAAACCTCTGAAACAGTGTTAAATCTTTAAAATACACACCCAGAGAGCCGCCCGAGGCCTCACACAGACACGCTCTTGTAAAAAGGGAAACAACAGGCCAAAATAGACCAATTAAAAGAGAACAAGCATTGCAAGTGCTTTGTCATCATTAAACGGGAACAGTTTTACGGCGCCTGCTTGCACCCTCTGGAATTAGCCTTACTGTCACCAGCCTGCTGGGAATGAAAGGGCAGCTCACGGCTTAGGGTCACTGAAGGTCGTGGGTCAGCGGCAGGTCAGCGAGAAACCTGTGGACATGCACAGACACGCAAAGGCACTAAAGAACTGCAAGCTTCAACCCGCTTTGACTTATTAACGCACCATAAAACCTATAAAAACACTACAAAAACAGGCTACAAGTCCAAATGAAATGGAGTGTGAAATGCTGATCATAAACTGGCAGTCATTTTGTCTTTGTCTTGATTGGAGGGGTGAATGCAGGCCCGAGGCCAGACGCTGTTGACTGACATTTGAGTGTAGAATGACGTTTGTGTCCCACCCTGTGGCAGAGTCACCGCAGGGAGCGCAACTGTCATTACACCGAGAATCACATGTGAGGCCTACGAGAGATTCATGGAGCTTCAGAGCACTCGTTCAATGATTTTTTAACCCTACAGAGGCAGAGGGGTCAGTACTCAGCAGATCGGCTCTCTGTGCGCTTTTAACACTACTGTGAAAAAAAAGATTCACGTAAAGGTGAAGGATATTGTGTTGGCGTTACACACCTCCCCCACAAAAACACACCTCATCAACAGTTTGGGATAAACTCTGATTTCAGAGCCGGGTCAGAGGTGAGAAACATCTAGCATGGCCCTGAATGACCTCAAATGGCTGGGCTATTGGCTATTTAATAGTCAAAACTTTCTAAAAAACCTTTGATCGGATAAAATTAGTAAGTAGTATTTTTTGTCATTTTCAAAATAGGTAGATGCGTATATATCCACCAGAGGTGTCAACTGGAGTATAGTAATATAATAATATATACTTTTTAAAACATTGGGGCTGTAAACTCAGAAACCAGATAATCTGGAGTATAACATCAACAACTTTATCTTTAAGAACCGTAGAACACATAAACTCAATAATGCAAACAGTTCTTAATGACAAAAGCCTGTAGCATCTAAAGTTCTCTGGGGGGGATTATTTTGAGTCTGGGTTTTTAAATTAATTAAATCAAATATATAAATAAAAAAGAAACATGAAATGCATGAAAAAATTATTTCATAGGATTTTGGAGAATGGTAAAAAAAAAATAAGAACGTTTATAATGTTATGAAGGATTTCGAATGAATGTTTTGAACTTACTATTAATCAAGGAATTATGAAAAAAAATAACATTTCCACAAAAAACGACAAAAAAAATTAATTGATTGTAATAAGAAATGTTTCTTGAGCACCAAAATCAGCATATTAGAATGATTTTTGAGGGGTCATGTGATACTGAAAAGAGGAGTAATGACTATTAAAAATGTATCTTTGTCATCAAAGGAATAAATAACATTACATTTATAAATAATTAAATAACATAACATTTTAAAATATATACAAATAACAAAATTACTTCCTGTTTACCTGTTCACCAAAAATAAACTCCTGGTGAAGAGTTTCTTCAAAAACATTCAAAAAAATCTTACAAACCCAAAACTTTTGATCAGTATTGTATGTAATGCTTTCCAAAAAAGCGTTTCTGTCCATTGTATGTCAGAAGCCCAAATGTTCAAAGTTATTATTCATTGCATCATCTATAGCTTTAGATAATTAGAGTCTGTTGACCCTCAGCATGTGGTCGAATCTTTATGGGATTATTTTGTCTGTGCCTATAAAAAAGAATCTTGACTTTGACGGCAACATTTTAAGGCAGTTCATCTTTGAAGAACTTAAAATTCAAGATAAAAGCAGCGATGACGTTAGCACTATTCTGCGAGACTAATAACAGGCCGAGCTAATAAAGGCCACAGAGGTCAACGTGCTCTCATACCTTAGCGGGACGAGAGGGGTTGAGGTCACCCGGCGCAGGGGCAAACTGTTTCACTTTTTGACTAAAGGGCGTCAAACATTCAGCAGGTCAGAAAGGAGGGTGAGAGGTCACGACCTCTGGGTTCAGATTCCGAGCACACCGGGGTACAAAGGTCAGCGCAGGCATGTGAGGAGCCCGGGGGAGCGATGTCCTCACTCACCTCCTGAAGGGTTATCAGGACAGAAGCCTCAATACACTCTAAATCGTCCCCTCCAACAGAAAATAACTCCATGTGATGCCCTTGAGGTGATAGATGATGTTGTTCCTCAAAAATATTGGTGATGGATTGATGTTTTTTCTTTCTCTCCCGCAGTCCGGCTCACGAACGACAGCTCGAATCATTCCTGCCCATGAATCTTTTTGACACCAGCGCAGATCAAACTGCGGTCTGTGTGTCCTCCTGAAACCATTTCTGCTCCATCAGGATCCAGCTAGACTGCGTAATCCTTCATCACAGAGACTAAACACTGCCAAGGCTCCTCGGAGACATACATTATGTGTGACGGGGTAAAAGAACAGCGTTAAAGAATATAGACTGGGTTAAATCATGTTGCATATTGAATTGTACGCCTGTTTTACATTGCCTTGTGCTTTAAGATGAAAGAACATTTGTCATTTTGTAAAATGGAAATCATTCAAATGACAGCTGACAGGAAACACATCACAGTGGGACTTTGATCTGCCCAGCTAATCAGAGATTTGATAAACGTTCTGGAA
>JAUMHE010000059.1:12666201-12680798 GCA_032359235.1 Enteromius mattozi
ACCTGCAGGACCCTGAATGTAAGTGGTTAAGCATCAGAAGTCACCAAAATATTAATAAATTCCAGGAAATGGCACATAGACAATGATCTCTTGGTTTCCAAGACCTTTTTGGCATTTTAGCTTTTATTTATAAAAGTTCTCACAGTTTAAGCTCTGATGTAGGATGAGCACATCAGCGCTGTGATCATACAGTGTTTTAGACGCTCAAAAACAAACCTCATCAAAACCACAAGGGTGAAGCGGCAGGTTGAAAACACTACTTTTCACACATTTTCCCTCAGATAAAAATCTAGTTCCTTTCCACTCAACCGTCTGATAATTTTAGTGACATTAAAGTTGAAAACAAAACAAAGATGAGATATAATACATTCAAATGTAAAATAAAAATACATAAAAAATGTTTTAACATGTAACTTTTTTTTTTTTTTTAATACAAAAAAATATTAACCATTTTAACAACGTGTCATCACAATATAAATGGAACAGAAAATAGGGATTGAATTAAAAGGACTAGCAAAATATATTTTTAATGATACAATTGATTTGTGTGTGCATATGGATAGAACAAAGATGAGATTAAATGCATTTTTAAAAAAACAAATATATGACTGTATTTTGCTTTAAAATTAGATGTTGTTGTTTTATATATATATATATATATATATATATATATACAGTACACACACACACACACACACACATTTAAATTAATTTAATATTGTAATATGCTTAAATGAATTATTTTATAAAAATCATTTCAGTCTTTATTTTATCATTTGAGTTGCTTAGTGTAAAGCAAAACAAAACAAAACAACACTGCTAGTGGAAAAAAGTGAATGTCATTGAGGGCAGTTTTTTGCATGTGATGAAAGACCCAACAGGAAGTGTGTTGAGTATGTGTGGGTATCCGTCTTTTAATTTCAGAAGTTTAGCCACACCTCACAAACAGCATCAAACGCTGAAATACACCGAAAAACATTGCGTCTGTTGCGTGTTATGAAAACACACTTCCAAGTACCGCATTAATATTCATGCACAATCATCTGATGACATTATCATGACGTCTGTGTGGTTTTTTTTTGGTTTTTTTTTCTGATACAGATAATAATCAGAGCCATGGAGAGAAAGATGAAGAGCCCAAATCCCCCTCTGAACAAGTCAAAACTGAATTAAACGACTGTCCGAGGGACTCTGGCTGTTTCATCGGATCTGACTGTTCAGACAACAGTAAAGAAGACACCGATACCCAGCCGGCCCTTCTCAGCCCACCTGCAACACAACCATAACCACAGCCCTGCATAATGCTTTTTATCTCGTCCTCGTCTGCCTCTGGTTGGTGCGAAGATTGTTACTCGCTGGCCACAACCTACATTGGCCAGAGTTTTTGACTGTGTAAAGGAGCCTTTGTGTTTCAGAGCTGTTGCATTAATGTGTCTCTGACAACACTGGTTTCTCACATCATGGACACTGTGAGAAGTAGCTATAGATGACATGTAAATATACTGTAAATATGGTGAAAGTGGTGAAGCTTTGCTCTTGTAAACCGTTTAAACTTTGCCTTGCAGATACTAGACAAAACAACAAACTATTGAGATTACAAATGCATTATTTTCATGCAATAAAAATCTTTATATCATACTAATTTCATTTGTTACATGTATGTCCAGTCATATTAATATAGTGATAATTACTGGCACAGATGAGGCTTATGTCAGTGACTTCCTGAAACTAAAAGTGATGAGATCGGTGACTAATAACATACTGACATCTAGTGTGAGCACTTACTAACTACAGCCATAAACAATAAGCAAACTCCCATCTTTTACATCAACCATGCACAAGTAACTCAGAATTGTTGAAAAACCTTTGTCAAAATATAATCTTTACAGCTTTTGCCGAAGTCTGTTTTAAAAATAACTGGTAACACTTTATAATAACATTAGCAAATATAACAATGGTTTATTATTCGTTAGGTAATGCACATTCAAATAGGTAAAAATGACTTATTTTTTGAATATGCATGAACTACACAATTTTTAATGATTATACACTACCGCTCAAAGTTTTGGGGTCAGTAGGATTATTAAACTCTCTTATTTTCACCAATGTTGCGTTCATTTAAAAGTGCTCCTATTATGGGTTGTTGAAAATTTGCAGCTCTAGGTGAATAAAATCATCCTGCAAAGTTATAAATCGTTAAGTGTACTGTGTATAACGTCATTGTCCCTCAAAAGAAAGAGTCGACTCTGAATCACTGAAAGAGTCAGTCCCAAGCCGCTCCCATGTTGATGTCAACATTAAACATTAGCATATTGCCCGCCACTTTAATCAAAAATACAGTTAAAATTGTGAAATATTACAGCAATTTAAAATAAACATTTTCACATATTTATATATTTAATTTCTATTTTCCTGTATATTTGAAAACAGTTTTGCTGCTTAATATTTCTGTGGAAGCCAAGAAACCTTTTTTTTTTTTTTTTGATTTTTAGAAAGTAAAAAAAAACAGCATTTATTTAAAATAGAAATGATAACATTCTAAATGTCTTTAATGTCACGTTTGATCCATTTAAAGCATCCTTGCTGAATAAAAGTATTGTAAAATCTTACTGAACCATGAGCAATATACACCGATTTGTTCTGCATGTGAATAAATATATACAATGTTTTACCCAGTAATATACAATAATATGATGTTTTGAATTACCATAAGTATTGTTCTGAGAGAATAGTCCTGTCTACTTCAGTCAGTTTGTGCACAAAAGTGGCTCAATTTACCCCACTTTACTTGATATACTGCTTCATTTCCACTAATAATTACCTTCAAAAACCCATTTGAACACCTCATGGAAAAACACTCTCAATGCAATTCAGAGATTTCATTACAAAATAAATCACTTAAAAAGACATTGATACAGCAAGGTAGAAGGAAACTGATCTTAAGCTAGTGCAATGAGATATGAATCACCAGCAAGCAATTGATGCGTTACAAAAATAAAATAAATAAAAAATAAATAATCATATCAGGCTTTACAAGGGCTAGCTTGAGGTTCAAAAACCATCTCTGAACCTTGATTTCTGCATGCTTTAACATTAATTCCATTAATCTTCAGTCTGTTCTTCACAAACATTAATCATAGGACACTTTTATTACCTGCTTCAGACTGGACTCTAAGCTTTACAGTGCACAATAACTCCATTTTAAATACAGTTCAATAAAGAAAAAATACGTAAGTACATAAGGCATCAAAGCAGAACACTGAATCAGTGAAATACAGTCCCAGAGTGTCTGTGAACCAACAAAAACCATTCAAAATAATCCACTGGAGATGAAAAAGCAACGCAAGTCTAAACGAATGATTTCGAGCTCGATATGTTCGATCCGTAAAACGGATTCAAGTCGTCACTAAAGTTTGCTTGCATGACGTGCGGGCATCATGATGTCATCACGTGCATAAGTGTCCAGACCATTTCCTGTGTACACGGACAGCTCATCTGTGCTCCCTACACCGTTGCTGATCTCTGAAACAAGCACAAAACTTATTATTCAAGAGTTTCACAGAGCAGATTTCTCTACTAGGGGGCGATGTGAGGTCTGTGTTTAAATGAATGAACATTCACAGAGCCCACAACAACACTTTTGGGACACATCTTCCCTCCGCATATTGAGTGATGACATGAGAGTAATAACAGAGTCATCTTAACATCATTTTTTTAAACATTTTGGTTGGCTTCAATCATGTAATGTTTCACTGGAGCTGTAATAACTCCAGTAAACTCTAAGATATATGACATGTAAGTCATATATACATATGCATACATTTTTTGATTGCACACACACACACACATATAATAAATCACAAAACAATGTTTCTTATTTGTTCATGATACCTAACGCATCAACTAATGTTTTATATTATTGTAAAGTGGTATTTGCAGATATGAATACCAATAATGATTGTGAATTATGATCACCACCAGGGGGCGATGTACCACAGCCATATGTAGAGGTCACAGTGAGTTAATTTGTTCTGTGGCTTTCTCTCCACACAGCTGTGTGCTCATGAGTCTCACCTGAGAAGATCAGTTTCTCCTTCATGAGGTTGACGTCACGACTCGGCCGACGTACTACAGCGCTTAGCATGATCTGCTCAGGATTGTAGCTGCGCATGCCACTCATCTTCCACCTGAGGAAAAATGCAACAAACACACTTCTGAGGGTCGGAAAGTGCCAAAAAGTTCTGGTCAATAAGTATTAGATCTTGAAATATTTGATCAGAAAGTGAGAGAGAACACTTAAAAGGATTCAAAAAGGACTGAAGAAAAGAGCAATACTGAAGTAAAAGCACACAAAAATGCTAATTACAGGAACAGAACACAGCACGAACAAGAGAAGAAACAGAATAAAATAAGATCAAAACAGTCAGAATTCTGTCCCTAAAATACTCATCGTCATTACCTGATCAGGTGATAGCTGAGCAATTTCAGCGAGCAGCGGAGAACAGGCACATGCAAAGAGCAGAGGACAGAGAGATAATAGAGGGAAAGTAGAGTGCCAAGAAGAAAAGAGCAGAGCCATCAGTTGAAAAGCACCCAGCCGCCCAGCAGAGATATAGCAAGCATGCTAACTACAAAACAACCTAATATTAACGCCAAGGACTGCTCCGAAAATCAAACAGGCTTTCGTGCAAATGTGTGCAATTAAAGCCATTACTGACAGCAAAAAAGCTTCCAGTATTAAGAAGTATTAAGAAACAGCTCGAAGGAGATATTAAAAGAGACGCACTTACTTCTGAAATATGAAGATGCCAATGACAATCGCCACAGAGATTAAGTCTGAGGTGATCCATATCAGGCCATATTCGTCTGCACTCTACAAAACATGTTAAAGCAGCATTTAGCCATTAGATGATGGTAAACAATACTGGCAGTAAATTCCCAATAAAATGACAATTGTAATATGTATAAAGAATTGTGTGTGTGTGTGTGTGTATATAAATAGTAACTGATGTGCATTTTTGAAGTTTTTGCATTGCATTGTTTAATATGTAAATGAGATGTGTGCGTGTGTGTTTTACGCTCATCAGCACTGTTTTGGATTTGTGTTCTCGCTCTAATTTGCCCGGTTTAGTAAATCTGACTCTAAATATTAAATTAAAAGTATTATTTTCAGGAAAGTTGAATTATTTTGCAGCTTTTTGGAGCTAATTTTGTCCAAAAACTCTTGCACTACAGATTTTTCTGATGCAAATGTATGCAACCGTTTGGAACATTATTTCTTAATACTGATTTTGCATCATACTGTATATAAAGCTTGCCAATTTAAAATCTAGAGTAGAGAATGGATGGTAAAATGTGTTAAACAGGGCCAAGATTTACTACATCCTCCTTGGAAGCTGACAGCATAATCAAATTAACCATTAAATGAACATCCGGCCAATGTGTAGGACTTGATGAATGACAAGCGTTCCAAATCAGTGGAAAACTGGCCTGCTCTTAAGTGCGCACTTGAGCGCCGTCAGCAGAGTATATACTTTTCGTGCGTAATAGAAGTATGTGAACTGGGATTCAGCCAGAGAGAGATCAGTACCATGATCCAGATAGGATTAGGCACTTTCTTCAGGATGTGTGGGGCATCTGAAGAGACGGACTGAACCCCGCTGCACCACATGAGTGAATACAGCCACGGCTCGTTCACTGGATACACATTCACACTCACATTACTGCCAGAAAACTGCCTGCTCAAAACATACACATACACAGAGAGGAACTTGCTTAGTAAAAGTATTACAGAACAAAACCTCATGGCTGCTTTCATATAAAACAAACTTTCATATAAAATAAAAATGAGTTCTCAAAACATTACACATACCCATAGATGATCTAAATACATCTATTAAAATATTTTAATTTTATCTTTTCATATTTCAAATAACTGTATACCATATGATAACTCCATATCAATATTTTAATATACTACTTTTTTCCAGTAATAGCAATGCAAAATGCTTTCAGTATGATATTTAATACAGATTGGTAAAGGCAGATGTCTGCTGACGTTCTGAATGTGTGTGTGTGTATACCTGATATCCTGAGCTCTGGCCTGGCTGTAGTGCAGGGTCAGAGTACTGATCCCTCTTTCTTTCAGTTCAGCCACAGGAAGTTTCTCATCTGATGTCTGCTGAAGAAGGGGAACCGCTGCACGCACCTTCTTCCTGTACCAGTCAGGCGTCCACATCACCTACACACACACACACAAAGTAGATGATTATGTTTTTTTCCATATTTTTCTGAATATTAAGACAACATGTCAACTAATTATATAACATTGTTAAATCAATACATTTGTTACTTTTTGATGCATTATTAATTTATTACAAATTATTTGGCTCATTGAGTAGCTGATAAAGGCATTTTATGATGTTAGACACTTAAGAATATTTTGCTGAAGAATGAATAAGACATATTAGACAAGATTATGAATTTCGTCGTCAGGTTACTGCGAGCCAATTAGAGCTGCTGCCATTCTTTCCACATTCAAAAAAGATTATAAAATATAAAATAAAATCACTATTAATTCAAAGAGAAGATGATCTTTGGACCACAATACAGTAGATCATCAGAAGCTTGCTAAGTGTGTGATGTATGTTGCCCTCACCTGTTCTGGAAGGATGCTGGATCTCTGAATGACCTTCAGTGCATCACTGACCCAGAGCTGGTGTCGGGGGTGTTGAGCTGGAGGTCGTCGCAGGCTGAAGATCACAGAGCGGTTTGTTCTATTTGCCAGACGCAGCAGCTCCGAGAGGCTACACACCGTCTGATTGGCTGTGCGGTTTCGATCCTTTTCAGACATGTACTGCACCGTCCAGTATGGGTCATCCTGAGGGACAAACCTCAGAATCTTTAGGAACTGTCAAGGTGGAAAAGGGAATAAGTAAGGAATCAATTTTAATACCCTGAGAAACCAAAGTCCAGCATTTAGACTGCGAATCTCTGTCCAGTTAAAGAACGAGGCGTCGTGGTCCTGACGAGCTGGAAAGAGTTTGTCCACATTGGTGGTCCTGCGTAGTGTGCGGTCCCTCATCAAAAAGGGCACTCCATCCAGACTAAAGCATAAAAACAACAAAAAAACAAACAAACAAGGAAACAACCGATCACATTAGAGTCAGGTTACTGCGAGCCAATTAGAGCTGCTGCCATTCTTTCCACATTCAAAAAGATATGATAAAGTAAAATATAAAATAAATCACTATTAATTTAAAGAGGTATGATAAAAAAAATTACCTAGGTAAATATAATAAATTATAAAAGAAAAAAATATTATATTATATATAAGAATACATAATAATAATAATAATGCCTAATGTAACAAAATAATTAAAATACAAACATACAAAACCAGTTATGATTAATTCAAAAAGGTATGATTTAAATGCTCATAAATACAATAAATAAAAAGAATATATGAAAAACGAACATACAAAATTGACGGTTAATTCAAAAAGGCATGATAAAAAAAATTGGATTAATTAAAAATGATAAAACAATCTAAGACAGATTCCTATTAATTCAAAAGGGTATGATCAAATATAAAATAAAAAATAAAATAAGATATTATTCATTCATGTATGTTTCATAAAGTCATAATACCTGATGGTAACATCTGCTTCCAAGGCAGTGACCTTCTGTTGTAGTGCTTTACTGAAGGACATAATGGTGTGTTCTGGAGCAAGCTGAGAGAAAGAGGCAGTGTGTAATGAGAGTTACTCTTTCACACTTTCAAGGAAGTCAAACAAACAGGTTTAAACTTCATTGTACAATCGGCTTAATGTTTACATTACAAGTGTGGCTCTCTACAGCAGTGACACACAATCCTTCCAGCGCTTTCTAACTGTTGCTGAAGTTCAGAGAGAAGCCTAGATACCAAACATCCGGCCTGAAAAACCAGGATTATGAAACTCACCATTGGAGCTCCACGACGGCCAATGACAGCAGGACGAGGGCCGAGCTTGGATCGGTCCATGATGCAGGGAGAAGAGATGAAGAGGGGAACCAGATACAGAACCAGGAGGATGCTCACATAAATCACTAGTGTCACAACTTGAAGCCCTGGATTAACACACAAACATATGAAAAAAAAAAAAAAAAAAAAAAAGTGTTTTTAAAAGTGTCTTTTAAAGAATTCTCTTTATGCATACCTAGGCTGCATTTATTTGATTAAAAATACAGTAAAAACACTAATATTGTGAAATATTATCACTATATCAAAAAAATATCTAATCAAATTAAATATATTTCAGAATGAAATTTAATTATTTGATACAAAGCTGAATTTTTTCAGTGTTACTTGATCCTTTAGAAATCATTCTAATAGAACTGCATTTGTGACCCTGGACCACAAAACCTTTTTGATTTATACATCATCTGAAAGCTGATAAGCTTTGACCCAGTCTGCCTTTTCTCCTTACATGACCTTCAACTCACTTGATCTTTCCACACGCACCACCTGACTGGCGATGACCCACCCTAACGCTGTGACCGCAGCTAAAGCCCCGATGTGCAGGAACGGCCCTGTGAACTACAACAGCAAAAACATAAGTACTTCTCAAGAAAGATTTCAAGACATCAGACAGCAATATGCTTATGAGGTTGACCCAACCTGCAGAGAAATGATGACAATGTCCCATTCGTCCTGCCAGAAATCATCAATGGACACCACTCCTGTTATGGTTGTGAGCAGAACGGCCAGAACTACAATCTGTAGGTAATACAACTTATTTTAAATATACATGCAAAACTTCAGTCTAATTCTAGGCTTAAACAAATTTACAAACTCATCTCACCTTATGGATCCAGTACAAATTAAGCTGCTGTCCCAGTGCAATGTGACAAAGTGCAAGAATCTGAATAAAAATAAATTAAAATAAACAGAAATAAAAATCAATAAATAAGAAAAGAAAGGTATAAATAAAATAATAATAAAAAACAGAAATAAAATATAATATTATTCACTTTTATAAAAGAATAATGCATTTTGTATATAATAATAACATCAAACAAAATAAATGTGAATGTACAGTGTGTGTGCGTACATATAATGGTGATTTTTTGTTACCAAAAATCAGTCAGTCATGGCTTCACTGCGTAAATGCAACAATTAAAAGGCCATAAAAAGTTGAAAGGCACTGCTGCTCACTTTCTCTATGCCACATGTGCACGTGTGAGGAGCGCTCACCATTAAAAATGCAGTGTAAGTGAATCCTGTGAGTGTTGTGGCAAGAATGGGGACTGTGCCATCCTTCCAAACGGCCGAACGATTATATAACAACCTGCCAGAAAACAAACCCATCAACAGATCTCATACCAGCAGGGTTAAAAAAACAAAGCATGCTTTACATACATGATGCTTTCCAACACTTAGGGCCAGTTTTACTAACAGCTTGCGCCAGCACAAAGCGTTAAAACAGTAGGAATTACCAAAGAAGGATTAGCGCTAAAAGAGCATGGACGCAGTTATTATTGTGTACGGCATGATCTTACTGAATATGCATTTGGAGAATTTTCTCTTTCAGACACTAAATTTAAGAGTATTCAAGTGAATCATGCAACATGATTTATTAACATTTGTGCTTGTCAAATTACTGGTATTTGAGCCATTAGTAATGCCCAAAAATCAAGTCTTAAAGGGATAGTTCACCCAAAACTGAAAATTATCCTGTCTTTTACTCACCTTTGAAGAATCCTAGGTGTATGTGACTTTACTCTTCCAGACGAATCCAATCGAACTTATAATAAAAACCCCTCCAAGCCTTTGAATGGGTTTAAATGGTGATAGCCATTACACTTCGGAAGACATGAAATAACGTGCGCGTATTCATAACAAAACATCCTTCACACGGCTCTGGGGGTGAATAAAGTCCACCTGTAGCAAAACCATGCACTTTTGTACGATAAATATCCATATTTCAAACTCTCCTCTGGGCTTAACACACACGTTATTTCACGTCTTCTGAAGAATAACGGCTATCACTCATTTAAACCCATTCAAAGGCTTGGAGGGGTCTGGACAATTTTTATTATAACTCCGAATGGATCAGTCTGAAAGAAGAAAGTCACATACACCTAGGATGCTTCAAAGGTGAGTAAAAGACAGGATAATTTTCATTTTTGGGTGAACTATCCTTTTAAACTATTTGGCAACTATATGGAAGAACACATTATCCAAACATATCTTTTGCTAAGCCATGTTATTTTTAATTTGCTTCAAAAAATAAAAGACAACTTTGACTCGGGTCTATCAAAACTGCTTGCAACCCTACCTTTTTAACGTTTTGTGCCTTTATTCTTTATTCGCGATTACATTAATTTGCACTGTGCTTGATATATTCCATTGGTCGATATGTAAATAAGATGTTGCATCTGTGTTTTTTAATTTGCACATTGTTAATAAATCACCTGCAGGAATTTCCATGCCCATCTGCAATGTTTTGCAGTTGCGCTGTCTCGACGATTTACCCTGTTTACTAAAACTGTCCCTTAAAGTCAGGTTCACATCAAGAATGATAAGTATAAAGATAGAGATATTAGCATCCACACCAGCAAACGATAACCTCAGTTTATTCTAAGCGCATACACGTCTTTAAATTCTCAAGCTCATTACAGCAGGATGGATTCTGATTGGCTGTCAATGTTTGTATCGTTCATCAGTTCTTAAAAAAAAATTATTCCAACAATATAGTTTCTCTGTTCCGTTATAGCTGTAGTGTGGACTTGTCGAGAACGATTTTTAGAACTATCGTTATCTTTATAGTTACTGTCCTTGGTGTGAAGGGGCTTAAGTGTGTCAAATTAATTCAGAAAGTTGTTAAGCACCCCATGCTTGCGAATATAACTAAGAGTAAACCTTGCAATCAAACTAGAAAACTCATAAAACATGCTGTACCAATGAAATGTGCAATCATGGGTTGCTGTCAGCTTCGTGGTGAGGACACACAGCAGGGTTCAGAGTTAATGACCAGCTGATGTCACTGCAAAAACAGCAGGTTCTTCAAACATCGGGCTGAACTCACCAGTTGAACTCATTGTAGTCATTACGAGCCTCCAACCAGAAGTAGGACCAGACGAGGAGAAGGAAAAACGAACAGCAGAGGAGGAAGAACCATGAACATTCCCACTGAAAAACAAAAACAGGAAGCGATGTAAACACACATGTCCTCCAGACAGAGACATTCGTTAAGCAGACACTTTTATCCCAATGAGGAATGTTTCAGATCAGACAGATGTGTCAAACCAATATGCTCCAAATTTGGACTTTTAATAGACCTCTTTATATCCTTCACAACATGTTAACATCTGAAACCCTAGGGCTTTACAATCAGCACTTCATATCAAGTGTGGCATAGGATGTAAAAAGCCACCGAGATCAAATACATAGTTTTTAAAGTTTGCCTTAAAGTTTCAAAGAGCATGATAAAATGTGAGCTTAAGTAACTATTAAGTTTAAGAACAAAATGACAAGAATTTAATTAAATTCCATCACCACAGAAACCAAACAGCGAATTACAGCAGCAATGGAACATTTTCAGCACAGCGGGATCTTTCAGAAAGAGAGAGAGAGAGAGAGAGAGAGATTGCCTGGCACCAAAGCATGTTTCCTGGGAGACCAGGCAAGGCTGCTGCTGGAGCTCAAGAGGGCGGAGCTTTATTGTTCTGTTAACAGGAGTTAAAGGGTGATATAATAATCAAACTTGTCTTGGTTCACCTGATGCTGAGAGTCAAAAGATTTCACTGTGTGAATGACTGTTAAATTATTCAGTTCTTTATGATTTTGAAATGTTATTTAGAAACCTGTGGCATACTACACCAAAAAAAAGTAATTTCTGCAAATGTATGTGTTAAATGACCTGACCTCACAAGCTTGTTAATAGGAAAAGCAATGGGTGGTGTTTAAGTACTGAATCTGTCAGATAGCATTCTAATTTCATTAGGGAAAGGACATAACTAATTTTTATTGTATTATAATTAAATAGGCTTTTTCGTCCAAGAAAATTCTGTTCATTTTGATTTTTTGTGAACTCACAAGTACTCACTTCAACTAGGAATATAGTATGTATATGACTTTGAAAGACTTGTTTTTTTTGTGATTATCTTGCAGTACATGAATCTGTTAGGTAACACAAGGTGCAGAGAGACATCTAAGTTGAGTTAGCAGATCAGATGGCTTGCATCCTGCTGGCACTCACCCCTTCAGAACCTCAAAAAGACCTTTCATTCCTGTAGAGGTGTGAAACAGATCTAATGATCTAATGACCACGTCCTGAGATTCTGTAAGTGATTCGTTCACATGCAGGGTGAATTAAGGTAACTTCTCACGTCAACACCTCACATTACAACCTAACTAGAATATCCTAACATTTTGATTTGTTAATGATGTTAATGTATTTGAAGAAATAAGTCTCTTATGCTCACCAAGACTGCATTTATTTGATCAAAAAATGCTGTAGAATATTATTAAAATATAATTAAAATTTAGTGGAACGGTTTTCTATAATTTTCTATAAACCATTTTCTATAATAGTTTTCTAAAAATTCTTGTAAAATATGTGAATGTATGTGAGCGCATGCATTTATTAGCGTAACTGCATTTATTCCTGTGATGCGCAGCTCAATTTTCAGCAGCATTACTCCAGTCTTTAGTGTCACATGATCCTTCAAATGATTAGGTTTTCAAAAAACATTTATCAGTTTTAAAAACTAGTGCTGTCAAACGATTAAGTTTGTTTATGCATGTATATATATTCTATATACACAGTATATATTATGAAAATATGTAGGCTACATTTACATATTTATATTATATTTTTTATATTATATATAAAATATATTTATTATATGAACATTTTTCTTTAATGTATACATGCATATTATTATGTATATATTTATAATTAAATACATAATAAATATACAGAGTACACACTCATATATTATGTTTTTTATATCATATTATGTTATATTTTTCTGAAAAGCATGCTAAAAATTTT
This sequence comes from Enteromius mattozi, assembly GCA_032359235.1. Taxonomy (NCBI): domain Eukaryota; kingdom Metazoa; phylum Chordata; class Actinopteri; order Cypriniformes; family Cyprinidae; genus Enteromius; species Enteromius mattozi. The sequence goes on from JAUMHE010000059.1 coordinate 12,679,242, forward strand.
TCCAGGAATCTTTGAGGAATAGAAAGTTTTTAAAAACAGCATTTATTTGATATATACATTTTCCTTATCATTACAAAATTCTTTACTCTCATTATTAATCAATTTAATGTGTTCTTGTATAGTAAAATTATGAATTGCCTAAAAAAAGAGAAATTACTACAAATAAACACATCAGAGCTCCTGTAGTCATTACACACTGATATCTCAGATGACCCCATTTCACCCTACATCAGACCACTGACTGGCAATTTAATGAATAAAACTGAAAGATGTAATTGCATTATGAATATGAAAACCAATTATTAATATTTACAATTCAACATTTGCACTGATAAAGCTTTTCACCAACTCTGAGATTTCAAAGACCACAACAACAGTCATCTGACATGCCTTCAGTCCAATTCCAATAACAGCTTGTGTATATAGTTTTCTAGTGATTCCACACACCCTGACAGAGAACTGAATAACGCACTGACTCATGTTTTATCGGTCTGTGGATTGTGGTGGAGTCACTCTACAGAGGAGGACACATTTCACTGTTCTGTTCATTCATTCTGCACAGCTGACAGCTGCTAATCTCTCAATCCCATCAGCTCCTTCAGACCTGCTCATGAGCACATCGGGTAGGACACATCGTCACCTCGCTCTAATTATAGAGTGGGCGGGGCTAGCAGTAAGCCAGCCAATGGCAGAGCTTCTGAAGAGTTTGTTCTCAGTGCCGAGGTGTTGCTTCAGAGAGACTGTTCAAATGGAAAGATGAACTAATGGCCGTGTGTGTGTTCACTCCTGAAGGAGCATTTATGGCAACTTGTTGGGGAGGTGAAAAGAAAAAACAAAACCCACAAACTGAATCATCACAAGCTTCAAACTGGATAGAACATGGAAAGGAATAAGCAGATCAGAAATGAATACTAGAAAACTGCTGACTACACAGTAAAAAGTATATATGGATAACAATACTTAAAAATAATAATAATAATAGCTTTAGCAAAGCCGTATGCTACATTTTTAACCTCAAGTTTCATGTTTGTTTAAATCAGTGAGTGACTTGTCATACACTTAGTTGAGTTTTTTTATGAATTTCAGATCAAATATATTAACTTTTGGCAGCCCCGTAAAATAACGAGTCAAGAAAGTGTTAAAAATATAGTACGTCAGCAGGTGGGATAAAAAAATCATTACAAACAATAGTATGCTATAACTTTTACCTCAGGTTGCACATTTAAATCAATAAGTCAGTATATTGTTTCAAACATCATTTTAATTTGTGATTTTTTTTAAATGTTTAATTTTTTTTGCATTTTTGAATTTAATTTTAAATAAAGGATATCTTTAGCCCATTCAAATAAGTCAAGACAGAGATTGTAAAAAAGAAAAAAATCCCAGCTAATATTACCTAAAATAATATTAAGTCAAGTTTAAACACACTGGAAAAATTGCATAATAAATGTTATTATTTATAATTATTAGGGCCGGGACTTTAACGCGTTAATTTAGATTAATTAATTACACAAAAAAATAACGCGTTAAGTTTTTTAACGCATTTTAATCGCACTT
>JAUMHE010000059.1:12680898-12693054 GCA_032359235.1 Enteromius mattozi
TATATATATATATATATATATATATAATTACAATAAACGAAACTAAAAATGCAATTAAAAATTGTATACACAATTTATTTCATACAATACACAAATATACAATAGCATACAATTACATGTAAATTTGGTTATGTTCTATATATTACATTCTGTACAATTTAATGATATAATATTAAAATACATATATACACATACATCCCAATTAATTTAATTATAATGAACTAAATAAAATAAAAAAAACTTATTTGCAACCCTTGAGTGAAACTAAGCTCGATTTTTATCATTAAATCAGCTATTGTTCTATTTATATCAGTGCTATTCTAAACTTCTGAGGATATTGCTACATTTAAGCTTGATACCCTATGAATATTAGAGGACTTTAGGTAAAGATTAGATAAGGGTTGATTTTCAATCTGACTGCGGCTCAGTTCATGTCAGAACATTTGATCGCTGGGGTGGAATGGATGCTCTGTTAAAATAACAGGCATTTCTGCTTGAATAACTTTACTAAATAATGTCAGTATCTAATTTAGTGTCAGCAGACATTGAGCGGACAAGTCAAAGAGAGGCAGAGAGACCTGACTAAGCCTCTTGCTGTGTTGTATACAGTTTGAAATTGACCTACAACACGTCCTCCAGGGAATCTGAAACTCTGGCTTGAGTTTCTCTCTGTCTGTTAGAGAGACATTCAGACAGCAGAGGAGAAAGGCTTTTTGCTTCATTACAGACAGCCAAGTCGTCCTTCGGTTCTGCTGTCTGCTTCGAATACCGAACAAAATATTCATGACCAGACGCTGACAGAAATTCCCAGAGAAAGGCAACAGTATCATCAAAGTGGATTCACAACTATGATCCACAGGTGACAAAAAAATGACACTTTTCTAAGCTCAGCCTCTTTAGGTGGCCACTATTTAGTACAATGTGCTTATAAACTGCTACATTTACACTACATTAGTGTAAATGACCACAATGTTTCAACATGACTGGTCTTTAACATTTTTAATGTGGAGCTTAGGTGAATGACCCACATGGTGGATCAGCGTCAATTTTGCCTCTATCATTTTCATTCAGACTTCATGTGCTTGGAATACAATGGCTTTTCCCACAAAGGATGATGCTGTAGTTACCTTGGAGCTGTCGTCATGGGAGCGTTGGTACCGTTTCCAGCGGCAGCCGTAGATCCCGGTCAGGCAGGACAAGCACAGCTGTCTCTCATACACCTGTAACGGTTGGTGTTTCACCATAGTCAGGCCACAGCTGATCTGCAGACATCCCACTCACACACCGCAGACCTGCAGGAGCGAGACACATTTGTGAGAAACAACATTATCCATAACAAAACACTCCGTCTTCAACTAAATTATACGGTCTGTGTTGATATTGCACTGAAAACCCGAGCGAGGATTTAGCTGTTTAGCTCGGAGTCTGGGAAAGTTGCCTTAGGAAAACATACCAGAGAAAATCCTACAACGCCAAAGAATAAACAATACATCAGTAATAATTGCAGGAATCTGTAGGTCGACAGTAATGTGACTTAACCACGCCAAGTGAAATACAAAGCACAAAATCTTTTCTTAATCAAGCCATCATGGGTGATACAGGAAATGACATCAAACAGCAGCTGAAAACAATGGCAACACCACTGACAGCATATATATAATGTTTTTTTGCTTAAGCTGTGTCATTAAAATTGGATAGTTAATTGTTTATTCAGCCAATTTTATATTTAGATTACCTCTGCCATAATATATGATACACTTGAAGTTAACTTTAAAAATAATAATAACAATGTTAAATGCAATTTTAATCAAATCTTAAAATTAATATCCATTTGTATTTAGTGTACATTATGTTTATAGTTAAATACATTTTAGCACATCAAAAAGTTTATTATTTTCAATGTAATTATGTTAACTTATTTGTTATTTATTTATTTATTTTAATTAGACAAAATAGTAAAAAGTAAAACGTTTTTGACATTGTTAATGTGTTTTTAGTATGGAACTTGCTACTGCCAATACATACACCGATATGGTGCTATGAGTAGTTACAGTACTGCTGTTCAAATACCATATAATAACCCATACAGGTGGAGCTGGGGAAGGTGGAGGGTTTCAAAGGAACTCTAGTGAATGCTAATCAACCATTTAAATGTAAAGCAGCAAGCTGATTGGCTTATAACCAATCTGTTTGTGCCAAGTAGTTTAATGCTGAGAATATCATCAGGTTGCATTAACGACCCATCAGCTTGCGCCATCTAGAGTTTCATGACAGAACTTGACATAATATTTATCGGTAATTGACCAGAACATGAAAATAATAAGCTTATTGGTATCAAGCAACGTTTAAATAGTGGTGCATTCTTACTGGAAAAATGATCAGAATTGTTTGTAGAATTTATTTTTACATTCATCCAAAAGTAGTAAGTGCTGATTATTTTTGACCTACAAATAACTTAAAAATAAAGAAGAATATGCAGTTACGCCACTAACCTGGCCAATCAGATAAGACTTAGCTGGATCACTGACAGCTCTTGCCAGTTTTGTGTGTAATTTGCATCTGATGGTCAGTGGATAGTCAGCAAACGGCCCCTCTGAGGTTAAGAGCGGGTCCTGCAGGACTCTGTGTGACAGCAGCTCTTTGATTGTGCACACAGAATTCTACATTTTACAAAATTTGATATTCAGATGTGACCTGACAGAGGCAAAGCGGCCCTCTCTGTCAGTCTGCAGGCAACAATATTCCCAAAGTTCAGTTCAGCAGACTGTCAATCACAAGCCTTTGCTGCTTGAGGAACAATTTGGGGACGAGTTTGAAGTTTCTACAACTTATGATTATAAACATGTCCAGTGGTCTAAAAGTGCTCATGGTTTTCAAAATGACTGAGATGGCCAATCATATTAAAGAATTTTGGATGATACCGTTTACATGATTTCACAGATTTTGCAGATAAGAAGATCTAAATGGCTGAATATTTAATATCTGACAACTGTTTTACAACAGAAATGTTGAAAGACTGACAATAATATCCAGTCATGAAAACAACTTTTTAGTCAAATGTCACATTTTTGTGTAATTTAAAATACTAAATATTACTTCCAAAAAAAAACAAAAAAAAACAAATTAATTGTTTATTATCAGGGTTGCCAGGGTTTCACAGCAAAACCCGCCCAATGACTACTCAAAAGTACCCCAATCGCTTTTAAAAAAATATCATTCCAGTGGGGTAAAATAATAGATTTTTTGGCGACGTTCCCCTGATAAAAGTCGCATTCCATGGGTTAAATGTTTAATTATTGGGGTTGCTTCAACCTGCGGAAAGAGCATTTGAAGTAGCACAATTCCACAAGAAAACCGCAGACTTGGCAACACTGTTTATTCTCTTAAATCCTTTAATTGTGTAATTAATAAATAAAAAGACAATTACTGTTAAAACCTTAGGGTTAGGGTTAGGTTTAACCTGAAATTCTTTTAGCAATAACTGATTTCCCTCAAACACATAAAAAATAAACCCATCACAAACCCATAAGTCAGCCACTGACCCAGCATCACCACACCAGATGCTCCAATGAAAAACAACAGATTTCAATGACAGTAATTAAAGAGGGCCATCAAGACACAGCTAGCACAGATTTGATCTTTGTCCACCAGAAGCACCCACTCAAACAGATTACCATATCATTAGCATCTTCAAAAAGCCAACTCTCATACACAAACAAGCCACTACGAGTCCTCATTAGTCATTTCCTCAAAAATCCTGCTTCGTATTCCACAATAATCGTATTCCTTTGACTCATTTAGAACAGACATTAACATATGATCCTTCACAAGCCATCCTATTACCGCAGTTCTTCCAAGTCACGATGGATGTGTTACAAATCAGTATGAAAATGCTAAAATGAATGCGTGAGAATATGAAAGCATCTGTGTTTCTCTTTTTCACACTTCCTGCTGCGTGATCAAGACTGGTCTAACCCCGTTAGTATAGGTGATTAGATTAGATGTACTGTTCTTTGTTGGGTTTTGCGTATAGCACAATGTAAACAGGTCTGCACTGCACCGGTTAAATCATTCACAAGCATCCTGTGTTCACCTACAAAAAGACAATATTGCTTCAAACAAAAGAAGTCATTATCTACTTCAGACATGTCTTCCTGTTGAAAACGACCCTGTCTCAGCGAGTTAACACTCTGGTGTGACCGTCTGTCTGAGTAAACACACACGGACCTGATCAAATCTGTTGCACTATTAGTAAACGACACTTCAGTCAAAAAATAATTCACCCTCATATTGTTCCAAACCAGTAAAACTACACAAAAAAAAGATATAACGCTGGTGCTTCAACAACAAACATATCCCACCGACTTACATTGTATATCGAAATCTGTCAATTCTTTTCTCTTTAAGTGTATCTGCAAAAACTTCAGGTAAATACGGATGGTGTTATTCCCATCCGGAAAGTTAACTGTGCTAAAAATCATTCCCAACTTCAATGGGGTACTGAGAGGAAGCTTTACACCTGGTTCAGTGTAAATACAGCACAAATATCCTACTGTTTGGGGTCTGTAAGATTTATTTATTTAACAAGGTTGCATTAAAAAAAATGTATATTGTTACAAAATATTTATATTTTAAATATATTTTTACGCTGTTCTTTTGAGCTTTCTATTCATCAAAGGTATCATGGTTGCCACAAAACAAAGCATCACAACTACTTTCAACATTATTAATGATAATAAATGTTTCTTGAGCAAATCAGCACACTAGAATGATTTGTGAAGGATCATGTGACACTGAAGACTGGAGTAATGAGGGTGAAAACTCAGCTTGGCATCACAGGAATAAATAACATGTGTTAACATAGAAAAAAAGATTTGAAATACTGATAATATTAAGAAATATGATTACTTTTAATATACATATTATATATATATTATATCTTACTGTTAACTGTTTTCTATATTACTGTTTTTCTTTATTTCTGATTATATGAATTCAATAAGACTTCTAAAAACATTAGTAGAACTGTAAAAGTGTGTATGATATTTTATTTCTAAATTACATTCCTAAACAAACTCAAACTTACCTTCTTGATGCTCTTATGACACACTAAGAAGCAGCTACATGACTTATGGAAAAGCAAAACAGATATTTCCGCCTCAATATTAATGCACATTCTTCATAAATCCTTTTAAACTGTATCTCTCAATGTTCACAGTGGCAGACACACACTTGAGCAGAAGATAGGTAGTGTATAGTGTAAGTGTGTGTGTACGCAGCTGTGTTGGTGTGACGATTCATGCTCCAGCCTGTTTCCATGACACTGAGCTTTAAAGACTTACAAAAGCCTGAATTCTTTGACATCAAGAGAGTAAATTGAGTCTGCCGCTTACAGCCTTATTCCCGCCAGCTCTAACTGCAGACCTTCTTGGCCTTCCACGGCTGTTGGACTTTCCAAACAGGTATACGATTGCCAGAAACAGGAAGCTACATATTGTCTGCTTAATTTCCTGCCTCACTCCAGACCATCTCCTCAAGTGATCAGAGGGCCAAACGCAATGGCCTTTTCAGCAGCCTTTTTGGGTCTAACTGCTTTCGGCCATTCATTTGCTTTATCTTTAAGCCAGATCACTAGGCCATGAATCAAACCAGCTTGCTCGAAGATGAACCATAAAATTACAAACTTTGATTTGAAATCTGAACAGCGCGTGAAGCATTGTAAAATTCACGACTTAATAAAAATGAAAAAATTTAATTACTTACTGATTGAAGGATAAAATACATTATTTTGTAAGTGTATGAAACACACATATAAATATATATATATATAAACCTGCAACAATTCAACATATTTTTAAAAAATATTGCTAAATATTCAAATATGTTGTTGTTTAACAATGCAAGTTGTTTAGGAGTAAACAGAGACTTGTTTATGTCATTTGCATTTCTTTATGCAAGTGGGAGGAAGCTGCGGAGCTCCTTTGGCGCAGTTCTTATTTCCATGGTAACAGCGATTTCTCTAATTAGTCGACCCAAAAGGAATCACAAGATTATGAGTAATGTGGTTTTTCCCAATGGGAATATTAACCAACTTTAAATGAAGAAATCAAAATGTCACTTCTAAAGACCAACACGCTTATTTAACAGCCTCTGAGCTCATAGAAGGTTTGTCTTAAAAGGTTTGGACTTTTGACATTATCATTAAAAGGATTTGTACAGTTTTTGGGGTCAAGAATAATGTTTTTGAATAGAATTAATGAGTTAGTTCAATTTTAAATTGATCAAAGGTGTCAGTAAACACGTGTTTATTTCAAATAAATGCTGTTCTTTAAAAGTTTCTATTAATCAAAGAATCATGAAAACAATGTTTCATGATTTGGATAAAAATTAATTTTCCTTGAGCAGCAACACAGGATATAACATTTATTTCTGAAGGATCAGGTGACACAGGTGTCACATAAATGTCATCTTAGAGAAAAAGATTAAATTGTAATAATATTTCACTACTGTTTTACTGCATTTTTGATCAAATAAATTGGTGAGCGTAAGAGATTTTCTGCAAAACAATTTTAAAAACTTACAGACTCCACACTTTTGAACAATAGTGTACAAAACTAAAACACTTTCTGTTCAGCAATTTAGAAGGCTAACATCTGACTGAGACATCCAAACTTGACATAACACTACTTTCAGACAGCATGTGCACAACCATACTCATTGTTCATTCCTGATAGGATTTTACAGAGAACTAATGGCTAGTGTCCAGTTCAGAAGCCTTGCCAACCAGGCAGGGGGAACTGTTGGTCAGTATCTACCGGGAAAGCAAATTATCACCAACATCCCTACTAGTGAGAACTTCAGAACACTGGATTTATACAGCAGAAACCAGTGTACGCTGTACACAATAATAACGTAGATAATAATTTAAAAAAATAATATTTATAATGTTTCAAAATATAATAAAATCTATTGAAATATGAAAATTATTTAAAATATTGTGGAGCAAAAAAAAAAAAAAAAAAAGACTACTTTGCATATTAAGTTAACGCATGTTACAATTATGGGGGAAAAAAAGAAAAGAGCAACAGACATTGTACAAAATATCTCCATTGCTTTTCAAAGAAATCATGCATTTTTTACATAAGTACATAAATGATGTTAAAATGACAACACTTGCGATGCGACTATTTTGTGTGATTTTCAATCACAAACAGCTCATTCCTTTAATGTTCCTCATCTCAGATTTTGAGTCCAGAAACCCTCATTAACTCCAGCATGACATTAACAAAAAAAATGAGTGCTGTTTCTATTCAAGGACTCATGCATGATTCAAAAGTCTGAAAATAGAGAGACATTTAGTCATTGTACAGCTTCTGATTAGACAGTCCAGAACAGCTGTGACATATTGAAGAATGAGCAGAACGACTTTGGGAAGTTTCTGTGGGAAACCATCCAACAGGTTTGATGGATCCACCACAGGGAGGAAGGTTTACTTTCCCAGGGATGAAACAAGCCCTTTGTGTTCCCACTCCTTCGGTGGGCCCCTGGTGGATTTTTCTGAGATAATGTGAGCAAAGACAACTCTCTTCATATGCTGCTTTTGTTTTGGCACCTTCTCACCTGCTCTGAGAAACAACAATCTCACAGTTTGGATGTTAAACACTGGTTGTTGTGGAGAGCTCATGTACCTGACGTAGATGTCATAGCACGAGCGAAATATGATACGTAGGCCATATTTGTGCCTCAGCGTTACTGCTGACACCAGAATAAAGGTGAATTTTCTCTCAGAATCTCTCAGGGGACCTGAAATGGCTTGTTATGAACAAGTCTACAGTCAGTGCTTTGGTCTGGAGAAGATGAAAGACATTAACATCCAACAACCTCCGTCTGGTAGTTCCCGTCTTTTGCAAAACACTTCCATTTTGCCCTGCTGTTAAGTCTTTTCTCTCTCAGACGTTTCCTGAGGAGCGGTCTGCACCACTTCCCCCAGCATTCAGCCCAAAACTTTTGAAGCTTAAGCGAAATGCTCTGCTCTCATGAGATTCTGGCCGCACCATAAACAACTGGCAACCCATAAGCCACTGAGAACATGAGGGGTATGAGACCCAAAATTAAAGCCCTAAATCTATCTTTCTTTAACTCAAAAGGAACGCCTATATGTGAAGATACTGATGCTGATGGTGGAGACACTGGCTAGTTGCCAAAAGAACTATATCTTAGTAATTTAGTCAAAAAGTCTGTTTTCAGCAGTGATTTTTGATTTTAACCCCATCAAGGTGTTAAATGGACAAAAAAATAATTATAATAGTTTTATAATAATTTTAGTAAATTTTGTCTGCCTGAAATATCAATATTAAAATTGTTTTCTATAGCTTCTGGACAAAAATTTACCATAATAAAAATACACTAGCATACGTTCAAACATAAGTTAACTATAACTAGTTAACTGTATAGCCTAGTCAAGGTACAACTGAGAACATATTAACAAATTAGAAATGTATTAATGTGTAAATGTGTCATACTTTAAAAATGTTTTACTGCTGATATTTTGCTGACAAATTTATAATAAGCATATTTTATTGTGCATATTCTAACCTCATATAATGTGACATCATGCCCCACTTTAGAATAAAAAACAACTGACAACTTACCCCATCTCTGCTACTGGAATCAGATCATATACATTAAGTATTTATAACTTAAGGTGAAGAGTAAGTGTTAAAACAGACTTATATAATGAAGTTTTTCCCTTAAAACATTTGTACAGTAATATTAACATATAATTCAAAGTACGACTGCATGGTAATGCCATCTAAAATGGTACAGTCGTACTTTCATAAGAGATTCTATCAATATTAAAAGAAGTTTTAGATAAACGAAAGTGGCTTCGTTTATATGCGTCAATAAAAAACAAATGAAAATGACTCTAAAAGTACTACCTGCATGTGATAGTAAACATGCTTAAGGCTACTTATCCAGACTCACCTTCTCGTCGGCAAGGTGATCAGCGCAGGTACTTGAGGTGGTGTTTTTCTCCAGTTTTCTCCTCTTAAACTTGTCTTGTAGTTTGCCTTTTCTTTCTTTAGATGTTAAATATACATTTAGCACTGTCGACTTATCAAGGCATATGATGTTATTGGAGTTAAACTACAAACGAAGTTCCGTCAGTGCGCGGCGTTTCAAATTCAGTCTGCCTGACAGGATCACCTGCGATGGTTTATGTGAACTATGTCAATATAACGTGTTTTCACGTTGTGTTTGGAGGATTATGATTCACCGAAGACATTCAGTGAGTAAATCCATCCGACCCGAAAGCCCGGGGGAGGAGCTGCGCGTCTCCATCTCCTCCTCTTCCTCCTCCTCCTCCTCTTGATCAGGCGTCAGCAGCGCGCTCCCAGTAATTAACAACCCACAGCGTTCGTGATTAGTGTGACCTGCATTGCAGATCAAAAACCTAATATATATGAATTTTAACTTTTTAAGCAAAGGTTTAACATTAAGTTAAAAATGCAAAAAATAAGAATATCAACTCCAACAAAGGTGTTTCTTTCAGATTCGAATCTTTTGAATTTGTTCACTAAAATGACTCATTGACTGATTCGTTTTGTGCTCCTAGCTTTCTGCAATTATGTCATCATTGCTCCAGTAGATGGTGACAAGTGAGAGTTTTATGATCCATTGATTCATTCAATCAATTTGTTCGACAGCTGAAAAAACAGTATTATTCTTTAATATTTGAAAAACAAGTTTCTGCAAACTGAGTCTGAAATTTTCGTATGCTATGTGTGTTTTTTTTCTCGTATTCCTCATCATCACGAGTCAAAATGCTTGCCACAGAGGCAAAATTTTTTAATACGATCCCACTTTTTTTTTTTTTTTTTTTTTTTTTACCATGGATAAAAGGTCTGGCGGTGTTTAAACATAACTGACGCAATGTGAGATTGTATTTAATTTTTAATTTTTTTTTTTGGTGCAAAGACCTTAAGTCAAAAGAAGCTGGCGTGAAATCAAAATTGACTATATTTATTTTGTTATCTTACATTGGTGAACAATTCATCTGTGCAAGTCAATCCACAAAAAAATGTGTTCACCTTCATAATCTTTAATCCAAATCTAAAAAATGCTCCTCCCCTCCAAAACGATGGGACTTCTCTGATGACGTCAGTTTGATGGTTTGGGCATGAGTATGACACCCTTAACCATGCTTTTAAGTTGATTCATAGAATTTACCCGGATAAGTGCTCTAGTAAAAGTCTTAAGAAGGATATTAATACCAACTGATGTTTCTGTTTAGATGATCTTGAAACTTCTTTAATTGCTCTTATACAACATCTTTTTGGTGTGACATTCTTGACTTTGTCAAATGTTACGTGAATCCTAATTTTGAGTTTACTTACAGAAATGTACTTTTTGGCTTTCACGAATGTGAAAAAAAGGTGATACTTATCTCATAAACCTTATTTTCCTGTTTGCTAAATATCAAATTCATAAATGTAAACTTTTTTATAAAGATTTAAACTTGCGTTGAAAATGTATTTTGAATCAATTGAGTTCTCTAAGAACTTAAAAGCAATAAGAACGATGGGTTTGCTAAAGGACTTTGCACTTCCTTTGGAAGTAAAATCAATCGTTTATTTCGTTTATTTGAGCATGGTCTGTCAGCAGGCCAAACCAATGAAATTTTCCTTCATATCCCACCTCAAATTGCTTCCGTATTTTTCCAGTTACTGGAGGGTTAATTTTATTTGACAAATTGGCACGGTTACTTTTCAATATGATAATAATTGGCAATGCAAACTTCTAAAAAGTAGATATAATAGCTCCTTTTGTGGAGTTTTGTGTAGCAGTGTTTGGCAAGGCCACCTCTGTCAGGCATAGCAGCTACTTATCCAGACCGCAGGCAGAGAGCCAGGGCAGAGCATCCACTGCTGCTATTCCAGGATGCCAGTGAGAGATTAACCTCTGGCCTGATCCAAGCTTGCATCACATCCTAATCTTTAACAACCTACTGGTGGACTGAGGCTGTCCTTCAGCAAGCATGACTTTGAGTTAGACACACTAGCTGGGCACAACTGTAGGCTATTTGTTGTGGTGTTTTTTCCTGATGTGCCGAGATGTCAAGATGATTGTTCTGCTCACATCAGCTCGAGTCTGCTAATATATGCAAATACACTTTGAAGGGCTTGAATGGACAGGAACATCTAAGGAAAAAATATAAATAAAAAATATTTTAAATTATAATTAATAATCAAAAAATAATTAAATAATGTATTAATGTTAGATATTATATATAATTATATATAGGTGTAATCATTTTACATGAAAAGCATTCTGTCATTTCCCAGTGTATATTATTGTGTAGGATGTAGGACCATATTTATACAAGATGCAACTATTTGAAAATCTGAGGGTGCTAAAAATCTAAATATTGAGAGAATTGCATTAAAAAGTGTCCAAATGAAGTTCTTAGCAATGTATAGTAGGCTACAATTCAAAAATTATGTTTTGACATATTTATGGTAGGAAATTTACAAAATATCTTCATGGAACATGATCTTTACTTAATATATAAGGATTTTTGGCATAAAAGAAAAATGTATACTTTTGACCCATACAATGTATAATTGGCTATTGCTATAAATATGCCTGTGTGACTTATGGCTGTTTTTTGGTCCAGGGTCACAAATAGCATTAATAGCAAGGATCCATTATATAACAGAACAGAACAGAATAGTTCATCATAATCATTACATTTTGGAATGGCATCATTTTACAGTTATATATGTGTCAAATAGAAACATTGATTTATTTATTACTACTATTATTTTTAATTGAGCACATCATGTTTGCTATCTGCAAATTATCATAGAAAGAGTTAACAGGTCATATGTTGTATACATCATAAACTGTAATATTAGTATAGACTAGAAATGAGTAGAGTAGAATAGAAAGCAGTTCCAAATCTCCAGGGCAGATTTTGAGGAGGTTTAGACGTGTGAACCTAGCAGCACCTAGTGGACACATTTGGATTTGCAGGAACACGCAGTCCAACACACACACACACACACACAGGAAAAACTCTGAACTGCCATTTTCATACTTGTCCACAAGAAGACGCCCTCATATATATCTGATGCTTTTAAAACTACCACATTA
>JAUMHE010000059.1:12693154-12728300 GCA_032359235.1 Enteromius mattozi
TCTGAACTGCCATTTTCATACTTGTCCACAAGAAGACGCCCTCATATATATCTGATGCTTTTAAAACTACCACATTACTTTTATCTCTCACACATCTAATAAGAGATTGTGCTATGTTAGGAACAGATTAATGTGATATAGAAAATGTTTATTTTAGCTTAAACAACTTATTTATGGTAAGATGATACATGGTCGCAAAGAAGGGATCCTTTTAACTGCTTACAAAAATTCTAAATAGCTGGAGTATACTGCTGTCAATAGTAGAAGAGCACAAGACACTGTTTTAGTTTCCAGTTAAGACACACACCAGACACCACCACCACCACAGCATAGTGATAATATCTGCTCTGCCTCCAAAGCACGAAGAGCAACCAACATTTAAACACATGTTCAGAGCTAAATTCCTTTGCCTTTTAAGTCACGGAAGAGTTAACAATAGCTGGGCAGATTTCCACTGATCTGAACCTCTGATACACTAGTTATAGAGAAGACTAGACTCATTCATAACATAAAATATCCCACCCTACAGACATAATGAAGTTACAACCAACAGAAACCCAACCACGATGTCAGATCAGATTCAAATTTAGTCAAAATAAAGGCTGGCTTTGATTAAAATATGAAATATAGGACTTTGGCAGGCCTGCCGCTGGTAATAGGTTATTTATGGATATTTGAATGTAAACAGGATGACAGGAAGAGCATCCTGTCATTTCCCCAGTGCTCATTGTGTATATACATATGAATTTTACATTATTGTTATACAGACATATAGTACCATTCAAACATTTTTTTTTTTTTTTACAGAAGTACTATATTATTATATTATGATTCAGCAAGGATTAATTAAACTGATCATTTGTTGTAAAACATTTTAAAATATTAATTAAAATAATATTAAACAATATAATATAATGATTTTATATGTTGTAGCCCATAAGTTCTTTTTTAATCAAAAAATAATCCTTAAAAAAAGGATTTATATCTTAAGCAATACTTCTTTCTAGGTGTGAAAAATAGTAAAAAAAGAAAAAAGTGAAATGTGCAGAAATGTGGTTATTTCGAAATCTAAAGTAGTGAAATAACTCTCACATTTTCCCTTTTGTTAATCAGTGACTGTCAGTCTGGGTTAAATCTCAAGCTATGTGGATCTAACCACATGACGAAACCCGTTAAGCAGCAAATCAGAAAAGAAACTCTGACAACTGAAGCGAGCAGCATTCTTTCAACATTCTGATGCCGGAGGAATGCCAGCACCATCAGCAGGGTTTTCACTGATCTTTACAAACTAGCCTGGAGGTGTATACTTTGAAATCTGTGCTGTTAATGGTTTGTATCTTTGAAGAATATCATGTTAGATGCTAATGAGGAGCGGCCCTTTCAGCCCACATGCAGCTAGTGAGACCTGTTTCATCACATCTTTCCATCAGAAACGTGACATGCAAACAAATGCCTAAAAACTATTTTATAATACAAGATTTTAGCATATTATTGTAGAATTCTCCCAAACCAAATTACCTAAGATGAACTATTGACTTAAACTACAAAAATAAATACAAATATATTTTGTAATACCTTATAAAAAGTTAAATAAAAAAAAAAAGACAGTGGTTGAAAAAAAATATACTTCTATTCCTAGACTTATAATTACCTGAAGCCATGGTTTGAATTTCTCAAAGCATTAACTGATGGACTAGATCATTGTGATGTTTTTATAATGTATGAATGTAACATCATTTGCAAAAATGTTTAAACTTTTATTCTGATGGCCCCCATTCACTGCAAGTCATGTAATGCATTAAGACTTGTTTTTTGCAACACTGAGAGAAGGACACTTACATGAATCATTACTGAGACATTTCTAAGTCACCCAAGTCACATCTAAGCAATAAAATGTTCCTCTGGGATCATTCCAGAGCTTCATGTTTGTACAACAGGATTCCTAAAGAAAAGGAAGACACATAGCATGTTAGTGCATAAAGAATGTCTGATTAGTTTTTTTTGAGGACGTATGGAAAACATAATGCATGCTTCATACCCAACTACACAGATAAAACCTCTGTTTTGTCTGCTGTCCGCTTGCAGGCCATGACACGACCCACGCAAACGTGGCACACAGAAGAAAGAGGGAGGAGTGATGGACAGGGTGGGGGTGGATGTAGAACAACCTCTTAACATTTTATTTTTACCGTTGCTTTGATAATATACTTTGCATTTTCTGAACAAATTATGAAAATAATAATAACATAATAAATAAAATGTGATTTTAAAAATCAAGCATTAACACCAGATTTTGACTTAATTTACTTCTTACTAGGATGTTTTTCCAATTTGATTTGATGTTAATAAGTCCACATTTCTGACTTACATCCAACTTTTTTCATACTATTTTCCTTGCACGAAAAAGCACTTTAGTTTAGCCATTATGAATGTGCGAGCAGGAAAGGGTCTTTAGGACCTTGAGGAGAGTCCCGTACCCACAGTAATTGGATCTGGGGGAGGTCTCACCGAAAAACAACCATTATAATACTCCTTTCCCAACTTCCAGAAGTTTCTTTTCCAGACTATAAAGTCTGCATGAAGGATTTGGTGTCAGGGCAAGCCGGTAGATCCGAGAGGCTGCAGAAGTGTTTGGGAGCTCTGAAAGGTGGGTAAAAGATACTGTTACAGATGTAAAAACAAACTTTGCATTCAGGCTTCATCAGCAGCATGAAAAATGCAAAAAATGTGTGGCATTCCATGCCATAATCCTTCATTTTAAATTCTGAATCGTAGAATGGAAGCTTGTATGAGACTTTGTAACTTTAAAGTTTGACTCAAAGGTGAAAAAATGCTTATAAGCAGCTAAGTGCTTTGATTTACCGTGTTCGTGTGATCATTCAAAAGGTTTTTGGCAGATCCAAATGTTCTCCATTGCTTCGTCAGGCTCTGACATGTAGGCATAATAAAAGGTCATTCATTGAGAGGGTGTGGGGTATGGTGCATTTTGCATGTCCGAAGGCAACATTTTGGGCCGTTCACTGGTAAATGGGTGGGGAAAAGCTGAACAAACTGTCTGAAGTCTGCTGTTCCCACACTAGTGTCAGAACTTCCTGCCATTCTGGCAGTGCTGATTGGATAACGGTTGTCCAGCGTAAGATGACTCCGGCAGCCGTGAAATCTGTATATGTGGCTGGACAGCTTTTTTCCCCGAAAAGTTACGTGATGTTGTACGCAACTGTTTAAAATTGAATTAAAGAAAATATATTTTTATTCAGCAAAGATTCATTAAATTGATCAAAAGTGAAAGTAGACATTTATAATGTTAAAAAAAAGTCTATACCAAAATAAATACTGTTCTATTCAACTTTATATTCAACAAATGTTGATTTTAAAGGTTTCTTGAGTATCAAATCAGCATATTAGAATGATTTCTGAAGGATCGTGTGGCACTGAAGACTGGAGTAATGATGCTGAAAATTCAGCTTTGCCATTAGAAAATACATTTAATTTTAAAATGTATTAAAATAGAAAAGAGTTGTTTTCACAATATTACTAGTTTTACAGTATTTGTGATCAAAATAATGCAGCTTTAGTGAGCATAAGGTACTTTTTTCAAAAATGTTAACAAATCTAACCAACCACAAACATTTGAATGCTAGTGTAAACAGCCGAAACATATATTTTTATGTTCAGCAAGGAATAAGCAAAAGTATGTTATGATAAAGAGAGATTAGAGAGGTTACAGCTGTGCACGTGGCAGTTATGTAACATTTCTGCCTTAAATGTCTGCTGGACTTCTTTTAGTATAGCAGGCCTGTCCTTAAAGGCTATGGGAATTTAAAATTACAGCTCTAATATATCTTGGCGCTACTCTCAGTTGTGTGGTCAGGAACTGAAACACAGCCTTACACATGAAAAGTACCATCTCATATTTATCTAAAATAACTAACTAAGCTTTTTTACCTTTATAGGCTGTAAACTTACCACCTCCAAAATCATGTTGGTGTCAAATGTGCTTCTCCTGTGTTTACTGGCTACTGTGAGTGGGGAAAAGACCCTCAGCAGCCATGCCTCCATCCTGGCAGACAACAGCGCCAATTTGGCCTTCAACCTGTACCACAACCTGGCAAAAGAGAAAGACATTGAGAACATCTTGATTTCCCCTGTGGTTGTGGCCTCCTCGCTGGGTTTGGTGGCTCTTGGAGGGAAATCCAACACTGCTTCTCAGGTCAAAACGGTCCTGAGCGCCACTACAGTGAAGGATGAGCAGCTGCACTCTGGGTTGTCAGAGCTTCTCACCGAGGTCAGTAACTCAACTGCACGTAACGTCACCTGGAAGATCAGCAACCGTTTGTATGGGCCCAGCTCTGTGAGCTTTGTCGACAACTTTCTGAAGAGCAGCAGAAAGCATTATAACTACGAGCACTCCAAAATAAACTTCCGTGACAAGCGCAGTGCGGTGAAGGCCATCAACGACTGGGCATCAAAGTCCACAGACGGCAAGCTGCCCGAGGTGACCAAAGATGTGGAGAAGACAGATGGAGCCATGATCATCAATGCCATGTTTTATAAACGTAAGTCTTGGACACTTTTAGAATTAGGATGCAGTTTGTAGATTGTTTAACTAATGCGTTGCTCTGTTTTCTCTCCAGCACACTGGGATGAGCAGTTCCATCATAAGATGGTTGATAATCGTGGTTTCTTAGTGCATCGCTCCTACACCGTCTCTGTACCCATGATGCACCGCACAGGTGAGGGGGCGTGGGCAAAGCAGATGTGATTCCTGAAACACAAAATAATTCGTTAATAAGGATTTTTGTTTGTTTATTTACGTTTTAATTAGAAATTAATTATTCGGACAGTAGTAGTGTTAATCTTTTTAGAATCTTTAATGTTGCGTTCCTTAATTTTAGTCAATTTTACTAACATGCGCTCAAGTCAATTAAATTTTTTTTTTAAATAAGTTGCATATTTAGTTTTACATAGTTTATGTATTGAAATAATGAGTGTTTTTTGCAGTTTAACAAAAATTCCTTAAATTTAGCCATTATTACAACACACTGATTAATTTTAGTCAATTTATCTTAATGAAATGGCATGTAATTTTACTCAACAAAAACAAGATGATTTAAATTTAACAACGAAATTAAAACAAAAAATTTGAATACTTATTTATTTTATTATAATTATGTTTCTATTTTTAGCAAATACTTAAAAAAAAATCAAAACTCACATATGCAAAACTGCTGCTTGCCTTGGCAAGAAATTTTAGGCTTCTATCATTTGCCTTAACATACATTAATTTACATCATACCTTATGCTATTTTTCAGGCATTTATGGCTTTTTTGATGACACAACCAACAACCTCTTAGTTCTGGACATGGCACTGGCCCATAAGATGTCGTCTGTGGTGGTCATCATGCCGTACCACGTAGAATCCCTGGAGAGAGTGGAGAAACTGTTGACACGTCAACAACTCAACACCTGGATTAGTAAAATGGAGCAGAGTGCAGTTGCGGTGTCACTGCCTAAGGTCAGCCTGGAGGTCAGCCACAACCTGCAGGTACAGACAATCTGCAATTTCAGCAAGCTATTAAACTCTAAACTCACCTGTGAATTCATATGCTAATGTAATGGCTTGCTTTCTTGCAGAAACATCTCGCCGAGCTGGGTCTGACCGAAGCTGTGGACAAGGCTAAAGCTGATCTGTCCAACATCTCAGGGAAGAAAGACCTCTATCTGTCCAATGTATTCCACGCCTCCGCCATGGAGTGGGACACGGAGGGAAATCCACCCGATACTAGCATATTTGGTAGCGACAAACTCAAGAACCCCAAACTCTTCTACGCCGACCATCCCTTCATCTTCCTGGTGAAGGACAAGAAGACAAACTCAATCCTTTTCATGGGCCGGCTGGTCCGACCGAAGGGTGAAAAAATGAGGGATGAATTGTAATTTGGTATTGATTGTATTTGGTTAATGACTGTGTGTGTGTATGGAGATTTATGGATGTGTGTAAATGGTACACCTGAGTTCGTTCCATTAGATCTGTGGACCCCCATGTGCTATCTGTATTACGTTTACTTTGAAAAGTGACATTTTAAGTTCCTCATGTTTTTTTGTTTTAAAAAATGCAAATGTACTTGACAAAGTGTCGTAAATTTACACCTGAATCGGTTTCTGAGAAGTGCAGCATGCTTATATTAAGTATGATCTCCATGAAATTTGCTATATATCCACAAGAACAGCATTTTTGCTCAGGGGTTTATCTTTTTCCTTTGCGTTTCGATTGCTAGAGCGCTCACTAACTCACTATGCTGAGTGTTTGATTTCTAAAAAGTCTGTGGATTTTGTTACACAAAGTGCCTGCGAGTTCACCACGCCATGCTGAAACATTCCTCTCAGAAGTGCACACTTGTGTCTGCACTGAATACCGTGTCTGCACTAGACAGCATGTGATATGAGTGCATGTCTGTACCATTTCAAAGCTTGTATTCACATTGTACCGAACACGGTTGTCCAAAAATGTTGGTTTGTTCCTCGTTTTTTCAATAAAATCAGCATCACTGAGAGAACGTGTGTGGGTTTTTATTTACGTTGTACTTCTTTTCATTTCTAATAGTTTGTGGTTATGCGTACTACAATACTACACTTATTATTTCAGAAGTATAAAGTATGTATAATGTACACAGAATGCAGATGCTATAAATATTCAATATACAAGAAAAGACCTTAGTCAGGTTAGACGCCATATTGAATTAACGTGGATGAAAACGAGGCTCTGAAGGATAAACTATCCGTCTTTTTGTGTTCTTTTTATTTTATTTATTTATTTTTACAGCTCACAACCTTTAAACTGTTTTTGGAGATTTTGTCTACTGTTTTTTTTTCATTTCTTTTCCTTTCTCAGAAAGAGGTTTGGTCAGCTAAGCAATGACATTTACTGTTAAACAACAGTATAATCCACTGAACGTACTTAACTAAAGTCTGTAGCAGACTCGTTTTCATTCAAGCCAAAACGTATTAAATATTTTTTAAAAGATTTCTTTTATGAATTATGCCACGTTGACTTCGTGGCATATACAAAACTTTACACTTTTGGTCTGCACAAAGCTCTGGCGACATCTAGAGTGATAAGAGAAAGTGAAGCAACAACAATGATCTGGATTTATCTGGCTAGAAAGAGAATGGGTTCCGCAGTACACAGAAAACATAAAGTTATTTTTCGTTCCTTTATCATGTTTATGGCGAGACTTTCTATAAAAAAAACAGGTTTGTCTGTATTCTCACACACATGAACTCTGTTATCTGATTGTGCACACCCATGTTTTACTTTCAACCCACAAAAAATGATAGGCTAGATGTTGTGATAAAACACGTACGCTAAAAAAAAATTATTCTTATATGCAATGAAAAAAAGTTAAACAATCCTACTATAATATGAACTTTCAATTAAAACAGCTATGTGATATTGGGCATATTTCTAGTAAATTATTTGAACAATTAAATGCAAATTAAAATGTAATGCCCAATGTGTCTTTTCTCAGTTTACGTATTACAGTTTACTTTCGATTTTAACTATTCTTCAATATATGTATACGTTTATATATTAGTACTCTGTGCTTTCAAAGTGCACTAAACTAGAGCATATTGAGTTGCAGAAGGCTATTGTTTGCAGTGCAACTGTTATCGCACGTAGGCCCATTCAGATTGGATGGAGCTCTGAATCCGTTACCGTGCGGACAACTCCTCCCTCCGCCTGTCAGACCTATCTGATCTCCCTCTCATCATGGCTCCGGCGGCGGACAGGCCGGGCTACTGGGGAACACCGACCTCAACTCTGGACTGGTGCGAGGAGAATTATGTGGTCTCGTATTACATCGCAGAATTCTGTAAGTACCTTTGAACTTGTGTTCGGTACACGCGGTCCATTGTCGTGTAGAACGGTAAACACGGATGTTAAAACGGTAGATAGGAGCATTGTCGAACACTGCCTACTATGAGAAGACGTGATACGTAATATTCATAAGGCATTCATTCGCTATTGGACGATTGCGAGTCATCGTCAGCATAGCCTAATTAATATTGATAAGGTAGGTGTTCTCCATTGGATGGCTTCGAAGCAGCGTCAAAGCGACGTAATTAATATTAAAAAGCCACGCCTTGTTCGTAGCGAAGTTCCAAATGAACGTCAGCGTAACCTAATTAAAATTCATAAGCGTTAGCCATAGTAGGATTCGTAACTTGGCAGCTGAGGCCAGCGACCCTCTGTCCGCGTTGAACTTGTATCATAAAGCTCAATAACAAAGAGGGAATTCAAATGACCGGAAAGAAAATGAATTAAATCGTGTGTGGCAATATTTAAGGAGGAGCTCGTGCCGCCGATACTGAATTTTAGTGAAATCAAAGAGTGTGAACCGAAAATATTCTTTATTTCCCACCACGTAGATGTTTTCTAAATCGTTTTTTAATTTGCTTTAAACTGACTATGTCTGAAAATGGAAGCAGTGGCTCGAATCAAGCTAAGTCAGTTGTACAGTACATAACTTGTACTGTAAATATGCATGTCAGATATATGCATTACCAGCTGATGATGGTTTGCAGGGCTTGGCTGGTACAGTTGTCTGATCAACTGAAAAGTAGATTATAAATGATACAAATGTAAAGCTACATTCTAAGTAGAAACTTAAAAATGCAACAACTGTATAAAATTTAGCTGAATAATTCAATTACAGTCCTAATATTCAAAGTGCAATATGTGAGATCCCAAATATGAATTCAAATTGTGATGTAGCCTACAAAATAATTTTAACAAATATAGTATTTCTAACATAAATAAAGAATATTTTTTTAATGGCCAATATGAAATATTTATAGGCAGTATTTGTTTAATTTTCATTGTTGGTTTGTTGCTTTTAGGCATCCTCACTAACTTAGCAACACTTTAAAAATATTCATTACACTTTATATAATCAAAATGAGAAAAATGAGTGGAAATATAACGAAGGAATGATAAGAAAACAGCATTAAACACTAGGATGGTTTTGTGATCCAGTTGGTCCTCCAACCTGATCAGCCAAAAAGTCCCCAAAGCCACTGTATGTGTGGTACTATACAAATTATACCATACCATCAGTATATTTTTGTTAAAATAGTATTTAAACTGCTAAAATGCATTACTTTTACAATACAGACCTTTAACCAAGGGAAGTACTGCTTAGATATTTTTGATTGCCATATTGGGACTGCTGATTATATACCATACATGACATATGGAACTAAGGACACAGTGCACAGTACATAACCATACCTGCATGTTGTTTGCTAAAGTAGATTTCAGATCACTCTGATAAGTTGGTCAAAGGGCACAAAGCGATAGTTAACATATGTGAACATTAATACTGATAGAGCTTGAATTCCTGCGGTAATACAGTCTGATTATTTGAGCTTCATTTAAAACAAATTACACACGGTTATATTTCAAACATAAGTTTAATCGCTGCTAGAACCAACAGGAATTTCATTGCCATTGAGATTAGAGGGGCCTTTGCGCCAGTGGGAACTTCTTGCCTTGTGAAGGAATGTGCCATGTTCAGTATGACGAGCCGTATATATAAACAGTGAAACAATAGGCCTGTACACACCGTGTTAGGGCTTTCTAGCATAAGTGGACTCAGCAAAGAGGCGCAATAGCAGTCTGACAGCTGCTGGTGGTGCTAAGAAGCCAGTTTGGATGAAGTTCACTCATCTTTTGTTCATATCCATTCAAGTGGAAGTTCAGGGCACTATTATCATTCATCAAATAACTCAAATATGACTTATAAAGGAATAGTATTCTGCCTCGAATGTATTCAGCCTCAGGTTGTCCAAGATGTAGATGAGTTCGGTTCTTCAGGTTTAGAGAAATGTAGCATTACATCAATTGCTCATCAATGGATCCTCTCCAGTGAATGGGCACCGTCAGATGTTAATTGATGGACTTGGAGTGGTGTGGATTACTTGTGGATTTTTTTTATCAGCTGTTTGGACTCTAATTTTAACGGCACCCATTCACTCCATTGGTTGAGCAACTTTAGTAATGCTAAAGTTATCCAAATCTGCTGATGATGAAATAAATTTGTACATTCAGGATGGTCTGAGGGTGATTTTCATTTAATATTTAAATTCATTAACACAAAATCATTGTCTGTTTTCTTTCTCCAGGGAATACTGTCAGTAACCTGATAATGATCCTACCTCCTATTTATGGAGCTATTCAGACGTGTAAAGATGGTTTGGAAGTACGCTATGTGTGGTCCTTTTTAGGACTTGCTGGTAACGTATCTTTCACATGATTTTATATAAACTCAAACCTCATTTCTTAGGAAGTGACCTTTCACGCAAGACTGTATTTTCTAAACAAGCAGAGATAAAAATGTGCCGTTTTTATGTTGTCTCTCTTTTCGCTACAGCCGTAGGCATTGGTTCATGGAGCTTCCACATGACACTACAGTATGAAATGCAGGTGAGCTTGACTTTTCTTCAGCCGTTCAAAGTGTGCATCTTGTTTCCAAGCACATGAAAAGCTTGTTTTCACTTTCATTTTCATAGCCACAAAGCTGCTTCTCTAACGGTACATCCCCAAATTAGTTCACAAGCCTCTGGATTGTCTTTTGCTTTTAGTTACTGGATGAGCTGCCGATGATCTACAGCTGCTGCGTGTTTGTTTACTGTCTGTGAGTTGACATTTCTTACACATGCAAAGTCACACTGTCTGCCTTCAACTTTGACCTCTGAACACTCATCCTAAGCTTAATGAAGATCAGATTCTGTATGTACAGAAAATATATATACAGTAGTCAACATTTGAAGTGGATCCAAACCTTTCATAAAACCAAAACAATACCCATTCTTGTCTTAGGACAAGTTTGATTAATTTTTTTTGATCCACTTCAAATGCTGACTACTGTATATTTTTTGTCATTGAGATTTTGGATTTCTTTAGTCTTTCAAAAGTTGGGGTTTGAAACAAGTCTATTCTCACCAAGGCTGCATTAATTTGAATTTCATAAAGATTTTTTTGTTTGTAAATTAGAAATGTCTTTACTGTCACCTTTGATCAATTTAATGCATTCTTGTTAAATAAAATGTTCATTTCTGCCTAAAAAAAATAAATGAATGCCTCCAAATATTTAAAAGGTATCGCATGATTGTACATAATTTACTCTGGATGTTTTTTCTCAATCTAAATGCATATCTGACATATTACAGATATGAGTGCTTCAAGCAAGAGCATGCCGTTAACTATTTGTCAATTGCACTTTTGCTGACCTTCAGTATTATTGTTAGTGTGGTAAGTTTTTTTTCTTTACTTTTCTAAATTTTGTAAAAAATTTCAAAAGCAACCTTTTTTGAAAAAAAAAAAAATGGAAGAAAATTGTCCTAGAAATGCTGCAAAATCTTAATAAATATTTCCTCTTTTTTATATATTAAACTTTCTTTTTTTTTTTTTTTGGAAACTCTACAATATTGCTTATTTTCTTTTTTTAAATAAATTAAATCCCATATTTTTAATGCGGTCCAAGTCCCCACTCTTTATGTACTGTATATATTATTGATATTTTTTCCTTCATGCTCATAAAGTAAATTTTATTTATCTTTTGCAGATTTACCTGATATGGAAGGAGCCTGTTTTTCATCAGGTGAGGCCTAACTAAACATTTAATGCTGCGTTACGAACCTCTCTATTTTGGTTTATCCTACATATCCTACATTCTTCCTGTGTTGTATCCAAACAGCTTCTGCAGGCAGTATTTGTTGTCTGTTTCTATTGTTAAAAGGCATGACAGTAGGGTGTGACTGTGTTCATGCCCAGGGTATTAAATGTCTACAAACACAATGCTGTAATCTCTTTGTTTAATACGACCAGCACAACACTGTCATGTAAAGCAAAATTATATTATATTGTTTATATAGCAGATGGTGCAAAATACACAGGTTAACAACGATTTTATCATTTCCCCCAGGTCATGTACGCCGTACTAGTGGCTTTCTTGGTAATTCGCTCGGTTTTAATAGTCACTTGGTGAGTGAATGAATCTTTATCACTTCCAAATCTGTATTCACTGCACTTGAAGCTTGTTTTACTTTGTATGATGTGAGATATTTCCAAGTGAAACAAATAAAAGTAATTTGATATTACAATTGGTATGAGGGCTTTAACAAAAGCAAATACCATTGGTTACTCCACCCCAAAATTAAAATTTTGTCATTAATCACTTACCCCCATGTCGTTCCAAACCTGGGAACACAATTTAAGAATTTAAGATGAGATGAAAACTGGCAGGCTTGTGACTGTCCCATTAACTGCCAGGTAAATAACACTGTCAAGGTCTAGAAAAATATGAAAGACTTCGTCTGAATCTGCCATCAGTGGTTGAATCTGTATATTACGATGCGACAAGAATCCTTTTCTAACACAAAGAAAATAAAAATGTTAATTTTGGGGTGGAGCAACCCTTTAACCTCCTCATATCTCACAGCAAGTCTGTCTTTAGAAATTATCGTTCAAAATCAATTCCCCTATCTATGGAGAAAATGAATTAGATTTTTACATCCGGAACCTGATTGGAACCTGAATGTTGCCAGATCTGATTCTGAGTTTGCTAAAACAATGTCTATATTAATGTATATTATGATAAATGCATTATCTGTACGAGGGTAAATAAGTGCATTAACATCTTATCCGTGCTTTTCAGGGTGTATCCATGGCTCAGAGCCCTCTGCATTACATCATTAAGTGTCTTCCTGTTGGGATTCGTGTTATGGAACATCGATAATATCTTTTGTGACTCTCTAAGGTAGATCTACATTTACATTACATTACATTTATGCATTTAGTATCATTTTAATTTTAGTCAACATTTAAGTGCAAAATTTAATTAAATATTAAATTAAATATAAAAATTGTATATATTCATTTTCAAAATCAACATGTAATGCTGTTAAATGTTTGTAAATAATTAAAATATGCATGAATGATCACACACACACACACACACATTCCTAAATATTAGAATATTTTGTATATTACATAAATAAAAAGTTCTGTGGTTTTGGTTCAGAGCCACACGGCAGCAGCTGCCCCCTGTGGTTGGAGCAGTTACGCAGCTTCATGCCTGGTGGCACATCCTAACAGGCCTGGGGTCATATTTACACATACTCTTCAGGTATGTAATTATGAAGCATGAAGTCACTTAAGTGCATGATGCATGTTGCATATGCTTACAATTTTAAATTTGTATTTTTTTAGCCTTCAGATTCGTTCAACCTACCTCAAGCACAGACCGAAAGTGAAGTTTTTATGTGGCGTTTGGCCGATGCTGCACATTGAATCTCAGAAGGCGAGTTGAAAGGGACCCGAGAAGAGGAAGATGGACCAATCACAGACCTCAGACAGACAGAGGTCCAGCCAATGAGCTTCAACGGCAGCAGGAAGTGACCAGTGGCTGTCGGTTTGGTTCCCCAGTTCCCTTGTTCCCCTTCTTGCTCCATTTGCCAAGTGCATCACTGAGAAAGCTGCCAAACGAAGGAAAGCTTTTGTCTTTATTATAGATTAGATGCGAGGTTTGTGGTTTTGTGATTTTGCACACTGTAATATGTATAAAAATTGTCCTATAAATCAGAGGGTCTAATTAGCAAGAAAGAAGCGGCCAAAACTAGGATTTGGTTCGGGCTGGTATTTCTTTGTTGCCTTTATGAGGGAAACTAATATAGCTTTGATGGATCATATCTAGTCAGTTCGGCATCTTGTATATTGTACTTGAACTTAATGTAGATTATGCAAATTTTTACTTATCTCTACATTTTTAGAGATTATGAAGGTCAAATTAAGCAGATCAGAAAAATTAATGAGTGTTATTAAGTTGGGAGTAAAGTATGCTCTTTTTTTTATCTTGAAGATGGGGATGAGATATTACTGTAACACATTTTACTGTTATAATGGTTATCGTCTTTAGAGATCGACCGATATATCTTTTTCCCGATATTTAAGCATTTTCACATAATCGGGTATCGGTTTTGTAATATCAGATTCCCGATAAACGCTGCCATCTTGTGGGCGTTTTGAGAATTGAGCACATGTGTCAGGACCGCCATTTCAGGACAGCGTCTGAGAGGAGATGAGCTCTACCAGAAGATATCATTTCTTGCTTTGCTTTAATTGATAAGCCTTATTTAACACAACAACCATTAATGCACACATGATATTTGAATGGCTGATATGTAGTTTATGGACTTTGACTCTTAATAGAGTCACGAAGTCTGAAGTGCATCTGTCCGCGTTGAGTCACGACGGTGTTGTTCACCACAGAGCCCCATTTTCATAGTTTCATATTAAATTACATTATGTTTTCCTCTCAAATGATCATTAATGTACATATTAACACCTACTAAAAGTAGGTCTATGACAGACTACACACTGGTCCTTATGGCAACCCGTCAAAATAAAAGTTTGGTTTAGAGATACTACTACAACTACAACAAATACAACTTTTGTTTAAAATAATAATCACACAACACGCTATTTCTTCCATGTTTTCATTTTAATAGTAAACGCCTTTGTCAAAAAAAAAAAAAAGAAGTGTTTTACTCTCATTTGATTAAAGATAAATGAAATTGTTTTATGGCCAAGATTAGGCTATAGGATGTTCAACCAAGTCTATCTATAATAGGCTATTAGTGTTATAGTTTCATTAAAATAGTTGCAGTCCTCTTCTACAATGGAGCTACGAGGACAATTAAATGATGCTTTTTTTAAATTCATCAATTGATGTGCATGAGATGATGAATTGAATAGTCACCTCTTGAAGGTTAGGATTTAATCATCAGAAAAAAATAATAAAGAATTATGAGAGGTTATGCTATTACACATACATTTCTAATATGTAAATTATTGAAGCCAAATACATTTCCCCAAGCTATTTAGCTTTAATACAGTATTCAAAGGCTTAATCATGAAGCATGCAGTGGCCCCACATTTAACTCTCTCTTTATATTACCCTTATTGTAGATGAAGTGGATTAAAGTGCAACCAACACCAGGGAAGGCAGTTTTTGTTAGAGCCCTTGTTATTCTTAATTTTGGCATTCATTTTAATTTTTACACAAGACATATATATCGGTTCAAAATATCGGTTATCGGTCTACTTGGCATTAAATAATTGGTATCGGTCCTAAAAACACATATCGGTCGATCCCTAATCGTGTTCAATGTGTTTCAGAGATATAGTAGCATGTTACATAATCGTTCCTATGTTACACATATAACATTATTAATTACAGTAGAACAGATCAACAAAAGTCATGAATTGCTCTGCAAATTAAGTGAATCACTAAATCAATGACTCACTCAGAAAGCCACACAAATCAGCATTTTTGAACAAATTGTTCAATTAATGATTACATGGCTCACTCCTAAAGATTGTCAAGATTCCTGTGTTTTGAACGAATTAGTTAAATGAGTGACTCAAGCCAAAATTGATACTTATAGTTGTAAATTGTAAAAAAAATTAATAGCTAAGTGTGATTGTGCCCTTCAAACATTTTAAGCCCCTCATGTCACCGATATATAATTGAATTAAATTGAATTTATTCTCATTTTAGGTAAACTAATTACAAATATAGTGTTAATATGAGCATTTTATGAAGGAATTATTATGAGTGCTAATTTACATGGAGCTAAGATACTCAAATACTGTTACTCAGTCGAGAGTAAATGAATTAATATCATATAAAACATTATTATTAGTAGTAAATGAATGTTTCATAAGCTAGATAGGCATATCCATTAAATTCGCCTCTCTAATATTGACTACGTGAACTGCCACTGGATGTGCTTGCGGTCTAAAAAACAACAACAGTGAAGTGTGGTTACGTATGAAGATATGTAGGCTATTAATATTGATTCGTCATTTGTTTTTTTGTGCCAAGGTTATGGTTCAACAAGAACACAATCATCCCTATGTGAAGCACAGTTAGTAAAAAGAAAATCGTACATTTTCCAGTGAGACGTGAGGCACGTTAAAACAATAAACCGATAAAGCTTCGGTTGGAGTCGCGTATGTACTACAGAGGGTGCCTTACATTAAACTGTAGTTTACTCCTTGTTGCCTTGATGTCCATTATATTAATTAACTACAAATGACAAATTATATCACATATCTAATGATTCAAATAAAAGTAAGAGGTCAACTAAGAGTACAAACTACAGCAAAATTACTGCCACTATCACAGCAGTTTAGTGCCTATATCCACTGACACTGACTATTTTAGATAATAGGCAATACATTTTTGGACCTCTATTAATGACTGTTTATGACTGAAATAGTGAGTTATAATAATGGAATATTGTGGCTAACCTTCCCAGCATTGTCCTTTAAAGGCTGTGTAATGATTTATGTATGTTATGTGTGTTTTGTGATTTCTTTTTTTGGCTCATTAAAATCTATGTTGCCAAAACATTAAACATGGTTTTATTTTTACTTATTTGTCTGTGAGCAAAACATTTCATATTCATACTTAACATTCCTATTTTTGAACGATTACGCTGGAAGGTTGACAGCTTTAGAAAACATGAATCTTTATTAATTATTTTTAACATAGACCTATATTTAACATAATTTTAGCCTATGTTAAACTATACTAAAACCTAACTTAACATAATCTTAATCACGTCTAGATGATATACAGTGATATTAGTTTTAATCATAGACTATTAGGCTATAGACATTTTAATAATTCAACAAATTGAATTAATGTACGTGATTCAATAAAAGGATCCTTTTTAATTCCACAAATTCTTTAGGCCTATTTTATAAACCTTAACGGATTTGTAAAGACTTTTACATCTCTAAAGTTGTTAATACATGAGAAGGCTGTCACATTAATAATATTCGTTCAGTGTTTATGCAAAAATGTGAAAATGTATGTGTGCTAGAACTACATTTTAATTTATGAGTTCCTGCGATTGATGAGTTCAGTTTAGAACGGTAAAACACCAACACCTGGGCCACCGTAAAAACAATGGCTGTATCAGTGTTGTAACAGTAGAGGGCGTCACTATAATGACTTAACTCTATCCTACACAGCTGTCAATGAGTCATGTTAGACAGATTCAGTGAGTCATTTCCCGCTTTTAAAAGTTAGCATGTATGAACATCTGGAGCTTGGACGCTCAGGTAAGGTGGGGAATTCTTCACGACGTCAGAGATTTCAGGTGAACACTCCTTTTCAGTTGCTTACATGGCTTCTAACTGCACAAAAATGGGAAACCCCTTGACATCGTCAAGATAGCAGTATATGTTTTTACATTTATTTAGAATAACACTTCAATCACAATTCATACATTACATTTAGCGATTAAAAGGTGATTAAAAGTATAGTGAAAACTAAATCAATGACAAGTCAAGTTATTTGTCATGTTAGCTGTCCTGAGACTGAACAAGGATCAACAATGAACTCTGGTCATAACCTAATATGGTCTTGAAGTTCAACAAATTAAATGACTAAAGCTATTAAATATAATGAATCGTCTCAATAAAAATAGACTATTATTAATGTGGTGCAGGGTGCTTTTTTTATATATAATATTGGCTGTTTGCTATTACTATTACTCATATTCATAGTTTTTAAACCACTGCGAACACCTTAACAACTATCATAGCCATGCTTTAAATGTAACAAAATAATAATAAAAAAACCCCAGTTAATTAAATTAAACAATAAGCCACATTATGAATTCTAATAGGTGAATTCAGTGTAATTAGAGCATTTTCCCAGTCACCTTAATGGCAAAAAAGTTTCCCAGTTTAACTGATTTAATCCCTAAATAGGGAGGGGGGCATAATGAGAATACTGATACAGAAACATGCACTCATTTTATCTGAAATATTTGAGCAAGTTAAAAACTATACTGAGAATGCCCATACTGTGATAATAAATCAGAACCAAAACCCAGAATCAGAGCCAGCCAGTCTCTAAATTGAGAAGAAAGTATTTTATTTTAACCAGAGTGATCTCTGTTGGGAAAAAGCTATGTTGTAAGTAGAAAAATTCCCTGACTACATAATAAACCAACAGCTTTATGTGTTTCTAGCACTATTGATATATGACAGCAGATATAGAGATGATGCCAGATTCTGTGGACAAAGGAAGTGGTGACAACCCCATGCTGTTTGCAATATCTGTCCTGAGATTAGACAATGACGACTGAGAGCATCTGTGTTTGATTTATTTTCTAGAATCCCTGAGTCATCTGAAATACTTCTGATAAACAGCTGTGACAGATCACCATGATGTTTGAGAAGAAAACGTCTTGGTTATGTATGTAACCCTTGTTCCCTGAAGTAGGGAACGGAGACGTTATGTCAATGACTGACATCATGGGGTCTCGCCTGAGGCTACTCCGGCTAACCTTAACTGACGGGCAAGGAGGAGCCAGTTGACCTTCCGGCCATACTGGAGGAAAGCACACGGCTCACCCATGGCCTGATACGCCAAGATGATGGCATCAACCATCCAATGGGCCAACCTCTGTTTGGAGACAGCATTCCCCTAGAAGGGATGAGGTGCGGTCAGGCTAGATTCAACCTTTGCGCACCCCTAAGAAACCTGGTGATCAAGGGGTGCCTTCCCAAGGAAAGTCCATCCACTGCATCATAATAAGCAGCGATAGCAGCGACATAGACCTTTAAGGTGGAAGGAGACAGCCTCCGTTCCATCTTCTCCTGCAGAAAGGTCAGAACCACAGCGATCGAGCATCTCTGGGGGTCCTCACGACGAGAGGAGCACCAGTCAATGAACAGACCCCACTTCAGAGCATAGACCTGCCTCGTAGAGGGGGCTCTAGCCTAAATGATGGTATTCACCATGGCCTGGGGAAGGCCAGTGAGGTCTGCTGCGTCCCGTCCAGAAGCCACACATCCAAGTTCCATAGACCGGGGCGCGGGTGCCAAATTGTGCCCTTCCCCTGAGAAAGAAGGTTCTTCCTCAAGGGAATCTTCCAGGGAGGGGCTGCCGATAGGAGCACAAGGTCCGGAAACCTGGTTCTGGTGGGCCAGAAGGGTGCAACTAAAAACTACCGCACCCAGAAGCACACGGTCGAAAAGATAATCCGGAGGACATAACTTACGACCGTGTTAGAAATTTGCTCTTTTAGTAAGCCGGGACTGCCAAGGGCAAATCCCGATTCGCTTGTTTTCTAAGATCAGAATGGATTGGTCTCTCAGGCGAGACCCCATGACGTCAGTCATTGAACTGCAGAATTCTGCATAGCACATTACACAATAAAAAAGTACACAATAAGTATACAATGGTGACATCCAGATCTCTGTGGCTTACAGGAGTTCTGCGGCTGTAGATGCTGTGTGGGCTTGGCTATATGACTCTGTCTGCATTACTAGGCTTTTATAACAGTGTTAACTAGATCATCTGGTGAGATATAGTGTGAGTCATCTGAATAACTAATTTCCTATTCCCAAATCAGATTTACAGGCCAAAGTCAACAGTGTCAAGTGTCGTCTTTACACTGCAAAAGCACCAAATAACAAAAAATGTATTCAGAAATCCAGTTACAAAGGATATTGAGTCTGAGACAGGCTTTAGAGATCATTAGGAAGTAGATGTGGACTGACTTAAAACACAATATATTTTAAACAAGGTGTTTTTCATCTGACTGATTAAAAAAAAGTTAAATGGTCTAATGGATTTCATTTTTGTCCCTTTTGCTTAAAATGACAATTTCAGATTTTCAGTGAGAGAAGAAATCCACTTGATCTTCTAAAACACATATATAAGTTACTATGGACACTGTATCAAAATTTTATTCAAAAATATAAATACCCAAAACATAGTTTTAATAGCTCAAATATTTTCAATATTTTTATTGCATGCATTTAATTTGAACAAGTAACTTTTTTTCTCAACCTCCTAACATTTAAAAAAATCAGATATAATTATTTAATTATGAGTAAAAGTATGGTTTTTAGTCTAAAAATATTAAATAAATAAATAGAATTCTCAAAAATAATTTAGTTAGGAAATACAATTTGTCATGAACCTTACACCCCTGCCCTATTTACAAACATAATGTCTGCTTTTATGGCACTGATTTATGGTATTATAAACTTGAATGCTTTTTATATTTCATTTTGATAGTGTGTTTGATAAAATAGTTACACTAATTATAGTGAAAAAGCCAAACGCTTTTTAAATGCCAAAGCTTTTTTACGATGATACAGTCATGTTCCTGCACATTGTGTGTTGAGAGATATTTTACTGTGTGCTTTTAACTACTATATTAAAGAAGGAAAAGAACTCCCCCTGCATCCCACCTCACCACAGGGCTGAATCTTGACATGCATGTTTTGGCTTAAACTTTTGGATAGTTTATGTACTGTAACATATAATCAACGCTAAAATGCCTCGGTGTGCTGCTTGTTTTGACTTGAGTGTGTGCATCTAAATCAGGTAGTCTGTTTCACGTGCGGATGTGAGGATAGTTATACCTGTAAATAACCTTTCTGTGAGAGAGTTGAGTTCACAGCAGACATGGGGAACCTCTGGCTGGGCCTGTTCACACTGCTGCAGCCTGCTGTTCTGTCCGCCTCCCCGCTGCCGTCTCTAGGATTGTCTGCTCCTGGCGACCTGGAGTTTGTAGAGGTAATTACAAACTATTTAAAAACTATTTGTTTCAATGATTCAGAGTCAACTCTTTCTTTTTAGACACAATAACTTTATACACTGTGCACATTCAGATTTTCATTCACTTAGAGCTGCATGAAAGGTCATTTTCAAATATCCATAATAGGGGTACTTTAATATGTGATCAGAAAAAAATGTGTGTACTGTATATGCAGGAAGCTGTATATGATGTCACATGATGTTTCAAAACATGTTATTGGTGACTTCTTTATGCTTCACCACAGCATCCTTACACACTTAGGGAAGTCACTATGTGTAGTCTCTGGGAACTTCCACTAAGTATACGTAAATAACTACAACATCTGCTTCACTGTGTGTGAAATTTCTGAAGTGGTAATTTGTGTAAACGCATTGAGGCTGTGATGATGGTGACTTTTATGGGTGTGTATATTGCACAAAGAGCGTGATTCAAAATACACTGATTAAGTAATACCGCGCACAAGTTAGCATGGGCAGACTACCAAAGCGTGCTCGTCTTAAACAAAATTGTTTTCAAGTCTATACATTTAGTTTGGCTGAAGGGTAAGTTTTCTCAGCATAAATAAAAGCAGCAGCTGTGTGTGTTGTGTTTTCCCTTCCCGCGGTGGAATTCTTGAAACTATTATAGTAAACAGCCCTCTGGGCAATAGTTTTGTGTCTGCTGTGACTGAGATTACGTCACTGAAACAGTTTTAACTTCGGGAATCCACAAAAGCCAAACACACCTCAGCCAAAGTAATGAACCTACGGCAGTAATGTGTGCATAACCATCATGGCCAAACTAGTCAGCAGTAATCTAGTGAAAGTAATTTTTTCCATAGTAAATGTACCATAATATAGTCAGACAAATATGTTTACAGTTTAGTGAAGTCACTATTGATTTTAAAGAAAAATTTGCTGAAAATGTGCAAGATGTAGATGAGTTTGTTTCTTCATCTGAAGAAATATGAAGAAATTTAGCATTACATCACTTGCTGATCAATGGATCCTCTGTAGTGGATGGATGCCGTCAGAATGAAAGTTGCTAAAAACATCGCAATAATCCGCAAGTAATCCACACCACATCTTGTGAAGTTTTAATTTGTGAATTTTCCTTATTGGTTAAATACGAAACAATTCATTAGAATGAATAGGATTTTTTCAACGCTACATTCGTGGTGGGAAGTGACTCATAACTTTTGAAGTTTGTTTAGATTTTTTTCTGATTCCTTCAGTTCTTCATGCATATTATAGCATTATGCCAGTAGGTGGCGACAAGTGACTGACTTATATAGTTATATAAGCACATAAACATAGACCCATCCTATCATTGAATCACAATTATTTAAAAAAAAAAAAAAAAGCATTGAATTTGGCCGTCCTTGCCTTTTATTGAAATATGCATCATAACAAATTTTTTCAACAAATGGCAACAAGTCAAATCTACAATTTTGTTATATGTTGTTAATTGTAAAGATTAATTTGCTTACTTTGAATTTATTGGATTTTATGCAATGATTGCATAGTTCTGTGTCAGTTCACTAAAATTGGTTTGGATGAAACAGGTCTATCTAGAAAATTTCTACAACTATAAGCCTGTAACTGGCCGACGGAAGCGTGCAGCAGACCCTGACTCATTCAAGGCCAAACTGAGGGAGATGCAGCACTTCTTCGGCTTGGAAGAGAGTGGAGATGTGGATCCACAGACCGTAGCGGCTATGAGAAGAGCTCGCTGTGGTCTCTCTGACGTTGAGCCGTTCAGAAAGACGATGCGATGGACAAACAGAACTCTAACATACAGGTGAGCTTCACATAGCTTACTCTGGTGAGCAGGATCTACAGCGTTATGACTCACATTCTCATGACTCTGTGCTCAGAATCTCCAGACTCAGCTCAAAGTTGACAGCTGCACAGGTCAGGACAGCTTTCAGACAGGCATGGAAACTCTGGGCTCAAGCAGTGCCCTTGAAATTCCGCAGACAGAGAAGGAGTGATGCTGACATTGTCATTTCCTTCAATAACAAAGGTGTGGGAAGAAAAGCTGACCTTTGAAATTATGGAACTGAGTAATTGTCATACTCTATATTGTGTGCGTGTGTATTTTCAGGGAGTGAACCATAATTTATTAACCAAAGTTAATAGTACTACTATAAAATCATAATGAATCATTAATATGGGATTGCATTCAAAACACGTGTAAAGCTTTCATAATATTTTTGTCGTTTAGTCACAATGGTGACTGATAAAAATTAGTTACTAATCTACAAAACATTATACTATATAAAGTTGTTAAGTGACATTTTGAAGTATGTGTATAATATTAATAAAGTATGTATGGATGTTTGTGTGTACATATACAAACACACAGATATATATATGTATACTGTATATATGTGTGTTTGTGCATATTTATATACGTATAATACGTATAATATTCAGTGATATTTCAAATATTATTAACTTGTCATTTTAAATAATATTATAAATGTTTTTCTCTTTGAAAAATCTAATTCATTGTTTGTGCATTTGTATGTATTCATCATTTATTAGCAATAATGTGTGCCACTTATGGTAGATCATGAAGATGGGTCACCGTTTGATGGTGAGGGAGGTATCCTGGCACATGCTTTCTTCCCCGGACGGGGCATTGGTGGAGATGTGCACTTTGATGATGAGGAGGCCTGGACAACAAATGGCAAGGGTAAAAAAGGAAGAAGACAGACGCAACAGTTTTTGTTTACTGATAGCAGTAAATATTGAATGCCTATTCACAAGAAAATTTAGAAAATATTTTTACTTACATTACAGGAGAGCTATACCTTAAACACCCTGAATGAAGGGTTTCCGCTCCATGAATACATACTTAAATTGTTTTCTGTGCTGAAGTGACATAACACATGATGGGTGATGATATCTATCCATCTCCTGAAGGCTGTAACCTACTTGCTGTGGCGGTGCATGAGTTTGGACACGCTCTCGGCCTTCCACATTCATCAGATCTTGGAGCCATCATGTTTCCAGCCTATAATTTTGGCTTGCACGCTGTTTTGCAACTGTCTTTCCAGGACGTCAAAGATATACAGGAAATGTATGGTATGGTATGTCCATGAATATTCTAACTAATCATCTCTAGTTTCGGTGGGGAAACTGTTACCTATGTATGTACAAGTTAGATTAAAGACAAGCTACTGTTTTGAAATGTAGTTAGCAACACTAAACAAAATAAGTAACTAGAGTTAAATAAAATGCATAATTATGCATAATAACTAATAAGCTATAACTGTAATATTTTTTCTTGCACAAAACGTTTTTGAATGGATAAAAATGAATGTATACTAAATTCAAATGATAAAAAACTGAGTTGACAGAACTCAAATTGACATGAAACTGAACCATCTGAGTGAATTGATTCTCTAGAATGAATCAGTTTTGATTAAATCAAGAGACTCTTTCGTTTACTTTCGTTCAGTGATTCTGGCTGCGTTCACACAGCAACAGAATACAGTTGTCAATCCAGTTTTTGAGTCCTTAATACGGTTACATTCACACACAGGTTGGTTATTTACGGGTGTGACAACCGCATTCTGTAACCTAGCTCACGCAAATAAATTTTCCACTCTCACAACCGCATTCTCGGAACAAATCGCGCTGTGTGAACTGAACGGAACTGGACAACTAGTTGTCTGGCACGTCGGTGCACATGATTTCACCAAATACAGGATGTTCCTGGATCAACATCCTTGTTGATCCTGGAACAACATTCCAATCAACCAATCAGAATTGAGAAATACTATTTCTGGAAATATCTGTTTTAGGCTTATGATCAGGGTTGGTGCTTCTTTGGTGCTGAAAGTTTTATCCTGTCAGATTTAAGTTAACGAACATGAATCAGTGCATACATGGAAGTGAACTAGAGTGATTCATTCATTAAAAGCTTCAGTCAAGAATGAACAAACACTAGTGTTTAGGAGCGTGTAATTATTCTCTCATATGCGATAACATTTTGTCCTTACATTTTTAACTCCTTGGAAAGATAGCTACATAGAAGAACAATGAAAATATAGTGTAGTGTAAAGGAAAAACTAATTCTTTGCGAACCAACACTGTCTACCTTGTGTTTTTCTGTCAAAGGTAAGAGGAAAGTCAGTCTGGATAGACTACCTCCGAAAACACCAGATAAATGTGATCCGATGCTGTCATTTGATGCCGTCACTGGCATGCAAGAGGAGCTCGTTTTCTTTAAAGACAGGTAGTCTGGATCCACGTGTGTACATTGAGTCATAGTTAAACTATAGTGTCTGACTGATACT
The DNA here is from genome assembly GCA_032359235.1 of Enteromius mattozi. Taxonomy (NCBI): domain Eukaryota; kingdom Metazoa; phylum Chordata; class Actinopteri; order Cypriniformes; family Cyprinidae; genus Enteromius; species Enteromius mattozi. The sequence goes on from JAUMHE010000059.1 coordinate 12,718,144, forward strand.
CCTGTTACAGGTTTATTTGGCGGATACATTCCAGTTTTGAGCAAATAGGGATCACACTAATAACAAGTTTGTGGCCTGACCTCCCAGCTCACATAGATGCTGCATATGAGAACACAAACAAAAACAGCATGCTAGTTTTCAAAGGTGAGGCTTTCATGACTCAATGTCATCATAAAAATAATGGAATAGTTTCAGTATTGTATGTCTCACTCAGGCTCTCAATACTGGGAGGTGAGCTCTCTCCAGGTAAAGCATGGATATCCAAGAAACATCACGGAATTTGGATTCCCGTCCACTGTTAAGAGCATCGATGCAGCTTTGTATTTCCGGGAAACACATCTCACAGATTTCTTCGCTGGTGGAGAATGCTGGAGGCATGAGAAACTGAATAAAATCTCACTAACAGTTATTTTGCCAAGTGTTTACATCTTTCTCTGAAGGAAGCGCTTGTGTTTTCTGCTGTGTTTTGAAGGTTTGATGAAGATGCAGGGAGGATAATGGAAGGTTTTCCCAAACCTATCGCACATGAATGGCCAGGAATTGACTCTTCCGTGGATGCTGCTGTAGCTCATGATGGTTGGTATCACCTGTAGAAACACACACATATATATATACGTAGTCTTTTCATATATTTATGATAACAAATGTTAAGTGTAATAATAATGAAAACAATGTTATATATTTGTGTTGTAATTTCAGTTTACATAATAGAGCATGATAGCAAAATGTTACACATTCATTTATTATTTTATGTTTTTATCAGTGATAACATTTCTCAATGTTTCTATTATTTCTCTGTCCTTTTATATCAATAAATTGATTTTAAGGGATTTTTATATTTTAACTGGAAAATTATTTAAAATGGTTATTTAAAAAAATATGAAATATACAATAGATAGGGTTTTAGAGATATTTTTGCTATCATTCCATTAATGTAATGTACACTATGTAAGTCCAACTTTCAAAAAAAAAAGTGACACCAAAACTGAATAAGTCGTCTTTATCTTTTTTCCCAGGGAATTAAAACATAACCAAACATTGCATAATTAAATCAAATGAAAGCCATAGTTTTCATGCTTTAACTTTATTTTCTTTGTAATTGTCTAGGAAAAATTTATTTCTTCGTAGGACCTCAACAACTGGAATTCAACCCCAAAATTAGACAAGTAATGAAGACAGGGGCTGCAAACACATGGCTTCAGTGCTGAAAAGGCAGTTGATGAAAAACACACCATTTTTGGTGATGATGGGAACCGAATTGCAAAATTTTTTGTTGCTTCCACCTTGTCTGGTTTGTTGGTTTCCTGTTGCATGATTCCAATTTATGTAAAGTTCTCATTAAATGGTTTTGAAATAAATTGCCTCAGTAGCAGATGTGTACACATCTGTAGAGCTCATTGAGTGATGATGAAAGAGTGTATGTACTCCAACTTCCCCAAATAATAGAGTTTTGATAATAAAGCAGTTCATCATTTTAACGTAGTTTTAGTATTGATGAATTTGCCTAAATTGCATGTTTGTTTTAGTTTTTACAGTTTGTCATTGTGCTCTTTTTGCAGATTCATCATTTATTAAAAGTACATTTTAGGCTGTGCAAGACTTTTTCAGTTCTAATGGAATTGGATTTCATTGTAATTATCCAAAGCAGCAAAGTATTAAGTATTATTAATCACTAATAATAACCTTTAAGAATAAGCTTCAGAAGCCATTCAGTGTTAAAAAACACTGTCAAGAAACAGTTTTAAACCGGTCTATTCTGATCCATTTCAGGAATGACTAAGACAGAGCTGTCATAACCCATCTGCTCATGTCACACATCTCATTACAACACTCAAGGACAAAGAGGATGTTTTGAATGCTCTGGGCTTCCCCTATGCATGCTGATACATGAGAAATAGTGGGGTTTTGTAGCAAACACAACTAAAATAATGGACTAAATGTGGATTTACTATGAATAGGGCAGGATTGATGTTGTACAAATTCAAATCTTACTTTGTCACTGAACTGAAATCATGAAACAATTAGAGCCATGCTAAATAATGAAAAAAGAAACAGATATGGCAGATATTGTTTATAAATGGTTATAAAAACAATTTTCACTTTATTTGACTGAAAATAATAACATGTAAGGTCATACGCTGCACATTGTCTGCTTACTATGGTCTTACCACAAATACCACAGTTATTGCAACTGGAATTACTATGCAAGATTTACAGTAAATTTATGTAAGACTCCCCACAACCATTATCATGCATGTACAATTTCTTTCCACACTTTTCCTTTCATTTGTTGCAAAATTGTTGCCATTTATGATAACACTTCGTATGAAATAAGTAATAATGTATATACGTGATTCGTGAAAGTACTGTAAGGGGTCTGTGATACATAAAACATTTAATAATGTGTGTGTGTACATATATATAGTTTCTGTATGTAAAGAAGTGTGTAAAATAGATGATCACAGATTGCTAAGAATCTGAATTCTTGTATCAAACGAGATTGGACAACAAAATTTGCATGCAAAACTTTAAGAATTAGTTTCCTCAATTTCCAAACATTGTAATTAAAAAGAGAGTTAATGCAACACAGTGCCTCTGTTCCAACTTTTTGGAGTGTGTTGCAGCCATCCAAAAAAAAAAAAAGAGTAAAAAAAAGTTGTACTTTTGTCAGTTCAATAAAAGTTAAAGAGAATTAACAAAAATCAGATTCTTGTTTCTATTGCATTTTACAAAACATCCCAACTTTTCTGGATTTGGGGTTGTGTATATATGTATACACACTAGTTGATTTCAGTGCTCAGTAGAATCTTTTTATTTATTTTATGTATGTGAAGAGTTTACTTAAAAAACAGATATTTTTAACAATCTTCAAAAATCATGTTTTTATTGTGTTTTATTGTGTTAGCTGTTTTGTTTTAGTTCTTTTTAACCTAGTCAAAAAACAACAACAACAAAAAAACAGTTTGATTTAGATTAATTGGAATGCACAATGAAAAAACTAGATTATTTAGACAGCTGTTAAAAACTGAGATATCTGTTTTTGCAAATGTATATGGGTAGTTGACCAAAAAAATAAAAATAAATTCAAAAATTGTACTGTGTCCTATGGTGTGATATAGCAAAAATGTAGAAAAAAAAACTTTAACACACAAACAACAATGTATCTTCATTCCTAGAGTTATAAATAGCATGAGAGAGGTTTATCTTTTATATATATATATATATATATATATATAAAAATATATATGTATGTGTGTATGTATGTATTTGGTTCCCTGACTGATTGAGTTTCCTGTGGCGAAAGGTGCCATATGTGACTCAGTCTCGTGTTGCACAATCTGTCCGTCTTTGGTGTATATAAGAGGGGAGCAAAACACACAGACTTCATCAGTTTCTTAAAAGAGCAGCAACATGAAGAGCTACTACAAGCTGTGCGTTCTTATGGCTTTGATGGTTTCTGGATACACCAACCCAATACTGCCACCTGCTGATAAAGACAGAGAGAACATTGCAGTGGTAATTTGCCCGCTTTAAACTACTTTGACAATGCTTAGACACAGAATGCAAACTAACTTTGGTCTTCTTTTTTCAGAATTACCTATCTCAGCTATATGGCCTGCCAAAGCAGACCGCTTCTGACGCTGAAAAACGCTCCAGTGACATGAGTCTGAGGCTGAAAGAGATGCAGCAGTTCTTTGGACTCAAGGTCACAGGGAAGCTGAATGAGGAGACGCTGGATGTGATGAAGAAGCCACGCTGCGGGGTTCCAGACGTTGCAGCATACTCCACTTTTCAAGGGGACTACAAGTGGAAAAAACACGATCTGACGTACAGGTGAGAAAACTGTTCAAGATAAAACTTATCAAACTGACAAACTGACTTATAACATTTATTTTACTGCTTTTTTTTGCCAGGATTGAGAACTACACCCCTGACATGTCTGTAGCAGAGGTGGATGATTCCATCAAAAGGGCCCTTCAAGTGTGGGCAGACGTCACTCCTCTGAGATTCACCCGTCTCTACACAGGCACAGCTGACATCATGATCTCCTTTGTTGTTGGAGGTAAGTTTTTTAAACTAACCATTAACACTGCAAAACGGCCTGTTTTGTATTAGTTTATTAACTGATTAAAACTGAAAAATTGATTAAAAAAAAAATGAAAACTCTAACAGCAAGTTAAATTTACAGTTTTACGATGGATAAAAAATTAAGACAATTTATATATATGTGTGTATATATATATTTTTTTTTTAAATTAAGGTTCAGAAAATGTTTTTACTGCGAATTTATTATGTCTTTCTGCTCTGGCAGATTCTTTTGTGTACAAAAGCATAAAGACAAACTCTATGAAATCAAGTAATATCTTACCATTAAATATTATTTGATTATTTTTTTAATATATATTTTAAATGGACATTTATACAAAAAGAGGATTTTTGCAATACATATAGATTTTTTAAAAGATATTTCATATATCTTGCAAAATTGAAACAAGGAAATGTGATGATAATAAAAAATAATTTCATATATTTACTATACATTTTTTCAGGTGTGTTTAGTAGAAAATATTAGTGAAGATAAAAGGGAAATAATTTGGATTAGATTCCACTGCAGTATATTGTTATATATGAATATATTTTTAAAATATTGTATAAAAAATTAATATGAAATATTTATTAATCACTCTCTCTCTCTGTATATTCCAGATCATCGGGATGGATACCCCTTTGATGGACCAAATGGTTTTCTGGCTCACGCTTTTCCTCCATTTGAAGGCATCGGTGGTGATGCCCATTTTGACGATGATGAGAGTTTCTTCTACAGATCTCCTCAAGGTGAGGGCAGATTACTTCTGAAATATCTCCAGTTTGTACCAATGCACAAAATAAAAAGCCTGCTGTATTTACATTCTTACTTATTCCTTAGGTTACAATTTGTTCCTGGTGGCTGCCCATGAGTTTGGACACTCTCTAGGGCTCGAACATTCCCGGGATCCGGGTGCACTGATGTATCCCACCTATGTTTACAGAGACATGGATACCTTTGTCCTCCCTAAAGACGATGTTGATGGAATCCAGTCTCTTTATGGTAGATATGCTACAAATCATATACATCAGTGATTGTTTGAAAAGTCGTTGAATGTGACATTTCTAATGATTTGACTTTTTTACTAAACAGGCCCAAACCCAGATATCGACCCTGAAGGTCCGAAACCCACACCACCAGTAACCCCAAACAACTGCGATCCCAATCTGGTCCTGGATGCTGTCACCATGCTCCGTGGAGAGATCATGTTCTTCAAGGGCGGGTAAAGAGACAGAAATGCTTTCTGATGTCAACGTGTCCTAGTGAGCTGTGACGAGTTGAATCTGACCCTTCGGTATCTGGCTTTATTTGCAGCTTCTTCTGGCGCAGTTATCCTCTGAGTGCAACCGTTGAACAACATCTCATCACAAGCTTCTGGCCTGAGATTCCTGATCATATCGATGCAGCATTCGAGAGTCTATTGGAGGACAAAGTCTTCATTATCAAAGGTAAAAAGCAAATTAATAAAAATGACAGAACTCTTAAAAACAAGGTTCCAAAAGGGGGCTTTGTAGGCATGCCACAGAAGAGCCATTTTAGGTTCTCCAAAGAACCTTTCAGTGATAACCTTTAACATTTATAGGATTTTTCAATGCACAAAAGGTTCTTCATAGTGGAAAAAGATTTTTCACGTCAAGGGAAAATGGTTCTTTTAAGAACTGTTCACTGACAGGTTCTTTTGGGAACCAGAAATGGTTCTTTTGTGAAAACTTCAAGAGTGCATGGATGTTAAATGTTTTTCATGGAACCATAGATGCCAATAAAGACTGATTATTTTTAAGAGTGAGGATAACTACATCATAAGAGACATGAAATGTAATTTGAAAATGTTGTCACACCTCAGGTGAGAAGGTCTGGGCTCTCTATGGCTATGATATGGTAAAGGGATATCCCAAGAGTCTCAGCATGTTCAGTTTGCCAAAAAAAGTGCAGAAAGTCAGCGCAGTCCTCTACGATGAGACCAGCTACAAAATCCTGTTTTTCGCTGACGACAAGATTTATAGGTCAGTAGATCACCCAGTCTGATTGAGTCGGTCATCTTTTTCAAGAACTGTCAGTTAACATGAATTTTGTTTTCCTGCAGTTATGATGAGGAAAAACGCAGAGTAGAGAAAGGTTATCCTAAACCGGTGGAAAAAGTTTTCTCTGGAATGACAGGGAAGGTGACCGCAGCCTTCCAGTATAAAGGTATGAGTTTTACGAAATGTAACACACGACATTTACTTTTATTCATTTAACAGCTGCTTTTATTCAAAGTGACTTACAAATGAAAAAATCTTAACTAAAATCCAATCTAACATGATCTTTCATGATTATTTTTAGGTTTCAACTATCTATTCAGCGGATCAAAGATGTTTGAGTTTGCCGCCCACAACAACAACCTGTTACGTGTTCTCAACAACAATTATTTCCTGCCCTGTTAGTCAGATAATGTTGAGTTTTTCGTTAAAGCTCAGCAATATACTGCCTGCATGAAGGAGAATCTGCACCATCAGTATTTTAAAGTAAATTATTAAGTAATATATTCATTTTCTAACTTATTTTACAGAAAAGTAGGTAGTTTAGTATCCTTTAAAGTATTATGTGCGACAAAAGAACAAAGTAAAAAATGTCCAATGATTAATGCAATTTCAAAATAAAGATTTCAGCATTTTTCTGAAAAATCAGTTTTTTGTTTGTTTATTAACCAGCTTGACACCAAACATAGGAGGGTCATTGTGTCAACATGTCAACTCAACCAGACCCTTACGAAAAAGAAGTTTATTCAAGTGTACTATTAGTGTACTTCTCTTAAACTAATAAAAATAGGAAAGTATTCGTTTAGTCTACTTTTTATGTACTTCTCAGAAATATGCTTAAAATGGCATTCACGTATATTTATTTATTCCTTTGAATGGAAATAAATGCATTGAACTAGTTAATTTGTATAAGTATGGTTTACTGACAGTAAATGTGAAATGTGTGTATAAAAGTTAGGAGGTTAAAGTAGTTTAGTACGTGTAAGATGCAAAAATATAGTTTCTGTTGTCTTGAGTACAAGCTTTTATTTTTTCAATATTGCATTGTTTCATCCCACTTCTCAAGAATCAGTGATATCTTAAATACTCACGCAATAAACATTTTATTTTTGTCCTTTTATAAATGTAATTTTTTAACTGAATACAACATGACAAAATAGAACAAAATGGCTAATTCAAATAAATAAATAAATAAATTCAAATGAACAAAATATATGAATAATAGGTACAATGATACATTTAAGAAATAATTAAATGTAGTATAATTTAACAGTGATTATTAATTTTATTTTTTATTTTTACTTGACAATTTTCTTTACACCTAAAAAGGAAATACTCCTGTGTAGAGAAAAGACATAAAAAAAATAAATGATACATTAACTGTTTTTAAAGGTCATTACATTAATTATTTGAAAATATTAATTTAATAACAGTTCAATATGTTTACCGTAAGATTATTTGTATATCTATGTCACTCAAATCCGGAATCACCTCTTTGTTGTCCTCCTGACTCATCTAAATCTCTGCCTAACCCATTCTCTAATTCCATCATCTGTAATTTGGTCTGATATTCGTGTCTTTACATGCTTCCATCATCAACCCTCTTTTTTATGTTTGTATTTTTTTTTATGTGTGCAAAAGTGATACAGTGAAAACCTAAAGTAACTACTGGAAGTACATTTTTTTGCAGTTCTGCAAACAGCGGATGTCCCACTTAATGACTGACTGACATAAATGTCTGTCTGTTCCTCACACAGGAATCAGTCACTGGTGTATTCATCATAAAGAATGCATCATTCCTCTGAGAATAAAGAGGGACAATAATTGGCGTTACCTGCAGATCTTACATAACACCTCAAGCACACCTCACTCTATTTGTACATCCTGTACACAGCTTTGTTTCCATAATTGGGACTTTCCCTTTGATTTCTTTTGTTTTGAAATAAAGTGAATATAGTAGCAATTAGTGTAAACGAACACTAACGGAAATCCTAAGCTAATGCAACATACCATTTTAAACGCAAATAAAGATACAATATTTCTTAAAATACTGTTCAGATTTTGTGTTGTCTGTTCAGCACCTCTGCAACAATAATTAATAATTAAACTGAGGCATTTAATGATATTTTTTTCTTAGGAACTGTTGATATTATTTCTGATTAATTATATTAATTAATGATCAAAACCGGCGAAATCAATATACCATTCTAATGCCATTTATCCACTTCCTGCATTAGTAAATAGCTTAACTTATAGGCCTACTGTAATGTTCATTTAAAATGGATAACAATAAAAAAAAACCTTTTGGGGAACAAAGGCAACTTTACAAGTTGACATAAAACTCTAAATAGTAGCTGCTATTTTTCCTCAGAAATGTAATCAAGAAGTATAAGAAGTCTTTATAAATAGTACTTGAGTAAAGTACAAATACCCAAAAATAACACTTAAAAAAAATATATATATATATATATTATTATATTGTATTGCTATCACTATATTTTACCTGCATTTTTTAAATCATAACATTTAAAAACATATACAAAGTTTGCTCTTGATTGTGTTTCTAAAACATAGTAACTTTTAAAAACATTGCTGTTGAATAAAGGAATTAGGAAGAGAAATAAAACAAAGATCAAGGTGAGGAGGAAAGGGCAGTGTCAAACTGAAAATCCTGTTATCATTGTCTTGCCTGTCAGTTTGATGATTTAATTTCACCTGTTGCTCAACACGTCAGAAATGTTAAAGAGTATATAAATCACCATCAGATGCTTGTCAGTCAGAAGTGAAGCACACAAGCAGAAGAAGCAACTCTCATCATGGGGATTCACCTCCAGCTGTGTTTTCTTGCAAGCCTGCTGCTTGTTATTCATGCTGGACCGATTTTAAACCCCGCTGATGATTATAGCATTGCAAAGGTTTGTATCTAGATACATATAGATGTGTATATATATATATATATATATATATATACATAGAGAGAGAGAGATAGCCAGATAGATAGATAAATATATATATATAGTTATTTACTGGTTTGGTCATATTCCTAATTCCTCCAATAATTCCTTGTTTTTCTGTTTTTAGAAATACTTGATGAGCTTCTACAATCTGGTATATAAAGCTCCTGACCCCGCAGCTCGGGAGCCTAATCCACTTCCCAACAAACTGGAAGAGATGCAGAAGTTCTTCGGGCTCGAGGTGACTGGAACGCTGAATAAAGAAACACTGGAGGTGATGAAGAAGACCCGCTGTGGAGTTCCAGATGTTGCTGCATACTCCACATTTGGAGACAAACCCAAATGGAATACCAACAAGCTCACATACAGGTGTGTATGATGACAGTTCTCTTAGCATCGCTGGAAAAAGGTGAAAAAAGTGACAGAAGCAGATAAAAAAAAGAATGATCGTTTTCCACAGAATCGTGAACTACACCCCTGACATGTCAGCAGCCGAAGTGGATCAATCCATGGAGAAAGCCCTGCAGGTCTGGGCCAAAGTCACTCCTCTGAAATTCACACGTATCTACAGCGGCACAGCTGACATCATGATCTCTTTTGCTAAAAAAGGTACACCTATCTATTAATGTATCTATTATTCATATTTGTTTTGTCTTTTTAACTAAATTTAAACTTGGACTTTAGTGATATTCATGTTGAAAAAAATACTTTAAATTCAATGTCTTTCTCAAATCAGCCTGTTCTGAGATTCCTGTCAAAATGATGTAGTTCTCCACAAGCCCCTCCCACGATATTTGATTGACTGTCTTACCTTAGCCCCGCCCTGAGTGAACTGTCATCAGTCTGCCATAGTGTCGACTCTGGTGCAGGGGAAGACAAAATGTCTCCGATTAAGCAATTGAAGTGTTTTGTTATTGGATGTAATAATGAATATAGCAGTTGTCATTTACTCCCGATATCTGAATCGTTACTGTCATTTTTACGGGAATGCGCCAATCCCTGATTAAGGTTAGGGTTATTCATGATTCAATTCAATTCAATTCAATTCAAATTTATTTGTATAGCGCTTTTCATGATACATATCATTGCAAAGCAGCT
>JAUMHE010000059.1:12728400-12739297 GCA_032359235.1 Enteromius mattozi
ACAGGTATGATCTAAACCATCTTAAAGCCTGCCCTTGGATACCTGCATAATTTTGTAGTCGATCTATTAGTATGTCGATGATCCAGCTTCATTTACAGAATAAGTTAGTTTAAGGGTTTTTTATGAATCTTTGCAAGTCGCTTTTCCTTTTAATGTGTTAGTTAGCCAGTTTCACTGCTAAAGTTTACAGCCTGCTTATCACCTCAGGAAGAGAGGGACGGAGCGAGCAGAGCTCATTAGCATTTAAAGCAACATGGACTAGAATGACTTGATGAAAACAGAGCTGATTTTAATAGGGTAAAGAAAGTGTTTTTTTACACTACCACTGAGAAATTTTAACCAAAGTATATTATAGACTTCATTAAGATCCTAAAGAATCATATCAACTTGTAGAAAATGGGCGTCCAATGACATTTTCAGATTCTCTTCCCTATACATATAGAGAGAGAGCGAGAGAGAGCGAGAGAGAGAGAGAGAGAGAGAGAGAGGCAGTTGATGTATCAGTGCATCCTATGGTGTGACAAAAATGTAACAAAAAAAAAAAAAAAAGAACTCTAACATTGAAGATAAACCTCTCTCATGCTATTTGTAACTGTACAAATGAATATACGTTTTTCTAATGTTATTTGTATGTTATGTTTTTCTTTTCTACATTTCTGCTATGTAACACCATAAACTTTTATTTGTCAACTACCCATATGTATGTGTATCTGAGGAGAGAAGAAGGCAAATAAACTCTTTCTTTCAGATCATGGTGATGGTATGATGTTTGATGGACCACTAGGCACTTTGGCTCATGCCTTTGCTCCTGGTCCTGGAATCGGTGGAGATGCACATTTCGATGATGATGAGTCTTTCACATTCAGCTCATCTAAAGGCGAGATGTTTCTTCATATTTATTTTTTGACTAAAATATTTTTAAAGGTCTCAGCTTTGACACCACTTTGATTTCAAATAAAAATTTAAAGCGGCAAATAAACATTTTACTTTGTAGCTAAACTATTCTGCTTAATTTTTCAACAGGTCATGTCCTGTTTTTGGTGGCCGCCCATGAATTTGGCCACTCTTTAGGTCTCTCTCATTCCAACGTTCATGGGGCTCTGATGTTTCCTACATACACCTTTTCTGATCCAGATCGTTCCCCTTTGTCCTCTGATGACATTGAAGGGATTCAGTCGCTCTACGGTAATATAATCATCAAAAGAATCTCTATCATTTTTGAGTTAAAAATATGAAGTTATTTGTTTACTATGTCGTTATCCCATAAGGTTCAAAATCAGATTGTAAAAACCTGGTCTGGGATGCAGTGACAACTTTTAAGGGAGATACAGTGTTCTTCAAGGACAGGTAATACATAAAACAGATGAACTTGTGTGTTTTATATACAGTGTGAACATAAAATATTTAAACTGAATATCTCTGCAGCTTTTTCTGGCGTAGCTCTTCAAGCAGAAGTGCAGCGCAACGTCCGATCAGGAGTTTCTGGCCCAACGCTCCTGATAATATAGATGCTGCTTATGAGGATCCAGCGAAGGATAAAGTTTTCTTTTTCAAAGGTATCTTCTCAAACAGTCTGGGAATGCTGGAACCACAATTACATGCACAATCTCTATATCTGTGCTCAGAAAAACTCTTTTCATGGCCTGTATTTATTTATAGGTAATCAAGTCTGGGCTTTCAATGGCCAAAATCTTGAGCCTGGCTATCCTAAACCTCTTAGCAGCTTTGGTCTGCCAGCATCTGTGACAAAACTTGATGCTGCCGTGCACAACATGAACTCAGGAAAAACACTGCTGTTCTTTGACAAATACTACTATCGGTGGGTCAAGTGCTGCATCATAAACAAAAACCCTTAATTAATCTGAAAAGACATTCGAATTTAACATTTCCTTTTTTTTGGTAGCTATGACGAGAGGGAGAATCAGATGGACAAAGGGTATCCGAAACGAGTGGAAAATGTATTTCTAGGTTTTACTGGACAGGTTACAGCAGCCCACATGTCCAACAGTAGGTGTTTCTAACTTCCTTTTCTACAGATCTGCGACAATACAAAGACATTATTCTAGAATTAATGTACAAATTGACTTCTTTTCTTCCAGATAACATTTATCTCTTCAGTGGGAGAAATCTGTTTGAGTTCAGCTCCAGTGACAGAATGCTCCTTCGTTTGCTGGAGAGCAATTACTTCCAGTGTTAGTCAGCTTTCCTCAAACACTGATGGAAATGGAGCATTACAGGTTTCAATACATGTGTAAACTAATTAAAACAATTATTCATTAATTGTTCAAATTGTCAATGGACTTTATTGCTGTTATGATTTTAATAAAGCACATATTTACAGAACCATATATTGTACTGATTGTTTCCAGAATCAATTAAAGGGCTTAATTCGATTCAAAAGCAAGCATGTTCATTTTGAAAACTGTGCTTAGTTAGGAAATACTGAAGTCTCAGAGCCTTTCAGACATTTGACTCACTTCTTTTAAAATCTAAAAGATGAAATAATCTAAACGCGCAACAATAAATAAGCCTTTTCAAAATGTCAGATCAGCATGACACCACATGTTGTCATTGATGTAACATAAAGTGTTTCTGCATTCAAGCTATTAAGGGAATGGATGAGTGTATCTTGTTATTGTGTTTGTAAAAAAAAAAAAAAAGGACATTTGGTTATTTCTGTCACATATATGATATTTAGACAAAATTTCTATGAAAATAGCAGTGGTCAACTGAAAACTAAAGAAGAAAACGAAATCCTATACACACGAACAGCCTCATTTCATAAACTGGGGATTTCCCTTTTATTTTTATTTATTTATTTTCTTTTTTTTTAACTCTAATTTTAAAAATACTTTTGTCATTTATTTTCTTAGAGAATAGTCAGCAATTTCCTCTTCAGGATGTAAGAGGAGGTTTTTAAGGTTTGTTTGGATGTGTATCAACGTTTCAGTCCTTCATAAGTCCTACTGTACAGTACGCACACACATACACACACTCGGACATGGTTGGGTGACCGATGCCTTGACAATGAATCACAAACATGACGATGATGATGAATCAGGAACTTCCTCTAAGACTGTGTCTGACATGTCCATGTATGTCTATTGATTTCTTGCTGTTCTCAGTCTGATAAGGGAACAATGATTGCATTATTTTAGCGTAAGCAGAGTAAAAAATAACTGCATCAAGCTTTACTTCTGCGCTTGAGGTTTTGTGGTTCAGTCTTAGCTATAATTATGCTAACTATTTAAAAGGGCAGTACAAAAAAATATTTTTATTAAAAACCTGTTAAAACTGGTAATTTGTAATACTTTCAAATATTCCAAAAAACTGTTATATAGCCAATATTACATTGGTGAATTTAACAAGATAATGTATTTACTTTTTAAAAATAAAAAGTGATGTAAAAGTATGAATGACCATTCCCAAAATTCCTGTACGCTCTCAGAAATAAAGATACAAAAGCTGTCACTGGGCGGTAATTATTTTCTATGGCAAATTTAGGTAAAAACACACAGCCACCAAAACAAGATCATAAAATTCTTGTAATAATTATCACTGTATTCTGAAAACACAGCTGATGGTTTAAGAAATTACATTCAAGCAAAAAGATTTTTGCCTTTTGTGATAAATATTGCTGTTAAATAAAAGCAAAAGACCATCTGGGGAAGAAGGGAAAGATTTGTGGTAAAAGAAGCTGGTAGTCCCGTAATTACCTTCTTGTCTATCAGTTTAATGGTTTACTCATAGAAACTTGCGGCTGATGACTTCATCTGTTGCTCAAACCCTCACAGTTTTAAGAGTATATAAGCCTCCATCAGAGGTTTGCCATTCAGAAGTTCAAGAGAAGCAGCTTACAACATGAGGATTCACTGGCAGCTGTCTTTTCTTGCAAGCCTGGTGCTTGTTATTCACGCTGGACCCATTTCACAGCATACTGATGAAGATGAAGCCACCGTAGAGGTAGCCTACATTTTTTAAATTTAATATAATAGCCTACTTATTTTTATATGTTTTGTTCATGTCTCTAATTACCCCAAGTTTTTTCTCTCCTGTAGCATTACCTGAAGAGCTTTTACAATCTAACAGATGTAACAAATGAAACTGCCGTCCGAAGAGAGGCCAGTCAACTGACTGAGAAGATGAAAGAGATGCAGAAGTTTTTTGGGCTTAAGATGACTGGAAAGCTGGACAAAAAAACAATGGAGATGATGAAGAAGCCCCGCTGTGGAGTTCCAGACGTTGCTGCGTACTCAACATTTCAAGGCAGACCCAAATGGCAGACCAACAAGCTCACATACAGGTGTGTATGATAACAGTTCTCTTGGTATGACATACAAAAGATTGAAAAAGGCAAATACAGACTACGGTGCTTTTACAGAATCGTGAACTACACCCCTGACATGTCAGTAGCTGAAGTGGATCAATCCATGGAGAAAGCCCTGCAGGTCTGGGCCAAAGTCACTCCTCTGAAATTCACTCGTATCTACAGCGGCACAGCTGACATCATGATCTCCTTTGGTAGAAGTTGTAAGTTGTCTGTCTATCTGGGTTAATATTTTGTTCAATTCTTTTCAGTTTAATTCACTGTGACTCATGATAAATGCAGACAAATATTAGTCACCATGTACTTGTCATTACAATATAATTGTATAATTGTTCAGTGAAAGAATTATTGCAGTTAGTGCTATAACAAGCCCTAATCTATTTTCTCAAAAAGGCTATATATACAGATGTTCATAAAATGGCACAGGTTTATCTTAGAGAAAATAAAAGCGACGTTTTAATCCAGCAAAAAGCATTATTTTTCTGGAAATTGGAAACAAAAGCGTGCGGCGTGCACGATCACGTGAAGGGCGACAGACCGCTAGTGCTTGTGTGAGGGACGCTTTCTTTGCGCTTGTAAAATAGGCTAGCCTAATTGATTTGAAACCATGTGTTTCAAATATTTACAGAAAGCACATTATCTCGAAAGCGTTTCAAATGATTACGTTTGCTTTACAAAAGGTTACATAGCTTAAAATTCACGATTTATCAATCACATTCCAAGATCGATGCTTTGGCAGGATTATTAATTGATGCTTCTAGAATCGAATGTTACCAACCTAATTTCAAAACTATAAAAGACTTAACTGAAGGCCAGATGATTTAAAAACATTTTTACACTACGTAAATAAGCTATAGCCTAAAACTAAACTCTTTCTTACAGATCATGGTGATTCTTACCCATTTGATGGACCACAAGGCACTTTGGCTCATGCTTTCGCTCCCTCTCTTGGAATTGGTGGAGACGCACATTTTGATGATGATGAGTTTTTCACTTTCCGCTCATCAAGAGGTGAATTCTTTATTTTAGTAGTGCAATAAACTCTTTACCACAGATTGTAATGTTAGCACCGCTCATGTTTGATTTTTATTTATACTGAAACTGTGCTGCTCAATTTCTCCACAGGATTTGTCCTGTTCTTGGTGGCCGCCCATGAGTTTGGTCACTCTTTGGGTCTCTCTCATTCCAACGTTCGTGGGGCTCTGATGTTTCCCACATACAGCTTCACTGATCCAGATCGTTTCTCTTTGCCCACTGATGACATCAGAGGGATTCAGTCACTCTATGGTAAGCGTATGATATTCAAGAGTACGTCCACAATCTTTAAGCTGAAAATATTTAGTCATTTATTTAACGTGTTGTTTTAATCAGGCCCAAACAACGATGGAACCCCCATCCAACCTGATCCAGAAGTACCAACAACTCCTAATGCTTGTGACCCTAATCTGATCCTGGATGCAGTTACAACTCTAAGGGGTGAAACAATGTTCTTCAAAGACAGGTAATACAGTACAAATAAAAATTTTGTTCATTTTCATATATAGACCTAAAATATTTAAATGAAATGGCTTCATGTATCTCTCTGCAGGTTTTTCTGGCGTAGAGCTCCAAGCAGAAGTGTGACGCAAATTCCGATCAAGAATTTCTGGCTCAAGGCTCCTGATAATATAGACGCTGCTTATGAGGATCCAGTGCAGGATAAAGTTTTCTTTTTCAAAGGTATCTTCTCAAACAATCTAGGACATGCTGGAACCACAGTCACACATGCAATCTCTATATCTGTGCTCAGAGAAACTCTTATTGCAGTTTGTCTTTGTTTACAGGTACAAAAGTCTGGGCTTTTAAGGGCATCAGTCTTGAGCCTGGCTATCCCAAGACTCTCAAGAGCTTTGGTCTGCCATTCTCTGTGAAAAAAGTTAGTGCTGCCATCCATGACTCAGGAAAAACACTGCTCTTTGTTGACAACATTTACTACAGGTTGGTCAAGTGTTGAATTGTAAACAAAGGAAAATACACTTAAAGGAAAATAGGCTAATTTTCCAACTATCCTAAAGTTAAACAGTTAAGTTTTACCATTTTTGAATCCATTCAGCCGATCTCCGTATTTGGTGGTAGCACTTTTAGCTTAGCTTAGCATACAGTAGATCATTAAATCGGATTAAACCATTAGCATCTCGCTCAAAAATGACCAAAGAGTTTAGATAAAAACTCTAGACTCTTCTGTATAGTTCCTAACTATATCGGACTGGAAAATTGCAAGTTTTTATTTTTCCATCGGTCTTGATATAGCCTACAGTGTAACTATAGAAGAGTCAAGGATTAAAAAGGAAAATTATCGAATCTCTTTGGTAGTTTTTAAACGAGATGCTAATGGTCTAATCAGATTCGGTGATCTATGCTAAGCTATGCTAAAAGTGCTACTGCCAGAACCAGCTGAGTGGATTCAAAAATGGTAAAACTCAACCGTTTAACTTTAGGTTATATGGAAAATGAGTCTATTTTTTAAAAAAAGTGGAGTGTTCCTTTAAAATTAGCTCTGAAAAGCTGTTGGATTGTTGAATTTTCCCTTTTTTTGGTAGCTACAATGAGAGGGCAAAGAAGATGGACGAAGGATATCCCCAACGAGTAGAAAGTGTATTTCCAAAGACGACTGGAGGGGTTACAGCAGCCCACATATCCAACGGTAGGTGTTTCTAATCTCTCTTTTTCTACAAGAATTAATGTGCAGTGATTTTTACTTCATGAAAGTTTATGATTTTTTTCTTCCAGGTTACATTTATCTCTACAGTGGGACAAATGTGTATGAGTACGGATTATACAGTAAGAGGTACTCGCGTGTACTGAAGAACAATTTTTTCTTACCCTGTTAGTTGAAAGCAGGCAGGTTGTTTTACAACTACTGCATTTTTTTTTAAATGCATTTAGATATTTAAACAAATTAATTGTTCAATGAATTTCTTCTTCCTGCTGTTTGTCACTGGACTTCTAATATAACTTGTAGAATGTATTTTTACTAATATAACTTGTAAAGAATGTATTTTTACATAATTTTCATTTTTCCAAATAAACTAAAGTGCCTATTTTAGCTTTACAGCATGTGAGTCTTCATTTTGAAAGCAAGATTGATTTTGGTGTGGACTTTAACATTAACAACCTCCCAATAAGCAGTAGGATTATAAAAAGTCAGACTTTTTGTGAAAGCATGTTGACATCTTATGACAGTATTATGAGTCTCTGTGGAATGGATGAATATGTGTGTTATCACTACATGTTTGTACATTAAAAACAAAACTAGTCCTTCTGTTACGGTAGCTCAGACATATATGGACATATTTCCTGTGTTTACATTTTAGGGCATGAAAAATGGCATGTTTCTCAGTGCCTTTGTTAAACAGCCTCAGGGGTTGTGCTTTTGTATTTTTATCTTTCATTCATGTCAGGATAGGAAACTTGTACACACTGGATGTTCCCTTAAGGGAATTCCAGCGGTTATGCAAACCTAAACTAAAAAAAGAAACCCTCAACAACCTTGCCTATTACTGGCTTGTCTTGCTTATTTAATTTTAAGTTGATTTGTGTCATTCTGACTTCCAATAACACCTTCAAGTTATTTTTTATTTAGACTTTTAGAGTTTACCTTGGTCACTCGGTCACTACATCAAATTCTGGTTCACAAATGTTTTTAAATGATTTTTATGAACTGATGCCTTTTCTTAACCACATTTTGTGTTATTTAATTTAGCCAATTTATAAAAGCAGTTTAATTCTTACAAAATATAAAATACAGAAAATATTTGTTGAAATTGAATTAAGTTACTTTCCTCTCTCTCTATAAATTTCACAATTAGCCTGAACTAATGAAAATGTATGTATTTAAAGGGGTCATATGATGTTGCTAAAAAGAACATTATTTTCTGTATTTGGTGTAATGCAACGCTTTTATCCTGTTTGAAGCCTCGCCTTCCAAAACGGCTCAATTTGTACAAAGCTCACCGTTCTAAAAAAGCAATGTCTGCTATGATATGCCAGCTATCCAGTGCACTCTGATTGGCTAATTACCTCAAGCGTGTGTCGAAAATGTTACGCTCCTTACCCGGCGCTATGACACCAAAACAATCAAACACATCATAAATGATTCATTTGTTGCATCCAGTGGGGACATAATTACTGATTATAATGACTTAGTACTGTCTTTTTATGCGTTGGATTGCATTGCGCCTCGTAAACACAACACCATGTCTGCATTCGTGATCAGAGAAACGCCAAACAACAAGCACTACACTACACTGCTCAAAATTTGTGTTTAATTAGTAAGTAGCAGGTTCTTTTAATAAGAAAAAGTAACTTACGTACAGGTTGTGAGTCAAAAGCGCCAGACTGTCCTTGCAGAGTTAGAATTGCTCCAATTTATAGTCTCTGTGCACAGCCAGTTCAGGAATCAGTCCTCCGTAAATGCACTGAAGACACTCTAATATTTGGGTTGAACTGCTCTGGAACAGTGTTGTAAATACAACTTAACCACTGATATCTAGTCCTCTTTTAGAAACACAAAGAAAGTAGTTTTACAACAAAACACAGTGTCTCCAGAACATGGCACCCGCAGCAACACTACAGCGAGAATAATAGTTTCACCTACTTTCTTTGCATAAACATTTAGGTGGTGTTATGAAAATAAACCCATTTTGTGACATAGAAAAATGGGGGCTTGGTCCAGTTGAAGTTGCAGTGTTGCGTATATTTAATAACTGCTTGCAACGTTGAAAATATTTATGACAAATTTATGACACAAGATAAAATACAGATTTGAGACCTAAACTAAATTATTACTGCTCCATTCGGAAGATTTATTTTTTTTGTTGAGAAAATGTTTATGACTATTTACTTTTGGAAATGGGAAATGCATACATTCTATCTGACTGAAACTCTGCAGAAAAACTGGCAGAAAGGAGACAGGTCAAAAGTGGAGGGAGGGAATAAAAGACCTAAAATCCTTTTAAAGTAAGACAATTCAGCTGCGTCAGAGGTGAAGTCATCCACGACGCAAACATCTGTCTGACATGTTCAGGCAACAGCCACCAAAACCCCCTGAAGCCACAGTTTCCCACTTCCACCCCCGATAACACAGCTGCTGATTGGAAATGATAAAACGCTGGACAAGCCCCTTTTAGACCATTTAGACTTATAAAAGTCACAAATAGAGACTGTGGAGATTCATTTAACTTTACTGCAGAAGAACAAGACAAAGTATGGAGCACCTAACAGCTCTCAGCTTGACACTGGTGGGTTTTTTGGCTCTTTGTGACGGTGCTCCCACCATAGCAACACCAGAGGACCATCAAATAGCAGAGGTCAGTACTCATATTTATTTATCTAACTTATGCACATTATGCAGTTTTTTTAATCTTGACTAAAAATCTACAAACCTAACTTCTTTATCTGTACTTTTTTTAATGTGTAAAAATGTTCCTCCCTCTGTTTTCCCAGGAATATCTCTCAAAGTTCTACAGGAACCCAAATGCAACTAAATTCCTCGGCAGAATGATGCCAAATCTAGAAGATGAACTGAAGGCCATGCAGAAGTTTTTTGGACTGGAGGTCACGGGTAAGCTGGACTCGAACACTCTTGAGACGATGAAGCTACCGCGCTGTGGAGTCACTGATGTGGCCAGATATGAACACTTCCAGGGGAGGCCCAGGTGGAAGCAGAGCATTGTGACATACAGGTAAGTTTAACTCCTTCATTTTGTTTCCAGAAATTCATCAGAATAGACCTAGTCAATGTGCTGCTTCTGTGCTACTCTCCAGAAATGGATTTTTGTTTTTTTATAGAATAACTGAATATACATCGCAGCTGAGCAAGAGAGAAGTGGATGCCACCATCGCTAAAGCTTTCCAGCTCTACAGTGATGTTATTCCGCTTGACTTCAAACAGATCTACAGCGGCACAGCTGATATCATGATACTCTTCAAAGCAGGATGTGGGTATAGCTTCAAAAGTTTGGAATAATGAAAATTTTCTACATTGTTTTTGAAAGACATCTCTTATGCTGCACTCATTTAATCAAAAATGCAGTAAACAGTATTATTGTGAAATATTATTGCAGTTTAAAACAACAGTTTTCTATTTGAATTATTATTTTCTAAATGTAACTTTTATCTTTGATGGCAATCCTGAATTTTTTTAGCATCATTATTCCAGCTTCCATTATTTTAAGCTTTAGCGCTCAAGAATTATTATCAATGCTGGAAACAGTTGTGGTGCGTAATTTATTATTCTTTTTTTTTGGTGATACACTACCATTTTAAAGTTTGGGGTAAATAGGTTTTTTTATATATAAGCTCAAAAAACATAAAGGGAACACTAAAATAACATCCTAGATCTGAATGAATGAAATATTCTTGTTAAATACTTTGTTCTTTACATAGTTGAATGTGCGGACAACAAAAATCACACAAAAATTATCAATGGAAATCAAATTTATTAACCCATGGTAGTCTGGATTTGGAGTCACACTCAAAATTGAAGTGGAAAAACACACTACAGGCTGATCCAACTTTGATGTAATGTCC
>JAUMHE010000059.1:12739397-12753058 GCA_032359235.1 Enteromius mattozi
AATTATGGAATAATTTTATAAAATATATGTATTATGTATTAATTTATGGGGGGGGGGCAACTTTCTGGACTTTTTTTATTCTTTTAAAAGTGAACAAAATAAACATGTTTCACAATGTAAAATATTGACCTTTTACTTATTTGACTTGCTTTTTTTTAAATTAATATTAGTATTTTATATTTATATTTTAGTGTGTTATTTTCTAACTGTATTTGAATTAGTAGTTGAAAAGTAGAGTCTGAAGCACAAAATGAAATTGTAGTCGACGTATTATGATGCTGTTTAATGCCTCTTTCATTCAATGGCTCCTTTCATTCTTTTTTTCCCTGTCTCTGTTTCTCCTCCAGTGCCCTGTTTTATTGCATTGCGCCTGTAGAGACCTGCTGGGCGTGGATCAGCGTGGACAGCCAATAGCAGGCAAGCAGGTGGGTGGCGGTCAGTGGCCAATGAGGCAGGGTGGGGTTACTGTGTCATAATCACAATAAAGGAAAGGGTCAGCACTTCTTTATTCTCACTCACCCAAAACCATCATACAAATTTCAATAATTATAAACCTGCAAAACCACAGACTTTTTCGCTTTTACCTTTGAACAGAGATCAGAAGAGATGCGTTACACAGATCAAAGTGGTTTTATTCAGCTCTGCACTGGAGGATGACATCTGAATGAAGACGCTGCTGCACTGAGCATTCAATATATAGGATCAATACATGGATTCCCAACAGCAGGTCATTAAGACTGTTCAGCCCAATCAAGCGCTTATTCTCCTGTGAGGGAGAGATTCGCCGTTTCATTTAGCTCCCAGTGATTCATGGGAGTTACCTTATTAGGCAGGATCTCTCCTGTAAAACGAGCTCATTCACATGAGCACTCGGATGCTGGTGTTAATGAAATCAAACAGACATCAAATCTTAAGTGTTTGTGACAAGAAAGTGGAAGAGAAATCATTTTGAGTGTTACATATTCTGCGTTTGATCATATTCTGGTGCTCGTGATAAGATAATATTGGTTATTTCCAGCACATACCGTTCACGACTATGCACTGCAGCTATTATTTATAGTTGTCTGTGATTTTTTTCTTGTCTCAGTAAAATTAAATGTGTACGATGATACGATTTTTCCTTAAATGTGATTTTTTTTTAAATGAATCTTTAGTTTAATTTCTTTTTATTTAGTATAATGTTTATTTTTTACATTTTAAATGTAAAATTGTAATTAAAAATGTTTGAAATTAATTTTTTAAAAATTAAAAATGTAATTTAATTTCTTTTAATATATATTCTTGTTTATAATATAATAATATCTTGTTTTAATCTTGTTTATATATTAGTATTTAATATATATATATTTCTTGTTTATAATATAATAATGTCTTGTTTTAAATTTATATTATATTTAATACTATTACTTTATTACATTTATTTTAAATGAAATTAAAAATAAATACAAAATTTAAAATATATAAAATGTTGTAGAATATTACTGCGTATTTATTTGGAATTTTGGGCAGCCAGGAAATATTAAAACATTCAGAAGTCATAATTTACAATCCAAATACCTTTTTAGGAAGAAAATATGTCACAATCAGAATAAATAACATTTAGAAAATTACATTTCCTAAATTGTATCTATATCTAAACTATTTGTTTAGCAAAATTATTTAATTGCTTATATTTTCAAATACATTTTATACTGTGAATACAGTTTTTATTTTTCAATTTTCTAGCTATACAAATTTTTACTTGGGTGGTTGGATGGGATTTTGACTCCTTTTGTTCTTTTTCTCTCTGTTGGCACAGATAGCATCCATTCCCCATGCAGAGGAACATCCGGACATCCGGTAAGATTCTGTCATTTATTGTAAGCCACATTCCAGATGAAATGAAGCAGCATGTGAGTAGAGTCCGGGGAGAGCTGGAGGCATGTGTGCTTTTGTAAGGGATTCTCCAGCCCAACAGCTGCAAGAGCGGCAGCTCCGGTGCTGATGCTCCGCCACAGAAATGCTTGTTAGGGCAGAATATAGCCAGAGCTCCAGGGACCATCCAGACACAGTGACTATTCATAACTGTAATGGGTATCAACCACGTCGACAAAAAAAAAAAAAAAGCCACTGAAGGAGAGCGAGAGATCTGCTGAAAATACAAATTTATGGGAAACACTTATTGTATCAAAACTAAAAAATGCTGCCCGAAAGCATCATCCTAGACTGTGGAAATGATATCATGTCAGGAGGTTTAATGTTGTTCTAGATCAAGCACAGAATAGGAACTAAGGTACTAAAGAGTATGTTTTAATGCATAAAACGTTTTACATCATCATAAATCCCTGAGTCCTAAAATATTTCCTGGACTATTTTGTTCTTTATTCTATATTTAAAAAAAAAAAATAATTTAATGAAGTTTTAAAAATCCCAGAGTCCTGAATTAATAAAAAAAAAGATTTTTTTTTTTAATTATTAGTATTTTT
This sequence comes from Enteromius mattozi, assembly GCA_032359235.1. Lineage (NCBI taxonomy): Eukaryota > Metazoa > Chordata > Actinopteri > Cypriniformes > Cyprinidae > Enteromius > Enteromius mattozi. The sequence goes on from JAUMHE010000059.1 coordinate 12,741,863, forward strand.
TTTTCTTAAATGAAATGTATATAGAATATTATTAATAATATATTTCACCACATTGGACTGTAAGTGTAAGTGAGTTTAAAAAAAGTTTTTTTCAGTTTATTCTATAAAAATGTATTCAAATTTCCATTTTATTTTAGTGTAATTGTTTTATTAATTATTTTTAATGTTTGGTTTAGTTTAGTTTAGTGTAAAAAAAATTATTACATTTAATTTAAATAAAATTAATAAATGTTACTGCGAATGAATAGTGACATGTTATAGAATAACTCCTTTATTCATGCAGTTTATGACAGCCAGAAAAAAATTTAAGTATTTAGAGATCCATGCAAATGTATGCATGAATATAAATCCATAAAATGCATTGCATTTGTGATCTAAACAACTTAAGTAGTAACTATAAGTAGTATTGTATTTGTGTAATTGAGAATTACATTTTTAATTTATTACAAGTTTTATTTAATTTAAGTAATTTTTATGTAGTGTAATTGGGTTTATTTTCCATTTTAATTGTCATTTTTTATTTAATTATTAGGAACTACATTCTTTAAAAATATGTATGTATTTAAATAATGTTATTTAAATTAAACCAAGCATTTTATTACATAAAATTAAATTGAATTAGAATTATTTTTAGAATCTTGCTGCATGACGGTTGCAGTTTCTCACAGCCAAGAACTATTAAAACACCCAGTTTTAGTCCACACTGCCTAAAATGTATTGCTTTTAATTCTAATTTATAATCAACAGGAAAACAGAGGAACTATAACACTGCATGCAAACATCATTCCCAATCCCTTCTGACTACTGCCTGTCCTGCTCATAATTAGCTGTTCTGTGTTATCCTCTCCCTGAGGTTCTCTCCCGTCCCCTGGGCTGGAGTCACTCCGAGAGAGCGAACCGCAGGAGACGTGTCCATGGGCAACGCCTATCCGTGGACACAACATCCTCGGCGTGCCTGGTGCACACGAGAAACAACAGAGCCGCCCTGATATCTGCTCTGTGATAGCAGCCAACGCTACTCCCCTCGGCTAAACCCGCCACACCAACCGCGGCTGTCTGGCTTGGGCTTTAACATTGTTATTGCCTCCAAAAGCAAAGAAAACGGTGGCTTTTTCTGTCTCGTGACATCAGCCTGTCTGCTCTGTGAATCGATGGCTGCTTCAGACGAGCTTACGGTGCATGTGGAAGCTCGGTTTATGCTGCAGTGAAGCGGCTTGTGCATGGAAAGAATCAAAATGAATGCTCTACACCAGTCTTTAATGCCACAAACATGTCTTCCAAGGAAAAATAAGACAGGACTGTGTGTATAGAAAGGGAATCCTGGGAAAAAAAAGGTCTGTAGTTCAGTAAATGGTGCTGGATGGTTGTAATGAGTTGTGCAGATGTAGAAAAAACACTACCGGACACGGTGAACGGAAACAATACAGGCGCCTTAAAAATCACAGGGCTGTTTGAGAAGAGATTGATTCCTGAAAAGGCGAACCGTCCCAGATTCTCGGCTTTATTTGCTAGCCGAATCTGTATTTCATGCAGCCTGTTGAGTTAATCGTAACAGCAGAGTTTGTAGTAAGTTGTGTGTGTGCAGGGGATTTGTGTAAATGTATGAGGATAAGCGAGCGTGTTGCGGTGGCTGAGTCTAATGATGTGCTGTGGTTTTGGCAGTGACGAGTGACAGCTCCTGTATTCTGCAGCATGCACGGATCTGTGCTGAATCGGAGCGCCACTGGCAGAGCCTGTGCAGTAAAGAAAAAGAGCAATTTGTCTACAGATCACACTGGAGATGGAAGAGCGCCGGATAAAGGAAAAATAGAAATGCTTTTGTAATATTATTAGAATTTACTGTGAAGAGGAAAGAGAGCATGTGATAAGGCGGATGCGAAACTAACACAGCTATGTATGAAAGGTTGCCTGGGCCAATGGCTTATTATAGTTTTATTGGACATTAAAATTATTTGCTGTGATTTTCCAATCAGAATAAAACATTTCAAACAGACTAAATGATAAATAATGTAAAAAATTAGATGTATTATATTAAAATTATATGTAAATTAATGTAAGATAATTTATTGTCTCACGATTTTGTACGATTTGTCTAAACCCCAGTGACGGGTAGGTTTAGGGGCGGGGTTAGGTGGAGGTCATTCGTATAAATTCATACAAATTGACAACTTGTACAATACGTACGATTTAGCAAAAATCGTATGAATGCGTACGAGTGAGTTTGTACGAATTTGTACGAATAAGCTACCTCGTAAAATATGTATGAATTGCTGTGAGACTGGACTGTTTTATACTGTGTGTGTGTCTGTGTATATATATATATATATATATGTGTGTGTGTGTGTATGTATGAAGAGTTTATTACACTTTTTCCCCAAAAAAATTATGTCATTGTGCATTCCAGTTAACCTGTAAAAAGCTGTAGGGTTATTTTGACAAGGTTAAAAATAACTTTAAAAAATCTGCTAAATAACAAGGAAACATGATAATATAAAGAAACATGATTTTTGTTTAAAAAAAGGAATTAACTGTTTTTGCAGATGCACTTTATTATATATATATGTGTGTGTGTGTGTGTGTTTTTAAATACATAATTTTTAAAACAATATTATTATTATTATTAATAGTTATTTTACTAAGCATTTAGTTCATAATACATTAAAATATCACATTAGTTTATTTATTTTTAAATATAATATTAACATTAATATTATTACTGCTTTATACTGCTACATGCACATAAGTACCATTGTTAATTATTAATTAATAATAATAATAATTAATGTCCCATTTTGTTCTTTATTTTTAATTGCGTATGGTTCAAAAACATTGACTTTATTCTGTTGTTAAATATTTTGGGATTTTTTTTTTTTTTTAATCAAAGCTAAAAAGTGCTGTCTAAAAGCATTATTCTAGACCGCTGCATACAAATAATACCAGGTTCAATGTTGTTGCACAAAATATTACTAAAACACATAATATAATGCATACAACAGGACTAAAATGCATATAAACATCATCCTTAATCCCTGAGAATCTTGAAATATTTCCTGGACTAAAAATTATAATAGCATTATTTTTTTTTTAATTGAAAGTAATATCACATTTATGTGTTTTTTTATTTTTTTATTTTTAATAGAATATAGATACAAAATGGTTCAGAAACATCAAGTATACTCTGTTATTATTAGACAGAACATAGGCCACTCAAATCTAATTAAAGGTTAATGTTTTTTCATGAAAACGCAATGAGTCGGCCCAACGCCTCACTGCGCAGGAGGCAAATGCTCTGATTTGTCAAGGTCAGTTAATGAAGCCAGCTTAAGGGACGGAGAAAAAAAACCTCACACGCCTTCGGGGGTCCTGAATCCTAACACAAACCACATTAAATGACATCAATTCATGTCTACCAATTAAGATCATTTAGAGGAAGTTGTCACACACAACTGTGAAGTTACGCTTACTTTCATTCCACATAGTTTATTGTTCACTTTAAACATGCAAGGTGTGCAATTTATAATGAATCGGGGTGATAAAATGATTAAGAAGGAGAAAAATGGAATTTAAACCATGCTTGTTTCATGTTCTAGTAACAGTCATGTTGGTTCCATTCCTTTCCAAAAAAAGGTTCCACTAGGAACCATTCAGTCAAAGGTTCTTCAAATAACCATCTCTTTCTTACCTTTTTATAATCTGAAGAGCCTTCTTTCACCATGAAGAACATTTTGTGAAACAGAAAGGTTAAAGGTTCTTTTTGGAACCATTTAAACAAAAAATGTTAATCTGTGGGATCGTGAAGCCCCTTTATTTTCTTTGTTACATTTAATGATTTTTTTGACTCGTGATTATCAAGTTACAAAAAGTTACTGATCTTTACTGTACAAAACATACAGTGTAAACAAAACAATATTATTGGATGATGTTTTACAAGAAAAGCTATTTCAGGCTTTAAATTTTCATTGCTGAATTTTTTTTTGTTTTGTTTTTAATTATTGGAGAAACTTAATAATTTCTTGGTTAAGATCATTTCTACACCGATTTTTTTTTTCAAAGTAGCTATTAAAAAAAGGCCAAAGTATTAACGACACATAATCATAAATGTCTAAAGCAGTCCTTTCTTTTGTCACATGATGACAAAATGGCTTCCTTTAAATAAGACTTTCTATTTTTTTTTCCCGGATATTCACACCACCTAGACCTTTTTTTACTTTCCAACCCCTCACAAAAATGTATTGAAAAATCCCATTTGTTTCGAAAATTAGCGTCACATAAGTGCCCCTAATATGCTGCATATGCGTGACGATCACATGGTTTCTTAGAGTTGCTTTTGGTGCGCTTGGACTCTGTCTTTAAGAGCAGCACCCCTGCACCTTTAAGGCTGCAGAGGAGAGAGAGAGAGAGAGAGAGAATGAGAGGGGGGTGTTGTGTTGTGTGATGCTCTGGTGCTGATGCTGAGCTCTGGAGTGATCAGTGCAGCAGGGGAAGATGCGCGTGCTTGCTGACTGCTGGACGGTGCGAGGCGGTGAAGAGGGATGTTGCTCTGAGTACAGCTAACAGCCATCATCTCGATCCATTTACGCGCAGGAGTTTAAGAGCTTTTTCTTTTTCCTTTCTTTTTTTCCGTTCTTTTCCTTTCTTTTGCGTAAAAAGTTTGCGCTCTGATTTCGACTCGTTAATAATTGAGTGGATTTACTTTCCCGCGGTTTTCTCCCCTCGCACGCGGCTACACCTGTGCGCAGTGCCCTCCTCAGTAAGCGTGCGCTCTGACTCAGCATCGCACCTGCCCGCCGCTCGCTCGCTCGCTCACCGTGTCGCGCCACAGCTGGATCTCAGCTCGGAGACAATCAGCCCCGGAGCGCACGCTTCATATGCATCCATTCCGCTGGAACTACTAGATATCCATATTCCTGCGCAACGGCTGTTTCTGGAGGAAAAGTGTGCAGTGGGCAAAGAAAAATCTTAGTTTGGAGATTGAAAGGAGCGGGGCATGTGGATATTGGCCATCATCTTTTTCCAGTGCATTTTGAATGGTGAGTAGTGTTTTGTTTTATTATCCTTATTCTTATTATGCACGTTGTAACTTCATGGAAATTAATTAGCCGTGCGATGCATTTACGCATGCTTGAAAATGAATGCATGGTGGACCATTTGAATCTGTCTCACACCAGCTTTAGTGTACAAATATAATTTTAGTGCATGTGCCATGCATTCAATGCATGCAATTTTTCCCAAACAGTTCATTATCAATATTGCATATTAATTTAAGCAAGTAATTTAGAAGGAACCAGACTCATTAATAAGCATTCTAATCGTGTTTTATGATTAGTCACTTTATTACATTTCACAGCTTATAATAATAAACAAACACGCATGCATTATTATGCAAACAGTGCATCAGAATTGTCAAAAATATGAATCTGGACTGTATGTGATTTGATGTGACACGTTTTTGTTGCTTTTATTTATTTTATTTTTATGACCTAGGACAAATTTCTATATTAAGCATTAAAATAACAATTTGATCTGCTGATATGCTTCAAAAAAAAAAAATAAACGTACAAAAACTTTTAAAAATTAAAGTAATAAATCAGCTTTATGAATTAAAAAAAGCACCCAAAAACTAATTTGCTTAAAAACACAGGAATAAAAATAAAAATAAAGAAATTAAAATTGTTGTATTTGGCATAGTGACACAGCCGCCATGTTTCACGAAGAAGCACTGAAGCATTGAATAAAAAAAATAAAAAAACTCGCAGTCACTCAATTGGCACTTTGCTGAATGCTTTCGCTGTGACCTTTTCACAAAACATTTATTCAAAGATTTTTTCCCCCGTGTGGGTGTCCGAATCATATTGACCTCTAAAAAAGAAAAAAAAAAAAATCTACCGCAAATGCTCGACAGGAGGCGAGTGTGTTGATGGCTTTAAAATGGAGAGACAGCGAGTGGGTGCTGGTTGCTGGGCTAAATCAGGATGGGTGTGTTTGTGGTGGAATAGAGAGAGTGAGAGGGGGCTATGAGGGGAAGAGAGAAGAAAATGGGCCATTTAGGTGGTTTTAACAGAGTAACGCACTGGGACGTTAATATAAGACCTGGGCCACTCCAACCTAGAATGACCGCCGATTGATAAGATGCACAAAAATAAGGTGACACGGCGATGCTTTAGCACAAAGGGTGATGGAGAGTGGTGCGAGGAGCTCCGTGATGATCTTTTCCAAAGCTTTGTCAGTTTTTTCCGCAAGGCAGAAACGGACACAGTCGTTTAACCTCAATTAATGGCGTATCGATGAAATTGATTATCATTTTTGAGGGATTGGGGTTTTGGCCGATTGAGTGCTGCATGTCTAGCCAGCTGTGTTCAAATGAGCATTTCTAAAAAGCATTTGAAGTGTTTCTCTTTGAATCAATACGGTCCCATTTGTGGCGCTGTGTTCTGGCCGTGTGTATGTGGGTCTCTGAGGCTCCATTGATCAGTGTTCTGATGCAGTGTCAGTGCAGTGAGCCTCCCTCTCTCTCTCGCTCTCTTTCTCTGGCCGGTGTAGCGTGTTTCTTGCGGGTTTGTGTGTGTGCGGGGGAGAGAGAGAGAGAGAGAGAGTGAGGAGAGAGAGGACAAGAAGCCATACAAAATGAGCCTTTCATGATTTGGTTAAGCTCACAGCCCAGTTCTCCGCTGGTCTCTATGGAAACCCCTGAAATGTATGTTGGCGCAGTGGCCTTGGAGCTTCCTGAACAGGTGACCCCGGAAGTGCTTCGGTAATGACTAGCTGTGGAAAGCGTGGCGTGCTTGTTCGCCAAGCCGTTTGGGATTTTTATCTGGGAGGGATGGATAAATTAATTCCCCGGTTTCTTCAGTATCCCTTTTGAGATTTCAGATTTTTTTTTTCCTTTTCAGTTTGTAGAGGCACAATTAATAGAATACATTTGTATAATTTTTTCCTAATAAAAGACAAATGCAGGATTTTCTAAGCTCAGCTCCCTGCTACAGTGATATTTGTTATAGTTAGCTTTTTTTATTTTTACATTTGCAGTTTTAATCTTAGTTAAAGGTTTAGTCATTTTATTGCGTGTTTTTGCCATTTTAGCTTGTAGATACAATTATTTTGTATTATCTATTCATAATTACAAATTTTTGCACCACTTTTCTGAGCTCAGCTCCCTGGTACGGTTTTATTTTAGTATCAGCGATATACTAATTTTAATTAATATTTTGAATCAGTTTTTAGTTTGACATTTTTCTTTGTCATTTTATTTTTGGTTAATATTTTACTCATTTTGTCATGTGTTTTTGCAGTTTTTTTATACAATGCATTTTTAGGTTTTATTAATTTTTATTTTATATTTAGTGCTGATTCAGCTTGTAGATGCACAATTAAAACAATTAATTTGTATAATTTAGTCCTAATAACATTCACACAATTTTTTTTAATCTCATCTCCCTGATATAGTTTTATTTTAATGTCATTTTTGATAGTATTATAGTTTTATTAATATTTATAATACATTTATTACTATTTATAATACTTTGTATTTATATTTTTTTCATTTCCATTTTAATTTTAAAGTTTTAGTCATTTTGATGAGCATTGTGCTTTGTCATTTTAGTAATTTTTGTTTTTTCATACATGTCTGTTATTCATTTTTATTTTAGTCTTAGTTCCATTTAAGCTTATCTGTTTTAATTTTAGTAATTTTGTTGTGTTTTAGTAGTTTTTTAGTGCATCAAGTTAAAATGTCACATGTTGCAAGTATCTGAAATATAAAGTATGTTTTATTAACGTTAAGTTTTTTTGAATGGTTTTATTTTAGTTTCAGTTTTAGTTAACTCTAATAACCCTGCCCTGATACTGAACAATGAATGTTTTTGCATGTAAAATCATGCTGAGTTGTTTTCAATGGCTCTTATGTTGGTGAAGAGCACTCGAGACCGTGTGCATATTAACACACAAATGTAATTGGTACATCAGAAGCGTCCTCGCACAGACGGAGCGGAAAGTAGGTGCGATGTTGTTTTTGTAAACTGATGCTAGGGGCCAACTCTGACATACACTTAAATGGACACGGGTAAACAGCACTGCGTCGAGCAAAGTGCCCAATCAGCTGTCGCTTTCCATGAGATGCTTTTTAAGAGAGCTTTTAGCTGAGTCCAGATCAAACAGACAAAAGTGTGTGGGCATATCCATTTGTTTTGCTCAACTGTAGGCCTGGGTTTGAAGACCGCGTGCTGCACAGTGATGTGCTGGAGAGAAATCAAGGCCGTGTTTGCAGTCCTGAAAGCTAAGCAAACTGGATATTGTTCTGCAAATCATTTGAGATGTTTTAAAATCAGCTTTGATTCTGAAGGCGGTAGATTCATTGTGTTTGTTTTTTGAAAGCTCCTGAAATGTGCATGAATGTTAAGTTTAATGACAAGCAAACATATGTTGTTGTTGTTTTTTATATAATTGATGTTATTATAGGCTATTCCTGAACCTTGTAGAATTTCATATGCATTGTTTTACATTTTTTAATTGCATTGAAAATTAATCATTATTTACTTTATTTATGAAAATGTTTTTCCTGATTTATTTATTTTGGGCATTTATAGTTTAATAGCTATCAAATTGAGGATTTATCATAACAAATTATGATAAATGATAACCCAAACTGCATTTTAAAGAATGCAGAATAAAGAACTTAATGTTTTATTAAGATTTATACTTTTTTCAAATTTTGTCCTCAGATAAATAAATAAATAAAATCTTTTACATTTTTAGAATTTTTTATTTTAATTAAATAATGAAGTTTATGCATTTTACTTTTAATATTTACATTTATATCACTTAACAATTTTGAAACAAGGAACAACCTAGGAACAACTGTGTCTCCAAAATATATTATATAAACAAAATATATAGTATACACCTTGCCATAGATGATACAATAAGAAAAAAACATCTAGGATGTACTTTGAAACAATTGTCACTTAAAAAGTTGCTCGTAGATTAAAAAAAAAAAAAAAAATTAATAAATTGGCCACATCGAATTAAACATGAAATTCTGTGTTATAATATATACTCCAATAATTTTTCACAGATTATTTACAGATTTGAAAAATTAAAATTATTTAAAATTAATTTCCTTTTAGATTCATTTTCCCATAATAAAACAAAACAAAAATTCCTTTGCAGTAACTACATTGATTAGAAAAAAAAAAACATACTTCTGTTTCATCTGTTTTGTACTGAAGCAGTATGGGTGCATTTTAATCTTGTTCTAGTTATAAAGTCAGTGGTTGGGAAGGTTAAAGCTGTGTCACAGGAAAGCACAATGTGCTGGAGAAATAGACATAAACAGATATGTGGTGTGAGTCAGACACACACGCAGAGCTCCACTCAACCCAGTAGCTCTTTCTCCAGCGTATCAGTAATTCCAGGAGTCGTTTGGCATAATGGCATTTTGATGATCTGCTTGTACTAACTGTTTAGCCAGCAGTAAGGCTGATCAACGTTCATATTTTCAATCAGCAGGAAATATGCCTGACAGACGGCCCTGTGCTGGTGGCCGTAATGTGTATTTATTTCCTGCTTTGATGACTTGGCAGAAAAAGCATGTTCGCATTTTCCACTGATGAGGACTTTCAGGCTTTTTTTTTAGTAAAGAAGCTTGATGACTTTAGCACAAAACGTCTGCGTTCCTAAACAGGGAGGTTTTCCTCTCAGTGCAGCAGTGGGACACTTGCTAGAGGTTATTTTTGACCAGTCTTGATCAGAGAAGAGATGGATTCATGTGCTTAATGGATTTTGAGTTCGAAGGTGAAGGTGAAGCGAAGGTGTTACTTTATTTTTTCACAGTCCAAATTATTTTTTACCTAAATAAATGTAAAATAAATCATAATACACATTTGAAATTGCCTCCGATATTCATATTAGCCATCAACTAGGTTTTATAAATTACAGTAGTGCAAAAAATTGAAATTAAATTATAATCTAAATACTAAGGTGGTTGTGACCCTGAAAAAAAGGAATAATGATTCCCTTCTGTAAAGAATTAATGGAGAAAATGGGTTAAATCTGGTCTCCTCAGTCCTGGATATGTGCTTACATTTCTTGATTTTTGTCCATGAGTTAACAGGGTCTGTTTGATCACTGAATGTGTCCGTGTAGCAGAGCAGACAAAAAATTGGGCAGAATTTCAACAGCCAGAAATGTGTAACATTTGCGGAGATCCTAGCAAATGTCTCATTAAAGCTGCTCTCGCCTCAGGTCTGTTCTGTTTCCATTGCATTCTCTATCGGCCCGTCCCCAGAAGTGATTATGCTAATTGCTGTTTGATCAGATGATTAAATTATAATTCGATTAATCCTGAGCACTAAATGCTCTGAATACATTTACATCTGCTTGGCTGCATCAGATTGCAGGGGCGCAAGCTTTCTGCCATGCAGCCAGAGAGGAGAGGAGAAGAGCTGACCTGAGACTCACACCCAAATATTAGCACATGCACATGTTTGGAAGAGGGCAGGAACTGAGACACTGGGGTACTGTAAGAAGTTTAACAAAACAAAAACAATAAAGAGATTTAATTAATTATAGTAAAAAGTATTTAGACTAGTGGTGAACCAATATATGTTCATATCAATATACGTATAAATAAAAATGCTAAAATTATTTAAATAACTTTGTATGCTCATTAAGTTAGTTTTTAAACTAGTCATATTTTTGTCTGTCAGTAATTCAGATCTGGTTATTTTCTTGGTTGTCCAAAATGACCTTTTCCTGTTATCTTACAGTGTGGAATTGATAATTACCCATCTTCGGGGTTTTTTTTTTTCACTGCTGATGCTCCCATGGGGAATTTATCTGATAGATGAAGATGGCTTGATTCCTCACTGTCTTCACCGTGGAGCTGCTCTTTGTCTTGAGTCATAAACACTTGATTTTAGAGGAAGTAGTCGTCCTGAGTAAATCACACTTGTCTCTGTGAGCTTCAGACTCTGTAAACATTTTTTTAGATATTCAGAAAATGCTCTTTGCTTTCTGCGTGGTTGGATTTGCTGACGTTGTGTGGTCTGACATGTTTGGAAGGAGATGGATGTGGCAGTTAGCCATTTGACAGGTAGTTTGGGACATTAAAAGATGTGTTTTTATCACTGATCTATAATAGAGAACTGGATTGCTCATGACGTCATATAAGTGAAGCCGCCGCGCCGCCATATTGGTATT
>JAUMHE010000059.1:12769929-12799295 GCA_032359235.1 Enteromius mattozi
ACAGTGACAGACTGGGACACCAAATGTACCCGCAATTATAGAATCACCCATATATATATATATATATATATATATATCTTAGCTCTTTCAAATATACATATATAGTCATTTGTTCTTGAACATTGGAAAGATGTTATGCTGAATCCAGTCTATTCCGGTTTCAATTTCAGTTTAATCTTTGTTAAATCATCATATGCTGGTGTTGATTACAGTTCTTCCCACACAGCGGTTAAACCCCAGCTTCAGACTGGATCACATCCAGCTTAGAAAACGCATCATAAACATAACATTTAGCTTCCCTAAAGACTTAAATTAGAATGTAAAAATTTCCCCCAATCTGGCTAATTGTGATGATGTCATAATCCTCGTTTGACCTTTGACTCCTTATTCTGCATCTGCAAATCAGTTTCCCCACAGCAGCAGCTAATCACTCTTGAGGAGCGTGTCCATGAGCCCTTATCGTCAGCGGACAGCTGCCGCAGTGTGTTTGAATGGTGGCGGCGTTTGTTCAGCGTTCATTGTGCTCATGACCACAGCCCCATAACACACTGCTTCCCTGCTATTGTTTACAGAGAGAAAAGGGAAAAAACCTGGCAGGCGCTTTCATGATAATCTTTGAAATGTTCGTGAGTAGGGAAAGAGGGTGAAACGTTCGGTAAAGGAAGAGGAAAGCGCTCAAGGTTGTTTACGTGGCAACACTACACCAAGCTATTAGAAAACAAACAAAGCTAATGGCTAACAGCTACAAGGACTTCGCTGTTGTTGCGCTTAACTTTGCAGTTCACGTCTGATGTGTTTATTCACCGATTTATTAGACATTCACTGCACTAGAGACTTGCTAACCTACCTTAGGCTGGTTTTAGGTGTTTTTATCAAGAGGCAAACGTCTAGTCAATATCAAGGGCGGCTTGCTTTTAAGTAAAAGAAAAAAATCATGACAAAATTACCAATAGCATAAGACAGAAATGCGTTTTGGGATGAGAATAAAACTTCTGTATTCCTCAATAAATAGAAATGCTGTTGCTAGGGTTTTCCGCTGTTAGCTACGCAGGTAAATGATTGGCTGACACGTTGCATGCCTCTTCTATTTGTAGCCAGTAAAATCTTCTGCGCCATTTTTTTAGTAAATTGCCTGGAGAAATTGAACAAAATAACTGAAAAGGGAGAAGGGGGGGTTGCGTTTCATCTAATTGAGAGCTTCATATTATCTGTGCGGAGAAGATAAGCCCTGTTCTCTTAACAGTTATTACTCACTCTGTTTGTAAGTATGTTTCATCCTTTCTCTGGCGCTCTGAGGTTTCAGGCCTGCTATCTCTCTTCTCCCTGCCACAAAGCTTTGCCGCTAGTGCAACTGCTCAAACATGCAAACTCCAAAATGGAGGCCAAAGCATGTGACGGTGAGCAGCCATCTTCTGTGTGACTGCGCAGTCAAGTTTGAGTCAAGACAAGGCTGTTCATTGATACTGCTGAATGAATGGTTTTAGGGGGAAAGGATAGATTCATTGTGTTCATCGTTGACATTGTAACAGATGTGCATGAAACCTGATATGGTTGCAACAGATTTATTGTTCTTTCTTCATGCGATCATGTGTAAAAAATAAAACAGAATATATTTAAAAGTAAATATAAAAAAACCCCAGCATTTTTACAAATGGATTAAGAAAATGATATTTGTTGAAAACAATATATATATTTTTTTTTAATAAAAAAATTAAATAAACTTTCTAATAATAATAATAATAATCATATTTATTATAACTATTATTATTATTAATAATAATAATAATAATTAATGCTTCATCATTTGCCCAACCCTAGACTAGAGAGGTTAATAATAATAATTAATAATAATAAAATATATTTAGTGGCACACAAGGTGACATTTTTGCAGTGTGTCTTCTAGACTCATCACTTGAAGCCAGAGGCACCAGACACCAGTTTCTTTCCACAGATATGAGTCTTGATATGAATATTGTGAACATATGGTGAATAATTTATGAATGACTAACCCCAGATGCTGCACTTGTTAAAATGTGTTAAAATGTATAGATGCTTTCTCATATTTATTACTGATGACATTATTTTTAAGAGGGTTTTTTGTTGTTGTTGTTTTTGCCCAAGTTGTTTTTGAGACACTGTGTGTCTATTGCATAAATGAAACCACCTGTGAGTGCTGTATTGTATATAATGACATGGACAGGTGTGCTGTTTGGCTAATAAAAGACAATTCTGTGTAATCGGTCAGGGCCTCATTTCCCCAAAACATTGAGTGTCTAAATGGATCATCTCAGACTGATTAATTTATAACTACAGTATATATTTGTTTAATACTATTTTCACTTAATTTAATTAATTAATTGAATATATATTATTTAATTACTTTGAAATAATATAAAATCTACATAAAATATACGTTACATGAAATTGTTTTTGCAGAAATATGTATATTTGGTGTATATGAAATTTAAAGTTTGCTAGGTATGTTTTTTCACTCTGACATTTAAAATGAATGTTTTGATGTATAAATTGTGCTGTGACTTTGCACCTGTCGTTGAGGTTAGGTTTTGAGCGAGTCAGCATCTAGACTCTGGGCAAACACTGTGGTGAGTGATGGGCACACTCTTCAAACAGCTTGTGTTGCTGTTGTCACGGCTGTGCTCTGCTCTTCTGTGTGGGGTGCACTGAGCAGATGGGTCTCGGCAGATTAGATGGACAGTGTTTCTGGGGGAGGAGGGGTGACCTCAGCATGCTGACCCTTGAGATGTAAGATTTAGAGGAAAAAAAGAAGACATTGCACCAACAAGGATGTGTACCAGGACGTCATTTTGTGTACATGTAACACATGTATGTAAATACATACATATATATATATATATATATATATATATGTATATTTGTGTGTGTGTGTGTGTTGATTATTATTTACATTTTATGATAAAATATTTATTTTATGATGTATTTATCAAGTTACCAAGTCTAATATCAGTAATAATAAAACATTATTATTATTATTAAATGGCATTCTATTCTATTCTATTCTATTCTATTCTAATGTATTATACAATTTGTTGCCATCACAGGAATAATTAACATTTTAAAATATATTAAAATAAAAGTGTATGATTTAAAATTGTAATAATATTGATATTTTTACAGTATTTTAATTAAATAAATGCATCCTTAAATAAACATAAAAGACTTATTTTAAAACATTAAATAAACTTACTTAATGCAGACATGTATATGTTATATATTATATTAAAATGTTTTAATATATTAAAATAAGATGTTGTTATATTATACATTAAATAATTAATAATACATCGTTTTTGGGTCTTTTTTCATTATAGTTCATTAGTTCATTAAGGAAATAATGTGAAAAGCCTTTTTTTGTCATTTCATCTCAAATTATTAATAGTTTTGATGTTCGTTGTTTAGCTTAAAATGAAGGGAATCTTTCTAACCGACAATCATTAAACATCAACTTTTGTTTTAACCTTGCTCTGTCTTTGGACTTCAGTTGAAGATGGCACTGTGTATAGTTCCCCTCTGTAATGGTGATGCCACTTGTCTCATAAGTAGGTTGAAAAATGGACCCCTGGGATGCAATCCAGGGCCACACAGACAGGGGCCACACAGAGTAATTAAAGTGTCCACATTCAGACAGCAGATCTGTTGGTGTGCGGTAATCCGCCTGGCATATGGAGATGAACAGAATTAACGCAGAGACGAAAACAAATGTATTAAAGCGGCCAGAAGCTTAAAAGCAAATATTTGGTTTTTGGTGACCTGTCAGTATTCTCCGCTGAGCTGAAGTGGCTTAGACAGACGGCCTTCTGAAATGCTTCCTGACCCAGAGCACAAGTGTGCTTCAGGAGAAACTGTCTGCTGTGACATAGCTTTGATTTGAGTTGTTCCTGCAGTTGATTATATGTTGCCTGTTTAATTTTGGCATTGATAGTTCTAAAATTTGAAGTTGGTATCTCAAAAAATGAGCTTCCAGTAAGATTTTATTTAAGTGCAGTACCAAATATTTTCACTAGATAAAATTCACTTCCCATTCATTTCCAATGCAGACATTTGCGACAGGGAACATTAGAAGTGTGACTAGTTTTCCAAGACCATTTAACCTTTCAAATCAAGTCTATGTATGTTCTGTGTATGTTCACAATACTTACAAAGTTTCGTACCATTCTGATGAAGTAGGAAATTCTTTTTATATTATTTTTTCTTAAATAAGAAATCATTTTAAAGTAAAAAAAACAAAAAAACATATCACAGGATGTATTTGCCATGTCTGGGCCTGCATGGTGACCGGGGGTGGGCAGAGACAGATCACTTCTCTCCATGGCAGTAAGTCAGGCCGTTAATGTCTAATTGGCACCTAATGAGGGACTGCGGTCTGACAGCCTCTGAGATCCGCTCTCATTACCTCTTCAGAGCCTACAACATCTCTGACTGTGTTCATCTGAGCGCCACGGTTCATCTTTAAACTCTTTAAACCATCAGGTCAGTGTGTGATATTAATCAGCCCAATCAGGATAAAATACTCATCATCGTCCTCTCTTAACTCACAGATTCATAACTTGCAGGGTATATTAGGGAAGCAATTACATCAGTTTTACACGGATTTGAGGATTTTATTTGAAATACGACAATTTCTTGTTTCCATCAAAAGCTTCTTAGGTTTATTTTAAGCTCATCCCTGAGCCAAAGCAAATATAATACGTGTATCTAGTTACATACTATAGGATTATAGAGATCAAGCTCTCTGTGTATCAGCCGATCGTAAAATAACATGTGTTTCAATGTTCTCAAGCCACTAATCTCACTATTTTTTTGCAGATTTTCCACAGGATAAGACATCTGCTTTTAAAAAAACTCTTCAATAATACCTAAATCTCTAGCAAGGATTAACTGAAGTGATTTTAGCCGCTGTAGATTTTTGTTCATGTACTGTAAATAACACTGATTTAATCTGTATTGAAGGATATTCACAACGCCAGTGTAAAGACAAAACATGCTTTTAACTAGTATTTTTCACGTTATGAAAAAAAAAAGTGAATAGTGTTTAGAAGTTGATTTTTAGAGTTATTAGCATTGTTGCTAAAGCTAACTAAAAGTCTCTGCTGCTTCTTAACCTGTTTAGGCTAGTTTATCAAACCGCTAGTCTGTAGCTACCTTGGTTTTCCTAAGAGACACAGCCTCCGGCCTAGCTGTGTTTAATGAGTAAAACTGGGTCAGCAGGATAACATGAATGTCCTAAAATTGATCTAATTCACAAAACAATGTTTGCTCGCAGACAGAAGCTGAACCTGCGCTGGGTTTGTCATCTAGCTGCTTTCTTAACTCCACTGTATGTGCGCTAACATGCCTCCCGCACAAGTTCATCTGCATAAGATGATACAGTAGCGCCTCAGGATATGAACAGATGGGAGTGTTTAGCAAACTCACAGCCCACCTTCTCCCCCCACCGCAGTGCGGCGCCCCCCACGGGCGGCTCTGTTAACCTGTCACTTGTCATCACAGGAGATCCAGGCACCATATGCCCAGAGCACCAGAACCTCACCAGACATGAAAGCGGATGCGGTGAGGAACAGGGGAGCTTCTTTTTTGCGGCGTCTGTTGTCGCGATCAAAGATCTGTCAGCTTGCTCTGCATAATGTGGAAAACTGTTCTGATCATGCCACGTCTGCTTCTTAGATAGATCTCTGGGAGATGTTACTAGCTCATTGATCCGCCGCAGACACCTGTGAGAAACTCCTGTTGACTAGTTCAGATCAGAGAGGTATAAATTGTGTCTCTCATCAGCGTTTGTGAAGAGACAAACAGCATAACCTGACAAACAGACACCCTGAGCTCAGCTTCTTTTATTTATTTTACTATTATCAATATGCTAGTATTTGTGGCTGGTTTAGATTTGTAATTTTTAATTTGTAATGCACTGTACTATAATAATTATGCAAAATAACAATTTTGTCATCGTTTGCTCATGTTATTCCAAACCCATGTGGCTTTTAGAAAAAAGAAAGACAGAAAAGAAATGAGAAAAATGTGCTGGGCTTTCAAGCTTTAGCATTATGTGAAAGATGCAAAATGATAAGTGATAGTGTGATGTAATTGTTTGTGACATTAAATCCTACACATTATTTATTGTACACTTTAGATTTTAAATATTTTTCTTGTTTGTAGAACAAAAGGTCACACACCAGGGTTTTTTATTTGTATACAATATGTACCTAACAAATCTATGTTCTCTGACTGTTTTCTGTTTTTTAAACATTCACAATGTCCAATTTTTTAATGTTGTAAAAGCATTGTTACATATACAAATGTTAAGGGAACATTCCATTTCATTTTGCGAGCATTATGGGAATGTTATTTTTGGATGTTCTCTATAGTAGCAATTAAAAGCCGTAAAAACCAAACCATTTAATTAATGATGCTTAAATAACATTTTTATGCAAATGTCCTTAAACTAGAGAACTTTGAACGAACATTCCTGGAATGATGTTTGTCAGCAACTTTGAGACAACCTTACCAGAACATTCTAAGAACGTTCTCTGTTAGCTGGCTAGTATGTGTTCGTATTGTGAGAGTGATGTTTGCCTTAACAGCCACTACTAATGAAACCAAGCAGTCGTCGTATTTATTTAAAATTTCCCCCACAGCGCCATCTTGATGTGGCGGGAAACACTCCGAGGGCTTTTCGTGTAGCACAAAGGCCCACGCTGTCCGATTTCAAAGTCCTTCAAAAGAGCTTCATGTATAACATGTATAATGCATACAAAATTGTACCCCGAATGTTCAGTCGCATGAATTTCGAGTAAGACATTGCTGGGGGCTTGACGTCCTCAGAGGCAGGGCCCTAAAAAGGGATTATTCTCTCTCTCTCAGAGCTTATTCCTGTGAAGAGGAGACGGCGAGAATGTCTTGGTGCTGTAGCCCAGTGACACATTGCTCTGATCTGCCTCCAGCAATCCCACCGCCCCCCAACCCCCCGTCTCCACCCGCTAATGTCACAGCCTACGAGTCACTCTGCTGGTTGCCATCGTAACCGACTCACCTTCCTCTCGCCTGTCACATCACACCTAAAGAGACCGATACGTCTTGTAGTGAAGAGCCAGATAGAATGCAAACCGTCTCTGAAATAGCTAAAAGCTCTTTTTTTGTGTGTTCACTCCGTAGCCGGAAAAAGAACAGCTGTCAAGAAAAGAGAAAGAATCACGGTTTTGCTCGAGAGAGGCTAGAGAGGGAGGGGTGTTCTGGGTAGAAAGTGGGTGTATCAGACATGACAACCCGACTTTTGCAAATTTGCAAGCTTCACAGGACAGCTGTATTTGGCAAAGGAGCGTCTCGCTCTGTACTGTCTGTCTGCCGCACGAGCACAAGCTGTCTTGTGCATCACAGCGCTGCGGGCGGCAGCCACAGAGGAAACACAGCCTTTTGGCACCTGGGCGTTTAACCTGCATTTTACTGCATGTGCTGACAGGCAATTAAACCGTAGCCAGGGGCTAATTACCTCAGATAGCAGCAGCTGCGGTTGGGACGAGAGGTAAAATTTGTGCATGTCAAAAATGGCGTTGTTCGCTTAAATTACGAAGATGCGTGTTGCCGTGTCCGACGGCGTTAAGGCGAAAGTTCTGTGATTTGGTGATTTATGAGATGTGGGTTCTTGGAAACTTTGGCAGGTTTTTTCACACGAGGGCAAACGTGGCTTTTCGAGGGAAGATGTAGAGAGCTAAAAGAACAATGTCAACTCCACAAAAGCGTAATGGAGTAATTGTCGGTCTCCACGGTAACATTCAATGCACATTGTTCAGGTGGAGCAGCTGACAGAAAGACCATTACGTACTAACCCTGAGAGAGAGGGAGAATCTCATGTGGTTAATACTCCCTTTTTTGTGTCCTTTTCATCATGTGCAGTGCAGAACTGAAGTATAAACTGTTTGTTTTGCTATAGAACTAACATTTTCTGGTTAGTTGAGCTTTCTGCTTTGGTTTTAAAAAGCAGACCCTTTGACATTTTGATCTGACCTTTATATTTTGTTGATTCTAATATAATATAGTCAGTTTGATTCAGTCATATATATTGTTAACTGTTTATTTTTAAATAAAACTTTTTTAAAGGACATTTTTTGCCTTCACACACACAATTGTTTCTGTGAATCATGGAGATTTCCATATTACTTTTATACTGACCGAATTATTTTTTACACCCTAACTAAACCCTAACTCTAAACCTACCCTTACAGAAAACCTTTTTTCTTTCAAATATTACATTTTTTTAATGATAAATGATAAACAATATTTAATAATAAATTAGAAATAAATCTATAAATAATAATAATTATAATAATAAATAATAATAAAGACAAAGCAAGTGTACTGTATTTATTTACTTATTTATTTGACACATTATGGGTTTTTTTTTTCTTTTTTTTAATATAATCAGTTTTGCATGGGAAATTATGACTCACATATTTAGGAATTGTTTGTTATAAAAATGATAGATTGTATTTAATAGTAAATTATAAATATTAATACAATAAAAAAAAAGCAAGTGGGCTGTTTTGTCAGTATTTTTCTATTTATTTTTGTTTTGTTTGTTCTTTTACACCAAATATACACCAAATTTTAAATATTTGATATATTTAATATACATAATGTTTATGTAATATACATTTTATACAAAAAAAAGAAAAAGTAATATACTAAAAAAAATCGAATTTAAAAAAAAATCCCCTTGCTTTGTCTTTTTTGAAAATCGTCAGTCATTTAGTATGTAGACTGCTGTGTCTGTTTGACATGGGAAGTGTTGTCCGGAAGTCCCAAGATGCGCGTAGCCGTCTGTTCCTGTTTACTCTGACAGGGATGGCAGTCCTGCTGCAGTCACGAGGGGATGGAAACTTCCCCCTGGAGCAATTAAAACTTGAGCATAATTGACAGGGTGTTATCACACTTCATCTCTCCACTGACTCCAGGAGAGAGAAAGGTGCGCAAAGATTATTCGCAAATAAACCTGGTCATCAAATATCCATTTAACAGAAAACACATTGAGGGCCGCTGGCTCCTTTAAGCTGATAGAGATTCTGTATCTTGTAATATGTGAGCGTCAGAGCGGAAACCTATTTATTTACATTGGACTTGCCACATGATTTCGTCTAAAGCGACTTACTGTGCATTCAAAGTACATTTTATTGGTATATGCCTTCTCAGGAATCGATCACATGACCTTGCTGTTGCTACTGCCATGCTGAGCTACAGGAAAATGTTTTTTCCCTCTAAAATAAGGCTAACATATTTATTTGTGTTAAGTAAAGCTGTACTCTTTTATTGTCATCAACTCCTCACTGTAAATGAAACTCATTTCCCAGTAAGCAGTGTTATAAAGGATTAACAGGATCTAATTTAGCACATGATTTGACATTATAGGCTTCAGTTCGCAGCAGTTTTTTTATTTTTTTTTATTTCCAGGAGTTTAATGAACTGAGCGCAACAGCAAGGACACATGCTCTCACGCTTACCGTCGCAAGCTTTCATCTGTCCATCTATCTTTCATTTGTCTTGTTCTACCCTTTTTCATCACTCACTCTCTCTCTCTCTCGCTCTCGTACTCAGTCTTGAATATTTAATGTCTTTGAATTACGGTGCCTCTCATCCATAATGAAGAGATATCAGACAAATGGAGCTTCTGTTTTCAATCGCTCGTTTCGCAGCTGAGAAGCTAAATGATTTTAAGGGTCAGGCTTGTTTGAATATCTAATCCAGATTCGCTCTCGATGTGTGTTCCCTGACTCAGCTGGATGAATTTCCTATTAGCTGAGAGGGGGTGCTCAAATCAAAGCTCAAACTACTGGGAAGTTAATCATGTTATGTAGAAATGTTCATATTAAAAAACAAACAAATTGACAATATTGTATACTGTATAATTAGTACAATAATACATTCAGAATACTTTTTTGTTTTGGTTTATATCAGAGATGTGTGTGTGTGTGTGTACATATATATATAAGTGCTGTCAAATGATTAATTGCATCCAAAATGAAAGTTTTCCTTTACATAATATATGTGTGTGTGTTATGTATATTTATGTATCTATAAATACAAACACATGCATGTATTACATTTATATATTAAATATATTTATATATAATATAAAATATAAGAATATAACTATATTAATGTATATAATGTAAACATTTTCAAGATATATACTGTATCTGTGTGTCTTTATATATACATAATAAATATACACAGCACACACACACATACATTATGTAAACAAAAACTTTTATTTTGGATGCGATTAATCGGGATTAATCATTTGACAGCACTAACATATTTATATATTCATGTTTACATTATTATTAATAATCTTTTGTTTACCTGATAACTGTACTATGTATTTTTTTAAATATAGTAAAAGACCACAAGACCATAATGTCATGGTGTCAAAACAAAAACGTGTTTGTATTCATATATATTCATATATGTTTTCAACTGTTTTTTTTTGTACAGAACAGATAAATAACACAGTGTCCGAGTGATGAATTTATTTTACAAATATTACATATTTAAAAATAATAACATTGTCAGAACATTTCTTTATTAATTTGTTATGAATAATAATGTTGTGCTGGTGTGCAGCAATCACGTTGATTGGGTTTAAAGTAAATCTGTTGATTTAAACCAGTACTGTAACATATTACAGACATTACAGACATTAATGTTTGTGTGAACAGCTGGATTGAAGATCAGTCCTCTTCAGATGTAGAGAGCAGACAGGAGTGTGTGTGTGTTTGTGTGTGTAAGTGTGTACAGTATCAGGATGGAGTGCGTTACCCTGACAACAGCAGCTGCTGTCAACATCTCACTCTCTGACAAATGATGCTTTTTACAGCCGTGTTAATTGCATTCCATCTCTCTCTCTCTCTGTCTGATAAAGACACTGATCAAACTGAAGCTCACTTATTAGCATGATTAGGCTTTATTAAACGCCTGGGTCTCTCACTTTTTTTTTCTCAGGAAACTCTCTCCCGTATTATAATGTGGTCTCACAAGAGGACTTGCATGTTGCATTTGTGCTACTGCTGTTGCGTAAACTAAGAATTAATCAAGCTCCTAAACTACACAAGCTTAAGTGTTTATTTAGCTTAGTGTTTGAGCTGTTTAGAGTTATAAATCGCCTGAACTAGAAGGTCATCCTAAATGGTTAAGATTGTGATGCGCATCAGTTCAACAAAAAGACTTGAGGAAGTGTGTTTGGCGTAGGTGTGAAATATCATTTATGTGTTTGTGTCAATCAGCTGACAGAAGAATATCAGAACTTGACTTCTGGGCTGAATTGGTAAATGACATGTTAACAATATCAGCATTAGACAAGTTTCCATTTTTAGGCATAGTCTTAGTGAAAATTTGTGTTTTATTACAAATAAAGTGGGCTTTATTATACATCTTGAAGTGAAGCATGGACTAAATGTTTATGTTAAAATATATGTATGATATACATAGCCTTTAAAAGTTTGGGGTCAGTATGATTTTTTTAAAAAGAAATTAGTATTTTTATTCCATTTTTAATTTTACTTTTATTCCACAAGGATGCATTAAATTAATCAAAGGTAACAGTAAATACATTTATAATGTTACAAAAGAATCTATTTTAAATAAATATTACTCTTTTGAATTTATTCATCATAGAAACCTGAAAAAAGTGTTATGTTGTACGTCGCACAGCTGTTTTCAACATTACTAAAATAAATATTTTTTAAGTAGCAAATCATATAAGAATGATTTCTAGAATCAGACTAAAAATTCAGCTTTGCCATCACAGACATAGTTCAAATTAAAATATGTTTAAATGTTATTTAAAATTCTAATAATATTTCACAATATTAAAAAAAAATCTCAAAATTTCTGAACATCAGCGTACAGAAAACTGAACAGAAACGGTAAACAAAAACCATTCAGTGACTTCTTATAGGGTGTTCACACTAGATGTGACTTGCATGAATAAATCGCGCGTAGTTGGACACTTGAACATTTTGAGTTTACTCGCGAATCGCGCTGCAGGATGTCTAATTTGATGACTTAACATGTAAATCACTCGCTCTTAACGCTTCATTCACGTCTGGTGTGAATGCACCTTTAGACACAATTATAAATGATATCTGATTCACAAATGAATGATTCTTTTGAACTGATTCACATATTCAGCAGTTAGCTCCTTAGCAGGCTTTATTAACTAAATATTTATTATTTTTACTTAGTAAAGTTAGTTTGTATTATATTTATTTATATTTATGCCACAATTGCTTGTTTGCTTGATGTGAAGACTCAAAAGAATCAGTGAATCGCTTTTTGAACAGCTGCATTGAAACACTTGACTGTATTGAATCAGACTTCTCAGTGTTATCAGATACTCACTGAAGGCTCTTCTGTGCAGTTCACATTGCAGACAGGCCGCTGTCAGAGGCGAGCTGGATCGTTACTATTGATCTCACGCCATTGTTCAGTGAACACACTCTCTCACACACACAAACCAATTAACTGCTCAAATACCTTATAGGATGTCGTCAGAGCCAAGGGAACATGTGGATTGTGTTTGGGGTTTTCGTGTGTCGTGTAGAAGGCGACACGTGTGTGATACCTTAACTTTACAATGGAAAGCAGTATTTCCTTTTCTCTTACAGAGTATAATGTAAAGGGTTGTGGAATATGCATTAGAGGTCAATGAGGAGCAATGGCTTTGCTACTGTGTTTAAAAGAGAGGGGAAAAATGCGAGATTGCTAGAGGAAAAAACTGAGAAATCGGCTTTACAGGAAGAGAAAGGAAACCAGTAACCTGTCATTTCGACACAGTTAAAGCACCTCAAGAGCTCCTGCTATCAGATTAAGAAACTGGGGCACACAGCTCCCCTCTCGGCTCTTCTGTAAGTATATTCGTCCTCAATGCCTGGCCTTTCGTTGCACCATCTCAAATATAAAACGGCACGGGATAGCAGTGCTACTGAGTTAATAATCTCATTCTAAATAACCTGAAACGTCTTCTCCTCATTCTCAAGACAAATACAACAGCACATTAAGTGTGACTGTTAGTAGAAATGTAATTTGCTCCCGCTGAAGTGTATGTTTGAGTAAATGGGAGATAGCTGCAGAGCCCGGCTCTGACAGAGACGTGTGTGTGTGTGTGTCTGCTGCAGTCGGCACACATACACACACACAGTTATTTTCCTTTTGTCAGTGAAGACAAGCTGTCTTATACTAGCACTGCTCGCATGCAAAGGAACAGATAAACAAGTACTTCGCATATCTCTGGAATGTGATGTGTCTTGCCGGATTCAAACTGAAGAGATGTGGGGGGAAATGAGTGCAGAAGATTGTGGTGTGATGGGTTTTTCTTAGTCCTTTTAGGGTCTTTGTCTCAAATTAAGAAATCTATAATTATAATTATATTTTTTATAATGTATGCCATTTTTAGTTACAATACATTATTATATGAATTTTATAATTTAGAATGTAATTTTACAATAAAAATTAATTGTATGTATGTGTTACTTTGTAAATTGCTATACATATTTTTTTCTGATAGCATTTTATTTCTAATAATTTATATTTAAATACTGTATTTTTCCATTTAAAAAGTGTGTGTGTGTGTGTGTGTATATATACATATATATATATATATATATATGATTAAACGCATCCATAATAAAAGTTTTTGTTTACATAATATATCTGTGTTTACTGTGTATAACTAAATACATAAAAAACACACACATGGTATATATTTTTTTAAATGTTTACATGGATCTGCAATTTATATTAATTTAATTTACAACATATATAAATATATTTAATATATAAACATAACAAACATATACATACGTGTGTGTGTGTGTATTTATGTATACATTATAAATAAAAACTTATTTTGGGTGTGATTAATTGTTTGACAACACTAGTAAAATTACCAAATAGAAATAGTAAATTATCAAAACTACACATATTTAGCTTGTAAAATATTATGAAAAAAGGGGGGTTTATTTACATTTGTTTAAATTATAATCTTAACTGGTTTACACATTTTAAAAAAAGTGTGTGCAATGTTTATATTTATAATTTTAATTAATATAATTATAAAGTATATGTAGATAAAATTATTATACAATTATATATTTAAACTAACTATATAAAAAAGCAGAGTAAATGTAACTTTATTTTAATAAAATCACTTTAAATTTAGATCTTCCTTTATGCTAGTGGTTTAAAAATCAGACAGCTCATTAATCTTTGCTTAGACAAAACGAACACTTTCTCTCTCTCTCTCTCTCTCCACCCACTCGCTGTGTAAATTGTAGCTCGTCACACTCCACATTAAGTCCACGACTGGCAATGCCTGCAGGACCTCAGATCTGCGGTGTGTCATCTCTAACTGGGTCAGAACTCACAATAGCTGCATCTCGCCTTTTGGCTCGATGTTGCTTCTTTTATTCATTGCTAAACTGTTTACTTATGGTACTTGATTTAACACACAGACAGTAACAGACTCGCATACACATAAATACACACAGAGAGAGGCATTTTGTAATAAAATGGAGCTTCTGTTGGAAAATAGCCCAGACAAAGCCCACAGGAGAACAAGAGCATCAGGAGCAGCTCTCACAAGGGCATTTGAATATTTGTAATCTAGAGGGAAGCATTATCCTTATAGCTGCTCTTTAAGGCTTGTGATTTTGGACTGCAGGAATATTCACTCAGAAATGAAAATTATAATTGACTCACTTTCATCTTGTTCCAAACCAGTCTGTCTACAATAAAGCGTTCTCCTTGTCTTGCTTTTACAATGAAAGTGAATGAGGAAGTATATAAAAATACATTACATTTATTTTAAGAAAGAGTATATACTGTAATTGTATGTAATTTATAAGAATATATATCTGAGAATTACCAGTATTAACCCTATTGTAATAAATGGAGTTTAATTAAATTAATTCAAACGTATAACTCATGGTTCCTCAAAAAAAAAAAAGGTCTAAATTAAGCCTACATACAGTATTTATTTCTAAGAAAATTTAATTGAGATCAGGTTTTCAAAGTAAATGAAATAATTTTACTTGCATAAACTTTTACTTTTAGATTAAAAAAGTATGTAAATGTTCATGCTGCAGCACACATATTCATGTTAATCAGCAAAAATCAATCCCAAAAGCGTGTGAGATATAGGATAAAACTTACAAAAAAATGTTGATGTTACTATTACTTTATAGATCATTTTATTTCTAAATTTCTGTATTTCTGACACCTAATGGTACTTGAACACAAAGTGTTATGTTAACATTTTATTTTTAAACGGTTTAATCTCTTAAAATGTTTTTGCAAAAAAAACTTGAAAAATAATAATAATAATAATGTTTTATATTGAGGGTCTTAAAATTTTAGTAAATGTAATTCACTTATTAAAAATTATGCATTTTTAGAATTGTTTAGGGTCAGAATGGACCCAAATGCATATAAATTCTATTACTTTTTTATTATAAAATACATATTTCTCAACGTATTCACTCTAATAAATCAATTAGAAGTGTGGGAATTCTAGAAAACTAAACGCTTCTCTAGGTTTAAGTGACATAGTGGAATTACCTTCTTATTTGAGGCCTGTGCGATATTTTCTTGTTACAGGAAGTGAGACAAATTTCACCCCTCCGTTTTAGTCATTGCGTAGAAAAGAGAGCAAATGGCATTCTCAATCAAATGTGACACAGACGTCTCCTCTGAGAGGCATGGCAGAGCATGTGGCGGCCCTGGCAGACATTATTCCTCATAAAGTTTTATGACCTGCATATTCTGTGTTATCAAACCATTAGCATGAAATCAGTACTTACTGGTACACGAGCAACGGGCCAATCAAAACTGCACGTGACTGGCAGGAATAGCTGCGCTAAATCAGCGATTTCCTACTGAGGCTGATGGGGAAAACAAGATTCTGTTAACCATGCCCGTAATGTCTCATTATGACATACAGATGCTACTGATTAACTGTGTTTAACGCTCAGCAATTAATTAAAGTTTACAAAGATGTTTACCTCACCCTAATTATATCGTATTTTGTGATTTTAGGGCCTCGATTTTTCATAACGTCCACAGGGGCCCTGTACATCTTGGATGTGCAGAAGGAGGACGAATTATTCAACTACCGCTGCATGACGAGACATCGCTACACGTCTGAGACCAGACAGAGCAACAGCGCACGGCTATTTGTGCCAGGTAAAAATGTTTAAACATATATATTATTTGTCTGCCAGATCAGACATTTATCATTTTTGTTGTTTTAAAGTTCCAGTGAAAGCCTTGAGTGTGTTAGACTAGCTACTGACCGCTAACAGTGAAAATTACAAGGAGACTTTACCAAAACGTAGATATGTAGTTTATACTGTCTGAAAGGAGTCTAAAAATGTCTAATAACTTTAATTCAAAGTGATTTGTGTATCATAGTCATACTTTTCTAGTTGAGGTATAGCTAATGATGCTACGTTTGTGATTTTCAATTTTCACTAGATTTTGACATGTTTTGTGAGATTTCAGTTGATGCTGTGGGAATGTAAGATTGAAATTTGTCAATTCAGGTGGACGGATAGATAGATAGTTGCATGGATGGTTGGACAGACCAATAGATAGATGGATAGATGGATGCATGATGGATGGATGGATGGATGGATGGATGGACAGACCGATAGATAGATAGATAGATGGATGCATGATGGATGCATGATGGATGGATGGATGGACAGATAGATAGATAGATAGATAGATGGATGGATGCATGATGGATGGATGGATGGACAGACTGATAGACAGATAGATAGATAGATGGATGGATGGATGGATGGATGCATGATGGATGGATGGATGGACAGACCGATAGATAGATAGATAGATAGAAATTTTAAATCAGATTAAATTAATTTGGATGCATATATAGAGGTATAGATAAATGGACAGATAGAGTAAATAAAATGTCTATTAAATGAAATTAACAATTTTCTTGTTTATAGATCCATCGAACTCTGCGCCTGCGATCCTCGATGGGTTTGAGAAGCGGGAGGTCATGGCGTCTCACAGAGTGGAGCTTCCATGCAAGGCCTCTGGACACCCGGCACCAAAATACCGCTGGCTGAAAAACAACAGACCACTCGAATCAGACTCCCGATTCCGTCAGAGCGCAACAGGTCTGCTGATCGAGAGAGCCCAGCCCAGTGACACCGGCAGCTATGTGTGTGAGGTGTGGAACAGCTACGGGAACGCAGAGGTCATAGGTCGTCTCACGGTAAAAGGTAGAGCTAAAGTTACTTTTTTTTTTATTAGTATCTACATATCTTACTGGTAAATTAACACAAGCAATGTCACTGTGTTGTTTCAGAACCTCTTAAAGTGGTGGTCAGTCCGCGAAAGGTGAAAGGCAGCGTGGGTAGCCAAGTGTCGCTGACCTGCAGCGTGACTGGCTCAGATGAGTACGAGCTCTCCTGGTACCGCAACGGAGACAAGATTAACACCGGCACCAACGTGCGGATGAACGGGATCAATAAAGAGAACCTTGTGATGGACGGGATGGCGAAGAGTGATGGAGGAGTCTACCAGTGCTTCTCCAGGAAGGCCAAAATGTCAGCTCAGGATTTTGTGCAAGTCATTTTAGAAGGTAAGCACCATCCCGGGATTTTAATTTTGCTTAATTTTGGTTTCTTAAACTTCATTAAAACATCTCTGTCCACAGATGGAACCCCTAAGATCCTGTCTGCCTTCAGCGAGAAAGTTGTCGGTCCGAACGAGTTCGTCTCTCTGATGTGTCACGTCAAGGGAACTCCACAGCCTGCCGTCACCTGGACCCTGGATGATGATGTTGTCACGAAGGACAGTCGGCACCGTATCGGTCACAGCATAACGGTGGAGGGAAACGTGATCAGCTACCTGAACATCTCCCACACCCAGGTCCGGGACAGCGGGGTCTATCGCTGCACCTGCAACAACTCGGCGGGGACGGTCTCCTACCAGGCTCGAATAAACGTAAGAGGTGCTTGTCAGATCAGCTCCTCCAAAACACACACATATATTTCATTCTGCTCATTTTAAGTTCGTACGTGAGACGAGGGCCTGACTAACATCTGCTTTTATTTTTTATTTTCTGTGTGTGTATTGCTTTTTTCGTTCATGTTCACTCTTTCATAGGGCTGCACGATTATGACAAAAATCATAATTGTTGATTATTCCCTTGAAATTGTAATTGCGATTATTAGTTACGATCATCACATTTACATTGAATGATGTTTATACCATTGCTTTAAGCAACCACATGCCATATTTTTAGATGAAAATAAACAAGCTAAAAACAAATATAGTCTGTAGTATTAAGCCTCAAATGTGAACTATACATCGGATTGGTTTCTTCTTTAAATACAAAAGCAATAATATGCATAGGATCGTAATAAGATAACCTTAAGATAACATGTAGAAAGAGTAGAACACATCTTAATCACACAGAATAACAAGTTGATTTTGAACAATTAATTGCCACTTTGAATGATTATGTAATTGTGGCATCAGTAATTGTATTTTATAAATATTAGAAATTTGATTAATTGTGCAGCCTTACTCTTACATATTGATTAATGTGTTTGTTTTCTTTTGTGGGTTTCCAACCACACTCTTAAAAAAAAATAAAGGTTTTGTATTAGCATCAATGGTTCCGTGAAGAAACAAAGGCCGCTAATGTGAGTGTGCACACCGAAGCGTAAAACGTAAAGCGGCAAAACTTCATTTAAAAAAAAAAATGCCTCTGTCTTGTTTTTTTTGGTTTGACGTGCCACATTAAAAATGTGCCGACCAATGAAATTGCCAATTGTTCACGTGCATGTGCCTTCTACACAGCTTGGTGGCACTCATGCACAAAATGCTCTTGCCGAGCACACGAAGTAAGTAACGTTAGACGAAGAAAGCGTGAGAATGGTTTTGACCAGCGCATCTTCTGGCTCCCTTCTTCTGAGTGTCAGAAGCATAAAGAATTTTGCAGCGACGATTATAAGCCCTAAGAGGGGTGTTTGCACAACAGTCTTCAGCTAAAAATTTGTAACATTTTATGTGCTTTGGCAATTGTGTTTTGGGGGCCTAAAAAAAGTTTTTAAAAACGGTTTTCTGAGAGTGATACCATTATATTGCAGGTGCACATCTCTATCACCTGATAGATACATAGATATATAGATAGCATCGTTATGAAAACTATTTTGGAACCTTTATTTTTAAGATTTTAGGGCTCTAAAAGTAATTTTAATCTTTTTATTGGATCCTAAATGTTTCTTGTGTGTACGTTGTTTTGTGTTTGTGATCGTTTACTTTTTTGTTTGCTTTTTCATCATTAATGTATATATTACACTCTTTTTCTTTCTATTCTTTAGAACAAATAATATTGCAATTATTGATTTACTAATTTTGCAACAATCTGGCAACCACTCACAACACCCTAGCATCACTTTTGCACTGACAAACACAACTCATATTTTACTTTTCTAGTTTTGAATTGTAATTGACCACACACAGAATTTAGCATATTTTAACATACATATATTTTAGCATAATAGCACTAATGTAAATATTATATTTTAAAAGATTATACTTAAGTGCAAACTGAATGTAAGGTTTTTGGGACACGTAGTTGCATTTAAAATTAAATCACAATTATAGTTTAAATTGCATTTATATAAAATCCAGTTAGCTGTTTAACTTAAGGTTAACTTAAATACATCTTTAAATGGAATTTCGTAATTACTTACTGATGAAAGCTAGTGTATTGCTAAATTAAATATAATCCTTATTAAAACTTGTGTTTTAACTACGCATTTATAATTATCTAATATCTAATATAATCAAGTACTTTATTTTAAAGTTCTTTACATGTGCTTTATGTTAAGTGTCCAAAGATAATTGAAAAATGAAACAATGTACTATAAAGTAAAATATTTTTATATCATCTGCAAGTACTGTTTATCTTTTATCTTGCACCTTCACTTGAGTGGATGAAATATGTGAGAACAAGCCATTTAGGAGTATCAAAATAACCATCCTAAACCTTTCTGTTTTCTGTTTCTTTGATCTTAGAAAGGCCCTCATCCATAAACCATAAATCTACATTTTCTTTAATTATTTTTTGCTACATTTACTGCAAATTGGATTTTTATCACAAAGTCAATATTCTTTTAAAGAGAAGTGTTTCTTTTTTTGTACCCTGAAGGTCCTGCTGACATACGACCAATGAAAAACCTCACAGCAATAGCTGGGCGGGACATGTATATTCACTGCCATGTGGTTGGCTACCCGTATTACTCCATCAAATGGTACAAGAACTCCAACCTTCTCCCTTTTAATGACCGTCAACGGGCGTTCGAGAACAATGGCACGCTGAAGCTGCTGAACGTGCAGAAAGAACTGGACGAAGGAGAGTACAGCTGCCATGTGCTGGTTCAGCCCCAGCTCTTCAAGAACCAGAGCGTCCACATCACTGTGAAAGGTAGCGATACTTGCCTTCTGAAGTAAAACGAGTCACGTGCTGTCATTAGAATGCTATAGCAATACTAATCAATGTTCTCTGGTTGTCGTCAGTGCCTCCCTTCATCCAGCCTTTCGAATTCCCACGTTATTCCATCGGCCATCGCGTCTTCGTGCCCTGCGTTGTGCGCTCAGGTGACCTTCCCATCTCTATCACTTGGGAGAAGGATGGAAAGCCCATTAACGCCAGCCTGGGGGTGACCATCGACAACATCGACTTCACCAGCTCCTTGCGGATCTCCAACCTCCAGCGAGTGCACAACGGCACCTACACCTGCATCGCCCAAAACGATGCCGCCGTCGTCAAATACCAGAGTCAGCTCATTGTTAGAGGTAAGACTACACGTTTGGCATCCTTTCTTGGACTACAATGAAAAAACATTCACAAAGATACAACTTGAATGTGAGTTTGTTTTTGTAGTTCCTCCAAGGTTCAAAGTGCAGCCTCAAGACCAGGATGGAATCTATGGTAAATCTGTCATCTTGAACTGCTCTGCGGATGGAGAGCCACGGCCCACTATTGAGTGGAAATACTCAAAAGGTACATGGCTTCACTGACAACTAACATTAAATATAGTTAACAAATGGAACCTTATTGTAAAGTGTTGCTAAATAAACTTAAAAAAAGATTTATAATAAGACTTAATAATAGTAATAATGTAGAAATAATTTCAAATTAGTTCACTGAGATTGTTTTCTTGGGTATTCAAGACAAAAAAAGCTATTTGCCAGTGGGGGAAAATAAACTTCCATATTAATAATATATAGAATATGTTATAGCATATATAGAAATAATAACTCTAGATATAGAGAGATATATCATGTATATACTGTATATTCTAATGCTGGGTAACATAATGGACAGAGCCACCAATTGAGTTGTTTTGACTCATCAGTTTGGGTTAAATGTTTAACCCATCCTAGTTAGATTCTGTCCATCTTTACCCAGCGCTGGGTTGTATTTAACACAGCATTTTTTAGAGCATCTATCTTTTTACCGAAAATCAGTACAAAAATGATACTGTAGCTTTTTAATTGTAATAAACTTCACATTTCGCATTTTAAAACAATTTGCCAGAGGTGAAAAAAGGAAAAGTATGATGTGAGTGAAGTTTTTTAGTACTTTAACTAGAGGACGTCTCCCTCTCTCTCTGTGCCAGGTGCTGGGGTGCCCCAGTTTCAACCCATCGCTCTAAACTCGGGCTTCAGGGTCCAGCTGCTCGGGAATGGCTCGCTGCTGATTAAGCACGTTCTTGAGGAGGACGCAGGTTATTACCTGTGCAAGGTCAGCAATGACGTGGGAGCCGATGTCAGCAAGTCCATGTACCTCAACGTGAAAAGTAAGAAATGATATTACAAATGATAATTATTTTGATAGCTCACTTTGTATTTCCGCTAAAATTCGACCCTCTCAACCATACGTAAATATACACTTTTGTCCATTGTCCATTGCGTCTGAAGTAAGCTTCTGGGGGTTTTTTTCCCCTTTACTTACACACAGTGGAGAAAGTTTTCACATTGAGCATTATGGGGCACTAACTAAGTACTTTCTGGTTGTTACAGTACCACTCTTGATCCACTGGCGAACCAATTAAATGCATGTTTAGATGTAGGTTTTGTGCAGGCTTGAAATTACTTTTTGCAACATTCTTGTCAATATTACAACTAAACAAGAGTGGATTGTGTCAGGTGAGAGGGTTTCTGCAGTGGAGTCTCTTTGTCTGCCTCAGACGTATGTGGGTGTTTATCCACGAGTAGCCAAAAACCTTTTTCCCCCTCATTACACTGTGAACTCCAGTAGGAGCTGACATGTGGAAAAGCGTGTGCTTTCAGTGTTCTTAATGTGTGTGTGCGGGTCTCTCTTTTTCTGTTTCCACCCACTCTCTCTTACACTCTGTTACCACACACATACAGTATAAACACACAGGGACAGAGAGAGAGAGCAACAGAGATTACCTCAGACTATAATTTCATCAAAATCCTCTTCATGATGCTTGAGTAAGAGGTATTCGATTACAGACTATCCAAAGACGACAATAGGAACAGTGGTGTTTATTTTAAAGACAACGTGAAACTTGTCCAAAACCCATTTTTACCCATAATGTGTTGCATTCAGAGTAAAAAAATATTATTAGTGCTGTCAAATGGTTATTCACAATAAATTGCATTCAAAATAAATGTTTTTGTCTACATAATAATGTGTGTGTACTGAATATTTATTATGTATATATAAATGCACACACATACAGCATATATTTTGTACATATTTACATGTATATATTCATATTCATATAATTTATATTTTATATAAATCGATTTAATATATAAACAACTTTTTTTTTTGTAATATATACATGCATGTGTTTGTATTTATGTAAACATAATAAATATATACTGTACATATTGTACACATGTACTATGTCAACAAAAATGTTGGTAAAAGATGATGTTTGTTTAATTATTTATAATTTTATTTTAATATTTTTATTTAGGCTGTTGTTTAAATGTTTGGTGTCAGAAAGATTTTTCTGTTTTTAAAAACAACAAAAAAAATACTGTGCTAAAAATAGTACAGTAAAAATAGTATTATAGAATAGTACAGTTTAAAAACATTTTAGTTATTTGCTCATTTATTTTTATTTTATTTTTAGAAAATTTATAATTTATTCCTGTGATGTAAAGTTGAGTTTCCAGTTTTCAGTGTCACATGATCCTTCAGAAATCATTTTAAAATGCTGATTTGCTGCTCGAAAACATTTCTTATGATTAATGTTGAAAACAGCTGGCCTGCTTAATATTACTGTGGAAATAATAATGCAAGAAAGGAATGGCATTTATTATTACATAACAAAAATTTATTTTTTAAAAATTGTATTGACCTCAAACTTTTTTTATGTATTATATTATATTATTTAAAATAACTGTGTTGACAGTAGTGTTTGTTTGTTTATGAAATTTGAAATGTAAAATAACATGTAAAATATATAAATATTATTAATAAGATTTATATTATATTTATTAAGATTTATTATAATAAAACCAGGAACATGCTTTCCAGGTAAACTGGGTCAATTTTGATTTGATGTTGACTTTTTTAAAGATGTTTATTTAAAACGTAGTAAAATCTTTACACCTTATTGTGTGACTCAAATAAATGCTGCAATCCATTTGATTTAACAGCGGTTTCCACAGCATGTGACACAGCAGCTAAATGAACTGTTTTAATGTCGGGTTATCCGACTATTCCCTGTCTGCCTATGCATGCAGCAGCGGCTACGTTCTCATTTGATCAGAGTGTGATGTTAGAGAGGCTTATTTTCACACCCTGCTCTTATCAGTACGCAGCAGGAGCTTCCCTGCAGAGCCGCTCTCTCTGTCCAATACAACCTCTTCTTCATCCTCTTTCCCTCCCTTACTCTCTCTGTCTCTATTCTCTCTGCCACTCTCCTTCTCATGTCGTGTAACAACACACACACACAAAACTGTGTTTTCGGAGAGATCGATCAGGCTGACAGGTGAAATACTGTGTGGTGTTTGTGCGGAGAGCTCTGCTCCCGGAGGCACGGCTCTGTTGTTGTGGCTTGCTCTTGTAACTCGAGTCTCCCTGAGAGGTTTGTTTCAGAGTCCACTGTGATCTCTCCAGTTTACCGCAAACGAGCTTCTCATTAAGATCAGCCACGATCAGCGCTAAGAGTTCAGGTCGTGTCCCCGTGGCCACAGAACAGAATAAGTGAAAACTGAAAAGATACTTGAATGCATTACTCAATACTCAAATCTAATTGCTGGAAAAAAACAATAACAGGTTTGAGTTTGTTTTTCAGGTTAACTTCTTAATGGGGATTTGCATGCAAATGTTTCGGCTGTTTTACCATGATCCCTTACCTAACTGTAATATGTCATTGGCCGGTTTTAGAATGGAATGCACAATAAAAATTCTTTTTCATAAATAGGACAAAGATTTTTAGAGTACATATTACAAGAGAACAGTGAACAGTATATCAGTGCATGCATTTATTTTTTGTAGTATCTGAAAGAATATTTTATGCATTTAATGCATGTTATGTTGTTGCAACAGGATCTCATCACATTGCATATTTAATTATTTACATGTGCTGTTTAGTTAATAGAAATGTGTGATGAAGTAATGAAAAGTAAAATACATGGCATATATTATATTATATTATATTATTTTACTGGTTTACTTCTGGTTTGTTTATTTTTTGTTTATTGAAAAAAGGAAAACAGGTGACTGGTATGAAGTTTAGCATAAAAAATGATGTCACATTGTGAGATAAGAAGTCACAGTTAATACTAATAAATAGGCAATAATGATATCCACATTTGTGAGAAATAAATTACTTTTTATAAGTTACCTTTTCATTTTTTTATCAGAAGAAAATTAGTGGGAAAGTGCATTGCATTATTAGATTGAATATTCTGTGCATTGCATTCTATTGAATACATTTAATGTGTATTATGCACAGTATACCTACTATATACTGCAGAAATATTAAAAGTAATATAGTCTTAGTAAATGTTACTTTGACTGTATGAACTAAAGTTGATTGTACGGTGCAATTTTCAGGAAATCCCGCTGATAAAAAAGCTGATGATCCCATGAAACTCTCTATTTAACGAAATATAATGGAGCGTCACGTCAGTGGCTGTTTTACCACGATCCCTCCCCTCTTTCATTCTGATTGGCCGAGCGCCTTTCCATTTTCAGCATCATGCGGTTCATTCTCCACGCAAAGCCCAATGGTGCAGTAAAGGAGGATATCAGGCTGCAGTGAACACGGCCACTTAACCAGTCAGCTCACTGTTTACCCCGGTGCATCGTGGGGCAGGAGCTGCTGTACACATGCGTGTAATCTGCCCGCCGGCCCAGCGAGGTAGAGGGTCTTGGCCTACATCCCCCACACACGGCCCTGAGCGCTGATGCGATAGGGGATGATGGGTGCCCTCAGAAAGCCTGCGGGGACCCAGGAGCCGCTATGAGACTGAGACAGGAGAGACATTACACTGCAGGACCACTCCGTCTCCAGATACACTCATCCGGCTTCATTTGTAGCATTATGCGGCCAAGAAATCAAGCAAAAGTTAAACATATTTTTTTCTTGCGAAAAGCTATCACAATTTGAAAGATTCATTTGTTATATATTATAATTACTATTATTTACATTCATATATTATAAATAAATATATTTGATATAATTAATTTTTTTTTTTTTTCTTAAATATATACATGCATGTGTGTGTATTTATATATACATAATGAATATAAACAGCATGCACACATATATTGTGTATATTATGTCAACAAAAACTTTTATTTTGGATGTGATTAATCGTGATTAATTTGACAGCATTAATAATTAATATGTTTATTGATTATTTTATATATTAATCGTTGCCCAGCACCAGGGTTGCCAGGTTTTCACAGCAAAACCCGCTCAATTGCTACTGAATATTTTCAGGGGGGATTCATGGTAAAAATCGCATTCTGTTGGGGTAAAATACACATTTTTGTCAGGGTTCCTCTGATAAAAGTTGCATTCCAGGGGCTAAATATCGCATTGTTGGGGTTGCTTAAACCCACGGACATGAAAAACATCCTGCGGAAAGAGCGTTAAAGTATACCATTTATATTTCTATTTAGAAAATATAAATGTCTACATTTATATTAATATAATTTATATTAGAAAACAATATATTTAATATATAAACATAACATTTTCCTAAAATATATACATGCATGTGCGATTTATACAGTATATACAGTATAAATATGCACAGCACACATAAATTTTTTATTCATATTATTTTATCATATAATTTTTTGTAACAAAACAATAGTGATATTTGCTTGTTTTCTCTTTTTTTGTAAATTATCATGTGTTTTATAATTTCTTTACTGGTTAAGTTTTGCTGAAAAGCTGTTAAATGGCAAATTCCATTGTGTTAACGTTTTTCTTTTTTTTAAACAACATATTCATTTTTAAAAAGTGCGACCGTTAGCTCCGGTCTGCCCTATTTTTTTCTTTTTGCTTTAGAGATTTTTTTTCTGTGTAGGGGAAACTGGATCATATCCCTGTATCTGCACCCAGCATGCTGCAAACGTGTCTACGATTCACAGATTTATGTGAGGATTGATAGTTTGGGGTCAAATGTCATAGAGCTGTGCAAAGCAAACTGTCAATTCTGACCCCTCGTGACCTAATTAAACTGATCAGTTTGACAACCTCTCCAGCCTTATACACATCAAGACATTAAACAAACACAATCCTTCTTTTCCCTTTGCACTCTTTTTTTTTCTTATCCTGATAAAGCACAAGATTACCAGCGTCATCATCCTCCCAGAGAAAGATATTCAGCTCAAATTCATGGTACAAACACGCAGGCTCGTAACTGCTCTCCTCTGAAAATCAATTCTGGATGTTTGTTCTATTCTTGTCCTCCATTGACAGCACCCTCTTACAGCTGGGGGAGAGCAGGCAGGCCGGAGCTGGTTGGCATGGTAACGTGTCCAGGTGAAAGGGAGATGCAGGCATGGGCTCTCATGGGAGGAGGGAGGGAGGGGGGTGAGGATAGCAGCCAGGATTCCCTGCGGGCTGGATATAAACCAGAGACCACAGACTCCCACTGCATCTCAGTCAGAGAGACCTGTCAAGGACACGCATCTGAAAAATCACCTCTGCGTTAACACAGATAGATAGATAGATAGATAGATTTGTCAATAAATTAAAACAATTGTAATGATTTATACACACACACACACACACACACACACACAAATACATGCAAGGCAAATATGTTTAAATAAATTCCTTAAATACAAATTTATTAATATATGCTTGAATACATATGTATTCTTTTATGTGTCTGTGTGTGTATATATATTGTAATTGTAATCGTAGTAGTTATTATTTCCTCTCAAAATGTTGTGCAATCAGTTATAATGCATGCAGTTTCTCTTAACCAAAGAAAACCAACTAATTTGTCACAAATATTGAAAATAGTGAAAATTATATTTGAATATTACAATTAATTTGTCAATCACCTAAAATAATGCAACTTATTATAATAATTCAGTAATAATTCATAAGTAATAATTCTACTTTTTTATTAAAATAACATTATTTTTAAATATTAAAAATATATATATTTATTACAATTCAATTTGGCATTTAAAAAATGTGAACTTTCGTACCTTATTTATTTCAAATGTCATAATTATCAACAACAAAAAAATGCTTCAAAATATTTTAGTTTGCATGTTATGAATCCTAAATATATATTACATTTCTGAAGTACCTGATGAAAAATATTTGACTTATTCTCAATATTCTAATTGAGATGCACTTGTATATGCTTACATGTGTAGCTAGTTGTGTGTAATACAATTTTAATACATAATTTTTAACTTTTTTTTTTCAAAATGTGCAATTAGTTCTAATGCCTTCAGTTTTTCTAACTCTAACGGAAGGAAAACAAACTAATTTGTCACCAAGATTGATGCTGCAGATGTCATGCGGTGTTGTTCTCATTAACGTTAGTACCTTCAATAGTTGTGTTTCACAAGTACAAGCGATTATTGTTGAGCTTCCGTAATTAGATTGTGTCAAAGATAGCCTGCAAATGATTTTACTCTTGCTAGAAAGTCTAGATTTACTGTGTCTTTTCAACCGTTGTAGGATAAACAAGGACACATGCAGGTTTAACAGGTATAACAGGTATAAAGTACTGTTTTAATGTATGTTGTGATTGATGTAAACAGAAATTATGCAGTGTTCAATACAAATTTAGAAGTGAATTTTTCCTCTCAGGTAAATAATGCTGAATCAACCATCTGTTTCTCTCAGGATGAGTGAATCTCACTTCTTCTGCCCCTGATAGAGCAGGGAATAAAACTGCTACCCTGAGAGACTGTGTGTAAATGTGTGCATTCGTGACACATGCAAAAATGAAATAATGCTCAGGCTCAAGCGCACAAAGCAGCCTAACGCGGCTCATTTTTGTCCATTTACGACCCCTAGATGAACGAGTAAAATGAGCCTGAATCAATCAGAGAGGATTCAGAAGAGACGTAAATCACTCCTACAGCCGGAGAGCAAGTTCCTGCCCAGCAACACACACTTCTTCTGTCTGCATCTCAGGAGAGGAATTAGCACCTTCCCTTTCAGTCCAACTGCTGCTTATAATTCAGCTGGATATTAAAGAAATACATCAACACAGCAATTATGCAGTCATGATGAAGACAGCTCGCAGCCTGAGGGAAGATACAGCTGCCCCTCCAACACAGAGACTACTTCCCTCTTTAGTGTTTTATTCTGGATAATCACATAAGGAGCGAGCGCTCGGCCTGGATAAGAAATAGGATGCCAGTTTAGACTGCCTGCGTCTTTTAGCGGGGGACTGTGCCTCTTCATTTTTACCTTCTGATCAACTGCAGTGGTTTTAAGAGACTTCACACGTGTCCTTTCAGTGTTTACTAATGAAAACGCTGGGATTGCTAACAGGCCATTTGATGCAATTTTTACGTGCATCTTTTGAA
Source organism: Enteromius mattozi (assembly GCA_032359235.1). Taxonomy (NCBI): domain Eukaryota; kingdom Metazoa; phylum Chordata; class Actinopteri; order Cypriniformes; family Cyprinidae; genus Enteromius; species Enteromius mattozi. Next base: position 12,799,076 of record JAUMHE010000059.1, read on the forward strand.
ATGTTTATATTAATTATAACTTTTTTACTTAAGTTATGCTAAATATATACAGTATATCTATATACAGTACTGTGCAAAAGTCTTAGGCCACTAGTATTTTCATCAACAAAAAATGGTTTAAAGTGGGTTATTTTTATCTTTTACGGTAGCGTGTCAGTTGGAAATATCAGTTTACATTTCCAAACATTATTTTTGTCATTAATTGTAATAATGCAGTGAG
>JAUMHE010000059.1:12812532-12837647 GCA_032359235.1 Enteromius mattozi
TCCATTTTCTGTTTGTTAAAAAAAGCTTATTGTTTTTTCCACAGATGCAAAGAGTTTGGCTGAAATGCTTATGAGGTAAATACTTTGATGATTTTCAGATTTTTTTTTTTTACTGCAAAAGCACCCCAAAATAGAAATCCTGTCATTTAATTGCTATTATTTTGTTCCAAACACATAACAATAATTTTTTCTTCTTCTATGCAACATAAAAGAAGATATTTTGAATAGTCTCTGAGCTGCTCTTTCCATTTAGTGACAGCATAATGATCCTAAATAAATAAAGAATAGAGTCACTAGGTTCCAAACCTTTTGAAGCCATAATAAAATGTTTTTAACAGATGGACAGTTACAAGCGCAACTGAATCAAACTCTATCAACATTTTGTAAGAAAGCATCATCAAGTCATTCATGACTCACGTGCAATATCATCGGATGCAAGCGGACAGAATAATTTTGTTTTACAGATTCATTGTAATGAATAGTTCAAGCAGAAATGAATCAAACTTAAATAAATCAAGTTCTATTAGCATTGTTTTAGAAAAACAAACCCCAAGTAGTTCATAGGACTCAATAAAAGAAATATTTAATATTATGGACTATTCTATAGAATATTACACACAAATAAATTAATTAATTAAAAAAAAAAAATCATTTTGAAAATTATTCCAATGATATTGTTTCTCTGTGCCTTTATCGTTATAGTTGTGGTGTGGACGCTGCTATTCTTTAACATTGAGAATGATTTTTAGAACAATATATTTACCGTTATCATGCTTGGTGTGAACAGGGCTTTACAGTATAATCAGTGTTTCTATTAAACCATTGCATTAAAAAGCCCAAAGTAGTTTATATGACTCCAGATCTTCTGAAACAAAAGACTGGAATCAGTGAATAAATACTCTCTAATAGACAGTTTCAAAGAATATTATGCACAAATGAATCAAACCATCAATTAATACGTACGTCTCACTATATTGCAGATCTCTTAAATAATACAATAGAATCAGTTTTTGAACAGATTCACTATAAAAACAGTTCTAAAGCTTGTTAATGAATCAATAATAAAAAGATTTGTGTGATGATTAAAGCACAAAAGGCAGAAGGATTTAGGATGCTTTTACGATGACTCCCTTGTCCTTCATTGCTTTCGACAGTCGTTGGCTACCATATTCTTACATAGAAACTGCAGCTGGGAAATTCTTCAAAATTCTGATTTTGTGTTGCACAGAGAAAAGAAGCCGGTGAGCAAATAATGAACTATCTTTGTGATGGCTTATGTGTCATGCTGACCTTGTACAAGCCAAGGAGTCATTCACAGGCTTGGTTTTTGTTCTCCTCCAGTAAGAACACAAGGCCTTCAGATACCATGAACAAACAACAGCAGACCCTCCGCATGCACATCGACATTCCCCGAGCGCAGCTGCTCATCGAAGAGAGAGACACCATGGAAACAGTGGGTGAGTCGTGTTCGCTGAACCATATTCAAACCTAAACACATATCCGAGAAAGAATGATACTATTGGGGTCTCTAATAGTTCCATCTCTCCCTTCCCTGTTAGACGACAGATCAACAGTGCTATTGACCGATAACGATTTCGGAGAAACTGCCAAACAGAAGTCGGCCACCGTCACACACTCTGTCCACTATCAGTCTCTGTCGCAGGCCACCGGTCCGCTGGTGGACGTCTCTGATGTCCGTCCTGGGACGAGCAAGAGCAGTCTGTCAAGTAAGAAAGAAACTAATTAATGCACAAACAACAGAGTGAATATGTGATCATGCTATATAACCGAGAGTTTCTTAACCGTCCTTAGATCCCACCGCTCGCCGAACAGCTAAAGCTGGCCCTGCGGCCCGTAACCGCTATGCCAGTCAGTGGACGCTGAATCGCCCTCACCCTCCTGTCTCTGTCCACACTCTCAGCACAGACTGGAGACTGGGAACACCCAGGGTGGCCGGCTCAGTGGATAAAGAAAGCGACAGCTATAGTGTCAGTCCATCACAGGACACAGGTCAGTCTGCTACACTGTCTGTACAGATTTTGTTAGGTTCTTTTTTTGTTAGTTCACATGTCCTTAAAAGGTTAGTTCACCAGAAATGAAAATTAGTATTTTACTTTCCTTCGAAGCATCCTACTGTAGGTGTATGTGACTTTTTTCTTTCAGACAAATCCAATCTGAGTTATATAAAAAATTCTCCTGGCTATTCAAAAATGATTTTCCTGTAGCGAATCCATGCATTTTTGTTAGATAAACATCCATAATATCCACTCATTTAAAAATAATAAACACTTTTTTCACATACACCTAGGATGCTTGGAAGGTCATAAAAGACAGGCTAATTTGTACTTTTTTGATCAACTAACCCTTTAAAGCTGGGTACTTTAACGGCGTTAAAAATTATATTGAATTTTGATTTATATCAAATAATAAATAATATATATTTGTAATTATCTTTTCAGCTTTAGTCTGTATCTTAATATGTATGTGTTTGCTGTTTTTAAAAATGATAAACACAATGAAGAATGTGTTTAATTTTTAATGCATAAAAATAAAACTACAAAGAAACCGTAATACTGAAACTGCAATAATAAATGAAAAGTAGTGCTGTCAAATGATTAATCGCAATTCATCACATAAAACATAAAACTTTTGGTTTTCATAATATATGTGTGTGTTCTGTGTATATTTATTATGTATATATAAATACATTATTTTAGTTTTTTATTTTATTAGCATTATTTTATGACAGTACTGTTTAAACATCTGGGGTCAGTGAGATTTATTTTGAAAGAAATTAATACTTGTATCTAGCAAGAACAGACGTAGCAAATACTTTTATAATTTTATTATTATTATATTTACTTTATATTAATCAAAGGAAATTATATTAAAAAAGTAATGTGTTTCACTAAATATATATATATATATATATATATATATTTTATTATTCTTGACTACCAAATCTCAGAGTGTTGGATCTCTAAAGGATCATGTGACATTGAAGGCTGGAGTAATTTCTGCTTTTTTTAGAGTTATCATAGGAATAAATTACATTTTAAAATATATTAAAATAGAAAACAAATGATTTTACATTTAAACAATATTTCACAATATTACTTTTATATTTTTAATCAAATGAATGCAGCCTTGGTGAAGAGATGAAAAAAAACAACAACTTTTGAGTGTATCTGCTCTTATTTCTACTCAATGGCCAAATCATGTTAAATTATCACAACATTCATATGTTAATTTTATACCAGCAACAAAATAATATCAAATATCATAACAAAGCTATGCTAGAAGTGCCTATTATTAATGATGAGTTCTGCCCCGCTGTGTTCAGACCGCGCTCGCAGCAGCATGGTCTCCACTGAGAGCGCTTCTTCTACGTATGAGGAGCTGGCCAGAGCCTATGAACATGCCAAGATGGAAGAACAGCTACGACACGCTAAGTTCACCATCACAGAGTGCTTCATCTCAGACACATCCTCCGAGCAGATGACTGCCTGCACCAACGATTACACGGACAGTCTGACCTCCAGTACACCGTCAGAATCAGGCATCTGCAGGTTCACTGCCTCACCACCCAAACCCCAGGACGTCTGCAGGGTGATAAACATGGCCGTACCCAAGGCCCACAGACCAGGTGAGAATACTGGTGGAAGCTAATGACTCCACACTCAATTTAAGCCATTTGGAGCTGTTCTTAATAACCTTGTGTTAAGAAAAAAAGCTGGTGAAGCTAGCATTTTAAAGAATTATATGCATTCTAAAAGTGAAGTCACATATAGTCTTTGTCTTTATCCTGCAGGAGGGGAGCTCGTACACCTGCCTCCGTACCTGCGGATGGACTTCCTTTTGAACCGGGGTGTGTCGGGAGGGTCTCGGGAAGCGGCAATGGGCCAGGCCTGTTTGGAGCCGCAGAAGACCCGCTCGCTGAAGCGCCCCGCCTTGCTGGAGCCGACGCCCATGGAGGTGCCGACCAGCAGGGACGTGCAGCAGTGGCAGCCAGGTACGGCCTCGACGCTTCCGCAGAGAGAGGCCGGAACGGACTTGGCGCAGGCTGCCAAAATCAGCACCTCCCAGGAATCGCTGCTGGACTCCAGAGGACACTTAAAACAGAGCAACAATCCCTACGCAAAGTCCTACACACTGGTATAACAAAGATCGGACAAAAATAAAATGTCAAGAGCAAAAAGCGAACTCTTCATGCGCGGTTGTATATATGTTTCCACTTCTACTCCTAACAGTTTCTTTATTTTATGCTTTTTTAAAACGCCCAGAGATTGCCAAAATGATTTTATTATTATTATTATTATTATTAATGATGATGACATTGATGATGATTTACTAATTTACTTATTTTAGCAGTTAGTGTGCACAAACTAATGAATGGGAACCCATTTTCTGTTTTTTTACAAACATTTCTTTGTGTAATTAGTTTGAGATAAAGCGTGAGAGTGATTTCCATTGGTCCAAAGTTGTCAGCGTTCTGTTTTGAAGAAATCCTGGGAGTGCATGAGGACAAACCAATTGAAGACGAAGATGACAGTATGAATACCGACCACTGGAGGGTCCAGCCCAGAATTTTTTGACTACGAAAATATTCAAATGTGAAGATTTCGTATTCTTATGAGTATAAATATATAAAAAAAAGATATATATAAAATGAGAAATCACTTTTATTTGTGGGTATTACAGGGAATTTTTTTGATTTGGTTAATAAAGTCCTTTAGTCATGTTTGCACATATCTTGTTTAACCTAGAAAAGCAAGTCTTGATTGATAATTATTTGTGTTCCATTCTCTAATGGTGCAATATGAAAATCCATGAACCACGTTTGCTTTCTACTGTACTGTATCTCGCCCATGACGTGAGCTTCTGAGAGCCGGAGCGAATGAAATAACAGATTCAGGTGTAAATCAGCTGCGGTGGAAGCAAAGGTTGATTTAGCATGCTGCACGGGGGGAGACTGGACCACCTACTGCACCGACAGTGTGGCTCTTTCACCTCCTGTGTGTAGTGCACTAGAAAGGTGTCTTCAGGGCACGCTCTCTCTTGTCTTCATTAGATTTATTTTTGCTGCATTGCAGACATGCTGCACTACAGGGAAACTGAGACAATCTAAAGAGATCCCCTAAAAGAATAACAATTATGATAATATTCATAAAGAACCACAAGCAGTTCTGTATGATTATGGGCCGTATGGTAGCAATATGTTATTGTTACCGCTCTGCACCAAACTGTCTTGCAGGGAGAGTTATGATGAAGAATTGTGAGATGATATTTCGCTATATTTGATTAGATAAATCTATTGTCCTCACTATACTCATTTACAAATGTTTTTGTTGTTTTTCACTTTTTTTTTTCTATTTCTTCTTTTTTTTTCAACAGGGTGCTCACAGTTGTGACACTCCAGAAAAGATTTTCCATGATAATCCTGTTGACTAATAAAAGGTTGATCCCCAAACGAATCTGGCAGTTTGGTTAACGCTTTTCATTTTGCTGTGGGATATAAAGGGATCTGAGTGTATGTGATGAACAGTGAAAATGAACAGCTTAATATCCAAAGCGAGATGGAGAAATGAACCACAGAACAAAGAGTTATACAGGGTGAGTAAATGGTTTTCATTTTGGGTGAACTGTTGGTTTAATCACAGCAAATACAGAATCACTGTTCACCGGATCATCTGAATGAACACTAGAGCTATTTCATTTTTGGAAATCATGCTCAACTGAAAGACCGAGAGCTCAGCAGGAACACAGTGAAAGTAAGAACCAAGCATTCTCCTGAGAGGAAGCAGAACTTTCCTTTTCTTTTTGGTGTGCTGATTTTCCTCAGCTACGGTGGCCCAAGGGGGCCAACAGAACATTAGCAATGCAAACAAAAGTTAGAAATAGTCCACAACGAAACCGAAATAAACCACAATACAAATAGTTACAACGGGGAAAAAATCTGTGCAAAAGAAGCCACAAATAGCTGAACTGAGAGTCACTTTATGATATATGCTGGATTTTTATATGTAATCTATTTATAATTCACACTGCTTGGATGACAAATGGTCAAATAAATGTTAAAAAGTTTCAGGAGTAACAACTCTTATCAACATCAAAATAAATGTAATAAAAATAGCTCGCTTAAAAATGGGCATTTTCTAAAAATGAACTCACCCTCAGGCCATCCAAGAGGTTTCATTCATCTGAAGAGATTTGGAGAAATTTTTCATTGTATCACTTGCCCACCAATGGATCCTCTGCTTCCTACATGGTTCATGACATGGTCTATCAATTAACATCTTGTGAACTGAAAAAAAATGAGGTTTTAAGAACAAAGTACAAATCCATCTTTAAGGCATCAGCCCGGTCTCATGAAAATGCGTATGCCAAATAATAATAATACATAATCCTAACGCTTCCTCCAGTGTGCATATTTCTCTTTTGATTTAGAGAAGATGAGTTTTCACTGGACAAAGCATATTATGATCAGTGTTGGGGGTAACGCATTACAAGTAGCGGGAGTTACGTAATAATATTACTTTTTAATTTTAGAGTAATTTAACTGAGTTGAGTTGACTTTTTCAGAAAAGTAACGCCAGTTACTTTGTTTTCTTATTTAGTTGACTGAGAAGTCTCCTGACCCCATGTTGGGAGAAATCAGAAATACAGAGGCATTGTGCGCAGTGTGTGTGAATACAGTGTAGTTCTAGACTAAATGTGAATGTGCATTAATTCATCTTACTCTCAAAAACCAAATTTAGTATTCATCAAAATGAATTAAAATAAACTCAGAATATGACGCAAACCTGCAATAATTAAATGTTAAATTACACAAATGGATCTAATCCTATTTTATTAACCAGTGTCTTTGCTGCTGACCTTTGATGATCCAGTTCAACCATACTTACAAGCAAAAATGAATTCAAAAACTGACTATTGTGCTTCATTGTTTTTTTTTTTTATTGCTGAAGAGTATTGAACTTTCTTCTTTATTCTACTTTGCAGATGTGAATTTACTTTTTCTTCAGCCTGAGGTTTATTTGTGACACTTTTTGGTTTGCTTTTACATTTGCTATAAATAGAACTTCTTATATTAACACTCAAGCTCTGCCCATATTTAAAAAGTAACGCAACAGTAATGTAACGCATTACTTTCCATAAAAGTAACTAAGTACGTAATTAGTTGGTGTAACGCAATATTGTTATGCATTACTTTTAAAAGTAACTTTCCCCAACACTGATTCCCCAACAGTGATCATACTGACCACTGAATTTTGGCGTTGTAACAATATAATTTGTTATACGAAGTCAACAACACATGCCTTCATAATATTTTTAAAATGCTGTTTGTTTGTAAAAAAAAATAAATAAATAAAGCAATTGTTATTTGGTTGTGGCACCAGTCTTTGGTTAATATTACATGAAGAAACTTGTTTTATTCTTCAACATAAATTATGCCACAATGGAAATTCCAGAGAGAATCCAATTCTCTAAAATGCTAATTATCTTCCATAATTTAGGAGTAGGTACTCCACCTGAAGTTAGTTGGTGGAAAAACAATTCATTAGTTGTTTTCATCTTTTGTTTGCTATTCTAATTTTGTTCAGCCCCTTTAGACCACCTTACATCGCACTCTGTCGTTTGGTGGGCTAATTCCCACGCGGCCTTCATAGAGCGCGATCGACTCTCTCAAATTGCTGTATTGATTCAGAGGCTTTCAGTGAAGAGCCAGAGACAGCCACTCTTCCTGGAGCACTTGGACAGAAATTGGTTTTATAGTGCTATGTCAGCCTGATGGGTAATGGGGGAACACGTTAGTCATTGTGACAACTATATTCTCCATCTTCGTCTGAAGCGTGCAACAAATTAAGCATCGCTGGCACATGTTTATAGACGGTCTCGCTCAGCTGTTATTAACCACCATCATAAATAAAGTCAGCAACACAACACTGACGGCATCTGAATGAGAAGAAGAACCTGGCTGAGAGTTCTTCTCGTTCTGTTTGGTTAATCTTCATTGCTTCGACTTGAGAACAATTTGGCTGTGATCTTAGTGGAATGTTGGCAAACTGAAGTATGCTGCAGTCTTATTAATAAGTGTGAAAATGTGAAACAAAATATGTTTTGTGAAAATATGATCCTTTATACACATTGGTCGATTTTCATGTAGCCTACTCTTTCTGAGGCATGGTAAAGCTCATGATGGTCTAGTAGTAAGTCTACATAAATGTTCTCGACTCTGCGGTCATGGCACAATTTAAATTAAAATCTGAAGAACATTTTAGGCCTATAATAAACTTTTTTGTCATGCACACGATACAATTTAACGATCGCAATTTTGATCCATTTTTAGCTAATTATATTCTGAATTGAAATCTGTGCAAAGGATTGGGCGACTGAAGCATGCAATCTTCAAAAGAAGCTGAATGAAGGACGGGAAATGAAGATTGCTAGGAGCTTTCAAACCGAGACGGAGCTTTATGATGTGGCAGCTTCCTTCCGTTTAAGATGCACCCATTATAAACATTAGCATTAGCATAGCATTTGGGAAATTGCATTTCTGATCCAAGTTTCTATATTAATAATAAAAAAAAAACCCACTAACTTCAATACTATGCAGTACAGTATATAGTATACTGCATACTTTTTTGTTTGTTTTTGATTGTAATATTTGCATAAGCCATTTAAAATGTACTTCCAGTTTATTAACCTCACTAAAAATGGAAGATCAACTCAAGCACTTTGCCTTACGGTATATTTAGAGATATTCAGATATAGTAAACATAATATGGTGGTGGTAAGAACATGGCTTTTGGATGTGGACCTGCAAAACTTGCTCTGGTTTTGCGCACACAGTCAGTTTGACTGCTCACATTGTTTAGTTTGTTAGTGTGTATTTCACAGTTTGGCTGTGAGTAATACAGATTAATACACGTTTCATCTTAATGTTTTTCCTGTGTGAGCAATAGCTTTTGGATCAACATGAATTCCTCTGTTTTCTTTCCTTTGCTGTGTACATCAGAGTGTAACACCCCCTCCCAGCTGAAACCTAATGAACCTGTCAGACCTCAGCATGTGGTTCTGAACAGAAAAACTACCGTAATTAGACCCATGAGGGGGATTTTCTCTGAATCTCTTTGAAACCTCCTATACATGACTCAAAGAGCTGCACATACTGGAATGGCACCACAAAACAGTCAAATACAGCACAGTTTTATAAGATTATAGTAGTCAGCAAGCTGTTGATGAAACGGACTTGTCTTCTCGTTCTCTATCTTTTTAAAAATGAGTGTTAATTCATTAAAGTAATTAATTGAATCACTTTCACAGATCAATACAAGACTTGGATCCAGAATGAATTCATCACAATGGCTGTGTCCGAAACAGAACCGGCAGTCTCACCACCCAATCGATGCCTTAACGGATAGCACTTTGAATGAAGGTGCTGTCTGAGGACACTAGTTTTAGATTGCCTTCTATTCAGTGAATTTTAAGGAGATAACCAAGTGACTGGACACATGGAATGGAATTTGTAATTTCCTGAATTCCCCAATTATTAATTCACTACCAATGACTATTAATTGATTTATTAAGTCCTAATTATACCAATTTAATGCATTAATGGCCGACCCCATTAACACTAAATTTGAACACAGAAAAATGTTGTACATTTTATATAGGCTCAGAATCAGTGATCTTAGAACAGACTAGAATCGCACTTTCTATTACAACAACGTATGCTGTTGTTGTATTACTGGTTACAGTAACAGGATAGTTTTGTGTTTGTTTGGTGTCCATTTGAAATATCAGTCTCTCCACTTGACCACTATTTATTGGGTCCAGGTGTTCAAGACAGTGTCTCTTTTGATTAACATATAACATGCTTACAATATTTTGTAAACATGGAAGTAAAGTTTTTACATAGTTTTATTTATACATTTTGTACTTGTAACACTTTGCACTTTAAAATAAACTTTTACACTTCTGTTCTGTAGTCCCTATGAATATCAGGTTAATTGCTGATTCTATTAAAAGAAGCTGCAAATGTTTTAATAAAAATACAATACCAATAAATGTTCAACACTTTACATTGCACACAAATTATATAGCATCCAATTAACTTTAACTGCAAAGTTTAACTATTGAAAATGCTCCAAAAGCTGTACTAGAGATTTAGTGACTGTTAAATACACTTTGAGTATAGACATGATTAATACAACACATATGATTGTTGACTAAATATATAGATAAAACAGATATGACTGTTTTCTCATTTTTTTCCAAGTCATTCGAATTTCTGGCATCTTTGGTTGAGATATTCTAAATACACTTTCTCAAATCTGTCCTCTGCCAAATTTGACTGTAAAAAAATGCATGTGCGAGAACACATAATGAAATATTTAGTTTGTGTCTTTTCTTGTCCTTTTTATTGAACCACTTATGAAAAAAAATGAAACGCGTAAGAATTTGGCATATATTTGGATAGGTTATGCTGCCTTTAAAAACCAGATGAATTATGATGTTACGCTAATATTGGACAACCTTTTGATATTTGTACATTTCTGGACTCATCCAGAGTTGAAAGGTATTGAAATATGGCAAAATAACCCATCAGTCATTGTGGTCATACCAATATTTATTGAGTTCACATACGATTATTTCCAACAGTTTGGTGTCAGGAATATTACAATACACTGCTTTCTGACAAAAAACATTGACTTGGGTAATGATAAATAATGATAAACCACAAACACAATATCAGTTCATCTCTACAGACAAAAAACACAACATAGGTGAAAGATTAAGTCTGTGTGAATCTTAATGATCTTTATAGTCTCAGATGTCATTCTTTGAGCAACATTCTTGATCATATGGCATTGAATACCCCTGGTTTCTGGTCTTAAACCAATAATATTGTCAAACTTGGTTTTTCACACTTTAAGGTGGATATTTCCAAACTTTGATGTTAATGATGGATCTGTTCGTATTTTTATCAAAAAATAACAAAAGTATTTTAAAAGGAAAGTACTGTATTGAAAAAATCTATGTACTAGTTGGAACCAGAATATCACATTTTATTCCTGACAGATGATAGCAAAAGGCAAATCGCCTTTTCACCTCTCATCTGCCCCCACCCTCACCCCCCGATCAACCCATGACCCCCCACCCGAGAACAGTGCAGTTAATCTGACATGCAACTCCCTGCCCTAATGGTGCCATTGGGCCCTTGCGGGGCCAGGGACGCCCTGCATGGGCGCGATTATGATTTCACCGTCTGCTTCTTCTTCTGGAACTTTCTGAACTGCGATTGGATGGCGACTGCTGCCTTCTCCGTCTCGGGGGCGCCCATGTCGATGTCAAAGTCCTCAGCTGGGACGTCCTTCTTGGAGGGGTCTGTGGGAACGACACATTGTGTATTGGATCGATATTATGCACTGCTGTTTCTGTCAGGCTTGACTGTACTTTTTACGGTTGATCAGGTTTGACCTTTACACTAGACCATTGTGCTCTGCAGCTGTACGCCATGAAAAAATACGCAATCTTAAAAATAAAGGTTTCTTTAGTGGAAACAATCATTTCATGGAGAACCTTTAACATCCATGAACATGGATTTCAATTGCACAAAAGGTGCAATTATAGTGGAAATTTAGGTTCCTTAGATTATTAAAAGGTTCATGTATTTACTCATATATTTGCATTTTTTTTAGAAAATAACTTTTTACACAAAGCTGCTGTGATCTTTTTTAGGCATAAAAGTAATGTAAATACATTTACAGTAAGGTTGCACTTGTTAACATTACTTAACTACATTAGTTAATATAGATTAAAGGTGAAAAAACTGACATTTTACTTAAATTATTTAAAAAGGGTTATTAAAGAGTATAATGCATTATAATTATTCATAATATGCATTATATTTTGTTGTTATAGATAATTATAACAAATTTGAAATGCATAGTGTAACAATAAATTGATAAGTGTTATATAATTTATTAAATTATTCATGAGATGTGCAATGCATTATAAGGTGCATTACTAACCATAATTAATGCATTAACTACTTCATTATACATAAAGGCTTTAAGTGTTACCAAAAATACTCGTACAGCATTTACTGAACTTAGTTATTTCTACATCTACTAATGCATTATTCAAATGAAAAGCTTTATCTGTTAATATTGTTAAATAGTCCTGACCCACCATGAACCAACAATGAACAGTTGTATTTATTAACTGATGTTAACAAAGATTATTAAATACTAAAACAAATGTCTCAAATGTCATTCTGCTCTCATGTTAACATCAAATGTCAAAACGCTCTTAAGTAAATGTCAAATCGCTTTTAAAGAGGTAGTTTTATAAAAATGAAAATTGCCCTGATTTACTCAGCCTCAAGCCATCCTATATTTGATTTTCTTCTTTCAGGTGAATACCTGAAAAAAATATCCCGACTCTTTCAAGCTTTATAATGGCAGTGAGTAGTGTTTAAGTTTTTAAAGCAAAATAAAATGCATCATCCACCATAAAAAGTACTCCACATGGCTTAATAATGACCTTCTGAAGCAGAAGTGAAGACAAATATCCATATTTAAAACTTTATAAACTGTAATCTTTAGCTTCTGCTAACTGTCATACACGAGAGATAGCGGATGGCATAAGTGAGGCGTGATGAGCACAGAAGAGAGCAAAAAAAGAAGTACAAAATGAGGATTTGTAATGAAAAGTGTCCAAGATTTTCAATATAATACAAGTTTTGCTGTAAACAAAACTACAAGACTTCTCCTGAGACTGGCAAATTCTCACCAGATCTTATGCTATGCAGTAAGCGGTCTGCGCACTGTTTATTCACCAATTGTCCAATCAAAAGAATGGAGAGACAAAAGTTTATCTTTGCTTAGAAAGTCCAAAGACTACAATAACGGATGAGAAACTGTCACAGGTTTTACCCGTAGCTATATATATTTTTTTAAGTTTTTGTAAGTATTACAGTTTAACAGAAAAAAAATCTTTTTAGAGTGAAGATTTTAGAGTGCTCACACTATAATCCCTTGATTAGACTGACACGACAGCTGATTTGGTGAACATTAAAAAAACCACAGCACAGAACGAATTTAGTGTTATCAGGGCCTAAATCCTGGGGTAATTTTTATTTTTGGGTGAACTATCCCTTTAAGTTAATGTTAATTAATGCATTAAAATGGTTCTGGTTTTTCCAGCAGTACTCATTTTTCATTCATGTGATTAGAACAGCATGATGATGATGATGATGATGAAGTGTTACCATAACCATAAGAAAAAATAATTTAAAATAACATGAGGCTGAGTAATTATTGACAGTTTCATTTTTGCAAGATCTATTCCTTTAATTCCACACTTTATTAAAGACAGTTTTTTTACTAATCTTCACTTACCTTCAAACATAAAATCATATTGCATTTTCTAAAAATATTGTTTACACTGTAAGAGAGAAGGAGAAGTAACGGAAACTTGCAAAAGACTCCACCATGACTTTATCCAGTTAATAAGATGCACAATTCCACTGTGGAGTAGTGAATTATACCTTGTCCACCTGAGGGTTTGATGTTTCCAGCTGATCCGGATTCTTGTCTCTGTAAACAAACAAAAATAGAACAGAGATTACTGTCTGTGGATGTATTCAGAAGAAACCCCATATAGCCAATGAATGATGAGACAGGCATTGTAGATGTCAGTTTTCTGTCTCATTAGCTGATCACAACTTAGTGCTTCATATCCTGAATTAATAACTCAGTGTGTACAATGAATTTCAAACACTTCAGAAGAGCTTTGATGCTCTGACGCTAAAGCAATCTTCCTCAGCACCCGCGTGTGTGTGTGCTGCTCAGTTTCTGCTGATGGCATTCTGTATGGATCTGGTTACAGTGGAAAGCGTGTCATTATATGCAGAAGGATTATTCCACACACACGCATACACACACACTGACACAATTTAATCATATTAATCTCTCTCTCTTTTCCTCTGTCTCCTTCTACCTCAATCAATCCTCTTGCGTTCAGTTCTATCTTTGTCTTACAGGCTCTGATAAACGTGTGGAATTTGCATAAGAATGTTTGGCAGGGGTAAATCTGTGAACGCTTCACGTTGCCCAAATACAAAATGCTCGGTTATTGCTTTGCATTTAAGGAGCCGATGCAAAGAAGTCATCCTGCTGGATGGGGTAGCGTATAGTTTCATGGCTGTGAAGGATGGTGAAGGGCGCTGCTGCATAAATTACAGTCATTTGAAATGTCATACAGCGTAGAGAGTTGAACGCATATGCGCTCGGTGCTATATTGCACGATTAAAGCTTGAGAAATTAAATAGATGCTGAAATGCGAGCCCACATTCCCAATCAGTCAAGTCAAGTTGGTTCAAATCAGCTGTGCAATATTAAACAGGAAAATAAAGAGAATAAATGTTGAAACTTCAGACAAAATTCTGCCGTAAAGCAGCTTTAACAAGACAATAGTGTCCTTGTCCAGCTCAAATCAGTTCAGTGTTGGTGCAGTTTAGTTCAGTAACTGTATAAAACAAATATAAAGCTCTACAGAAGACTATTCAGCTCAAGTCAGTTCAATGTTGATTCAGGAGGAAATATTAGAAAGTATTAAAAAAAAATACAGGTATTCAGAATGATTTGATGCAAAAACAAAAACAAGAAAAAAAGATTGAGGTACTGGACATTTATTTGTGCATTAATATCTCTTATTTTTACATTAAAGTTGTCGTAAAGATTTTATTTAAATATATTTAAAAATATATATGCAAAGTTTAATAACCCTCTAAATATATTCTTTACTTAATTTCAAAATAGAAGAAAAATAATCAGAATATATGGCTGTTTTTCAATGCATTCTAAAAAAAAAGAATCAGATTTAGTTTTACATCAAAATACTACACTGGAAAAAAATACTATGAATTTTGTTTTTTTACTCAGAAATTTAACAAATAATTACAATTTTTGCAAAGAAAAGGCAGTTAACACATTGAATTTAATTTTGAAGGTGAAAGACTGAAATGGTATATTCTTGTAAAGCATACTCTAATAATTATTTTGGGTCTGGATGGTGTAGTTGCAGCATTTCCCAGCAGGGGAATTATTCACCACGCTAACTGTCTGTACAAATCATTGCACAAAGTGATGAACTCCCAGCCAATCAGAACATTTAAATGTTTAACGTAGCAGAATTTTGGACTAATCAGATTTTACTGTGGACGGGGCTGTCCAGTTTAACACCACAGATCTAGAAAAGCAGCTGACTGTGTCGTGTGACTGGATGGTCGTGGCTGGTAAAAATACAAATAATTTATAACGGTTTAAAGGTCAGGATGAATTAATGTATGTCAGGGGCAGTTTACTCTGCTCCAGCACTTCTCATTTTCAAACACATTTCTAACTGCGCTGTAGGTACAAACCCGCAGTGAGACCCCCGCCCCGCTTCAGTTTCTGCTTGGAAAGGGGTGAAATGAGGGAAATCTCCTCACTGCAGAGGAACGCTCTCCTGTTTCTAATCCTGTTTATGTGAGGAAACTCTGGAGTGAGGAGCAGAGGGAGACATTTTCTGGCAGAATCAATATCAGCAGGGTTACATCCTTCCATCCTGACAGTCTCAAACCACACAGACTCCCGAGCTAATGCCATTAAACTTGGATTATTACATTGGTATCTGGGGAGGCACAAACAAACGCATTAATTGGAGTGAAGTGTCAGTCAGCGGTGTGGCATGTGAAGATGCGAGTCTGAGTGTGGTCAAATAAGGGCAAGAGAGAGATTTTATTCAATTTATTTAGCTAATCAGATGGACATCTGAGCATAGCCACTTTAAGGCAAGTCAGTTCACCTGGTGTACTGAACGTAGGCAAGGATTTACTTACTCAAAACCACGCTTTTATCAGTGTTATTTTAGTATTATTTATGTACTGTTACAGTTTTTATTAATAAGTCTTTATTTTTTATTTTATTTATCATTGTAATTTTAGTTTTAGTTATTTTATGTAGATTATTTTTTTATTAGTTTTCTTCTTAAAAATTTCTATATAGGGATCCGATGCATCTATATTTGTTTTTAATTGCAATTTCAGTTATTTTAGTACTTGTATTTAAAAGGATGGTTCAACCAAAAATGAAAATTTGTCATGAATTACTCACCCTCATGTCATTCCAAACCTGTAAGACCTTAGCTCATCTTTAGAACATAAAAAACGAAAGATGTTTTGATGAAATTCGAGAGCTCTCAGACCCTGCATAGATGGCAACATAACTGAAATTACCCAGAAAACTAGTAAGGACATCGTTAAAATAGTTCATGTGACATCAGTGGTTCGACCGTAATTTTACAAAAGGATGAGAATACTTTTTACCACTGAATGTCCTCTGAACATTCAAAACATTTTTTTAATGTTTCAAAAATGGTTTTCCTGGTTATCCGAAAGTTAAAGGGTTAGTTCACCCAGAAATTAAAATTCTGTCATTAATTACTCACCCTGATATTGTTCCAGTTTTGAGATGCTAGGAGAATATTTTTTTGGCGGCGCAAAGAAAACAAAAATAACATCATATACTCAACCATTCTTCTATCCTGACTTACGTCTTCTGTGCGTATCACAACGTATGCGTACGCTTTCCTCTTGGTGTAAACAGCTGCAGATTAAAGTAAAGTTGATCCACTGATGTCACATGGACTGTTTTACAGATGTTTTTACTACGTTTCTGGATCTGGCATCATTTCAGTTGTATTGCTGTCTATGGAGAGTCAGATGGCTCTCTGATATCATCAAAATATCTTAATTTGTGTTGCGAAGGTGAACGATGGTCTTACGGGTTTGGAACGAATTAATGACAGAATTTTCATTTTGGGGTGAACTAACCCTTAAAGATTCATTAACATTATCATTCTGAAAATATTTTTGGAATGTTTAAACATTTGGAAAATTAAACATTTAACATTTAAAAAAATGTAGTTGGATGTTTATCTTACAATGTATAATGTACAATGTTAATGTTTTTATTTTGAGAACACGTAACTTTGAATAAAAGTTCTATTAACATTTGTTCATAACTTTAACGTTAGGTTTCCAAACGTTATCAAAAATTCTGAGAACATTTCCTGTTAGCTGCCACTGCCGGGCTCACCTCTGTAGTCCAGCAATGCAAACGACAGTCTTAGTTATCCGAAAGAAAAGCAGTGACAAAAAAATCACATTAATGAGAGAATGACTGCAGGAAATAATTAGTTAATGCATAAACACCGGCTCCACTTGGAAGCGGCGAGCAGATAGAAGCCGTTTTGGATGAAGCGTTTTCACCCTCCTCGTTCTCTCTTTCTTTCTACAGCCATATGCCTCCCCCATATTGTGTGTTCATTATGAACAATGATGAAAACATAAACTTCATTAGCTGCAGTGAAGCAAGGATTAGCAATGAAACCAATGCGTACATCACGGGGCAATTAAAATTTTAAGAGAACAGGATGCTTGCTGCTTCTCAGTGGACAAACACGCTCAGACCCAAAGGGCTTCAGTGAATGAGAATTAATGTAAAAATAGGAATAAAAACCCTTTTACTTGACTTTTAATGTCAGTGCTGGATGTCAAGCATGACTCAGGTGTCAGCCTCACAGACTTCTGCAGCGAACTGAACCTGATGCCACAGAGATGCCCTGAGCTCAGCACACCAGTGCCCTTCAGAGCAGCGCTTGGCACTGCCGCTCGATGCCACAACAGCATCCCACTCCTCGCAGTCTGAGCATGCACTGCTGCGACGCTAATGAAGAACCTCATTTATTTCCACTCACTCTGACAGCTGGATTCACTAATTAATAGAAATGCGGTTTAAACCCCATTTACAGACGATCATTGAACCAAACGCTGACAGCTTCCTCCTCAAAAGTGATTTATGGACATTCTTCTGGTTTCCAAAAAGCTTCTTTTTTTCAACCGACGAGTACAAATCGTTTGTGTCTATACAAATGCGAATCAAACACAATCCACTAATGATCCACACTCAAAAAGCAGCAAATTTTACACCTCTCCCAAATTCTTGTTGTGTTAATCAACTGAGGAATTTACAAAAATAAATAAATAAATAAATAAATACTGTATTCTGTCTTTTTTATTCGAAGCCATTTGGAGAGCTATTTTAGATTCATTTGGCAGCTCGAGAACTTGGAAAGGCTTCCATGCTGTTCTCAACATCTATTAAGAATTTAAGGGAGAAACACACGCAACTAGGACACAGACGGCTAAAGAGGGAGGGAAAACTGGGATTCGATGCGTCATATTTGAAGGCTAACAGATGCTCGACTGAATGTAGGAAACAGGCTGGAGGATGGGAAGTCATACGGTGGCTTTTATTTGAGCGCCTCGCCACCAGAAAACACTGCAGGACGTAAATACTGAACTGATGAATGTGTGAAACCACATGCTGATGATTCCATAAATGATTATCTCCGAGCAGATCTCGCTGCTGGAGCGAATCGCAACTTATTTTTGGCACTGAAACTTCTTGTTTTCCATAGCACTCATATTAACTGCAGTCAAAAAATCTTTAATAAATGTGTAGAAGATGGCTTGCCACTAATTGCTAATGGTTAAATAAGGGTTTTTGGCACAGGAACTTCTTGTAGTTAATAGTATTCATAACCAAATGCAGTCAAAGAGTGAAAAAGATGGCATGTATAGCATTCCTAATTGCATATAACATTGATCAACAAGAAAATTAACAAGAAAACAAATTCTATTGTACAAAGTAAATTTATATTAAATTACAATCTTGCATCTTGATCCAGTCTAATAATTTAGCATTTTATCTGTCACCTGGTGAACATAATAAAGAAAACAATAAATAATTATTGTAAAATAAACATATTATTAAATTTATAATAGCACATGCATTATTTGCAAAATAATATGTACTATTTAAACTTCTATTTAAATTTTATACATATATAAAAAAAATATATATTTTTAAATTTATGAAACATACTTAATGCCTTGGATTTATCAGATGATGGTGCTGGTTTCTAAGGCGTTGTGAGTGTATTTTAGCACATTGATATACGATTTCTGGAGTGTTTTGAGTGGTTGTTTGGCATGTTTCTCGGTTGTTGCTAGGGTGATTTTTTTGGTGGATGCAATGAATTTTTCACTCTATACATTTAATCACTCCCCAGATGAACGTTTTACTATATATTTCTATCTGTTGTACTATATGTCCATATATCAGTTTTCATGCCAATTCATGACTGACTAACTATCTGAAAGGTCAGTTATTCTTGTGCCAGAGCACATTTGCATACTGATATTAACTCATATATCAGGGCATTTCACGCTGGTGTCTCCTGAGCTCCGTTTACAACTCAACTAAAATAATATGCAGAGTTTGTATGATTTACAATATTATCTCCAGGAATCACACTAGCGCCGTGGCAACACACTGTTCCAGAAAGTTGTGGCTCTGTTTTATTGTTCAACAAGCCTAATGAATAAACATTACGATGGGGAAAACAGAACGAGAGCACAAAATCAGGGTAAAAACACTGAGAAAGGCAGGTGACTAGCTAATCACACTTGAGGAAACAAAAATGATTGGCAGCTGCTTTTATCGGCATGTACATGTACTTTTATTACATGTACATCCTGTTTTATAAGGTTACTTCCTTTTCCACCATCCTGTACGTGAATTTTGCGATAATGGAATCTATTTTTCCTGCTGAGATAATCCAAGCAAGACTAATGACGGCGACTGCATGGACTCCTCATCAAATATTTAGCGACATTAGCGGTGGCAGCAGCCTGCCTTCAGGCACCTCCCACCACGCGCCTCCCTTTCCCTGCATAAGAGGAGGACACCACTGCAGGGGTATTTCCTTCTGGCCTGACACGTGCCCCCCCACCCTTCACACAGCACACTTGTGTGGTGGGAATATTCTACCACCCTGCAGAACTAGTCAGAAAAATAAAACACAACCCATTCGCCCCATCCGCCATCTTATGAGAGATTTTGAAATGTAGAGCACCAGTCCAAAGTTTATATTATTATCACACTTAACCACAGTAATTTTACCCACCAGTCACTATATGCCACCTCATTATATATATGTACTGTTACTGTTAACATAAGAATTAAAAGGGTAGGTAGCAGTTAGCCTTTGACTAACTGATCATCAGCAAGAGTGAGCACCTCTGACAAAACAAAAACAGATGTTTTGGCAGTTTGCTGGTCTGGAATCTTCAGCAAAAGAGGTAAGACATCAACAATAATCTTAAAGTCCTCATGAACCGGAAGTTTGCCACTGTTGTTACTGCTGTATTGTGACGTACATCCATACTTTAATATACTTAAAATGGCATTTAGGTATACTTGACTTACACTGAGATAAAGTCTTAATATGTTTGAGCTATACTTGTGCTCCTAAAATCTGTGTTCTCGGTTTAATACCTAAACAGGGACATAGTAGTATACTTAAAATATGATGTAAAGTTCACATAAAGAAAACATACTGTATCAATATGTTTGCAGTATAAAACTACTAACTAGTAGTTTACTGAGACTAGTAAAAATTATACAACAAGTATTTAATTAGTAAACTATCAGTATACCTATTCACTTTTGTTATAGTTCCCGTACAAGCTTAAAACTGATGTAAACTAGTTTTGTAGTCAAAGTTTACTACTGTTATACTTAGAGTACACATAAAAGTATACATTTATGTACTAGAGCATGGGCCAGTTCAGTCCCAAGAAGTATTGAAATAGTACACTTACAAGTATACTACTAGTACACTGATATTTGTATACTTATTACATAAAGCATACTGAAAAATAAAATGTAACTTTACTGAAGTATGCTTAATAAAATAATCTTGAAGCATACTACTTTCTTTAAGGCGATGCCAATCTTTTGTCTGTGACAGACGAGAATAGTGCAGTGTATTTAGGGCTTTAGAGAAGCAATTGTTGCTGCCATCAGTCTGGGAAGACGGCCATTTCCAAACAATCTGAAGTCCATCAGTCCACAGTGAGGAAGTTTATTTCAAAGTGGAAGACATTCAAAACAGACACCAGTCCTTCCAAAAATCGACATACCAGGAAATTCACCCCAAGATCAGACCATGTTAAGATCAGAGAAATGGCAGACAACTCAAGAACTAAAAAAATATATGTGCCAAGTATGGCATGTTTGCAAGGCTTGCCAGAAGAAAGCCTCTTGTCTCTAACAAAAACATGGCAGCATGGTTTAGTTCTGCAAAGATGCATCTAGAATAATGTTCTTTAGACAAACGAGATCAAAGTGGATGTATGGCCATAATGCACAGCACCATGTTTAGTGAAAACCCAAAGGGCAAATCGACACAAACACCTGATCCCAAAAGTCATGCTGGGGAAGGGCTAATGATATTGGGCTTGTTTGGAAACTCCTCTGTATACCAAAGTATTCTAGAGAATGATTATTTCAAGTTATTGCTGCTAAAAGTAAATCTACAGGCAACTGAATCATAGGTTGTCCTAACTTTTTAAACTTAATTTCTGTTAATTAATTCATTAATAACATGGTGTGATATGTCATGTGATGTTGTTCATCTGTCTATGTCTATTTGAGGGCATCAGTGGCCATGGGCTCTAGGAAGTAGTTCTGCACAAAAAAAGGGCTTTTAAAAACACTTGTAATTTTTCAAATGTATTTACACATCGGTTCCATCGAACTGTTGTATAAATGCAATATCACACTAGTACAAATGAGATATGGCTGCATATCGGCACGCTGTGATGTTATTTAACCAATTTTAACAATAAATAAAATATTTTAAAGGATTTTTGAAAATGACCTTTTATGCAGTGTGTAACACAGCTCTAAGTGAATGAAAACATCCAGCAAAGTTTTAAATCTGAAAGTGCATTGTGTATAAAGTTATTGTCTCTCAAAAGAAAGAGTCGACTCTGAATCACTGAAACGTGTCATTTTTAAAATGAGTCCCAAGCCGCTTCATTTTGATGCCAAAATTAATCATTAGCATATTGCCCGCCCACTTGTGGATCTATTCACGTTGGTGTGAATGAAAATGCTAATACATTCTTTGCCAATAGTTGCCGATTTTGGAGCGTTAAAACCTCACAAACACTGCTTTAAATCAAATCGATGAATCACTGTCGGTGTTTACAAAAATAAATCGTTGAACGAATAGTTTGGGACAAATGAGGTAAAAATAAATGCATATTATAAGAAACATCTCGGTTACGTATGTAACCCTCGTTCCCTGAAGGAGGGAATGGAGACGTTATGTCATTGACTGACGTCATGGGATCATACCTGGGAGACCAATCGACTCTGATCTTTGAAGAAAACGCAAATGGGAATTGGCCAGTGGTTTTTGCATGCCAAGCCACTCCCCCGTACATACGGGTATATAAGATGGCGGCGTGCGAACCACAATTAGGTTTCTGCTGAGGAGCTGATCGGAACCAACTCCCCAGCGCAGTCCGACCTTGTGGCAAGAAGGATGTAACGTCTCCGTTCCCTCCTTCAGGGAACGAGGGTTACATACATAACCGAGACGTTCCCTTTCAGTCAGTCACTATGATATTATGTCATTGACTGACGTCATGGGGTCCCTATGGAAAATGCTACAACCCGGACTGCATCACGTAGGAGGCCAAAATGATGACAGGATGCAAGAACACCGTGTCAGACAAAATGGTATGCCAGGGTTATGGCATCCACCACCCAATGAGCCAACCTCTGTTTGGAGACAGCATTCCACTTCTGCTTACCTCCAAAGCAGACAAAGAGCTGCTCGGAGTTACGAATACTCCGGGTGTGTTCTACGTAAAGGCGCAAAGCACGTACGGGACACAGCAACTCAAGGGTCGGGTCTGCCTCCTCCGAAGGCAGTGCTTGCAAGTTCACCACCTGATCCCAAAAGGGTGTGGTGGGAACTTTGGGCACATATCCAGGTCTGGGTCTCAGGAAAACATAAGAGAAAGCCGGACCGAATTCGAGGCACGAATCGCTGACCGAAAATGCCTGCAGATCCCCCATCCTCTTCATCAAGGCCCACGCGAGCAGGAGCGAAGTCTTTAAAGATAAAAACTTGAGCTCAACTGCATCGAGTGGCTCGAAGGGGGCTCTTCGTAGTCCAGCTAAGACGACGGAGAGGTCTCAAGAAGGGATTAGGTGCGATCTGGTCAGGTTCAACCTTCTCGCACCCCTGAGGAAACTGACGATCAGGTGATGCCTACCCAAGGAAAGCCCATCCACCGCATCGTGGTAAGCTGCGATGGCGGCGACAAAGACTTTCAAAGTGGAAGGGGACAGCCTCTGTTCCACCTTTTCCTGAAGGAAGGAAAGCACTACACCGACCGAACATCTCTGAGGGTCAGCAGGGTCTACCGAGTCCCATCCAGAAGCCGTGCAGGTTCCATAGATCGGGACGCGGGTGCCAGATTGTGCCCGTCCCCTGAGAAAGAAGGTCCTTCCTCAGGGGAATCTTCCAGGGAGGGGCTGTCGTCAGGAGCATGAGGTCTGGAAACCAAACAGAGCAACCAGCAGAACCTGCTCCTGATCCTCCCTGATCTTGCAAGGAGACTCACTGGAGGAAAGGCGTACTTGAGAAGGCCAGCTATGGGCCAGCGCATCCATGCCAAGGGGCCACTCAGTCAGGGAATAGAACAACTGGCAGTGGGAGGACTCCTGGGAAGTAAACAGGTCCACCTGCGCTTCCCCGAATCGACTCCAAATCAGCTGGATCGTCCCAGGGTGGAGTCTCCATTCTCCAGGAAGGGTGAGTTGTCGTGAGAGCGCGTCGGCTGCACGATTTAGCTCCCCCGGAACATAAATGGCTCACAGCGATTTAATTACCTTAATTCAATTATTTTAAAAAGTGTATATTTTTTTCCAAAAGTATGTATATTTTATCATCACACTCAAAATACCAGACAACCAAATTGTGTAGAAACCAGAGTGCAGCTTTAAACTTGAGCCAGACACTAGAAGTGAGCAGGAAAATCTTCTTCATGGACTCTTTAATGGTCTATTTTTTCTCTCTATCCACATCTAATCCTCCTCTTGCCCTAATATGCCTTCTTTCATTCATTCATCCCTCTTTCTATCCTGTTCAGTGACATTTCCCTTTCAGAGCAGCTGCAGGGATTACTGCTCAAGCGGTGAGGCTGGGCAGAGAGCTGCGGTCCGACTCTCTCTGGCAGTTTAGAAGGATTACCGGGGATCCGGGCAGAATCTGTGTGTGTTGTCAGAATGATTATGGTTTGAGGGGATGGTGAATCACAAACATGACTGTGATAAACAGCAGACACATTACAGTGGACGTAATTCATCACACAGCGGATGCAGGTGATGCATCAGACATTATGAAGCAGGCGCAGAGATTGAGGGAGCATTTCATGAGCTTTAAAGTGGAACGGATCACATCCGACACTTTACAATCTGACATGTTGGGAGATTTTTATACAGCCTATCTTATAACGGGCCCTAAAGCCAGGTACACATTTTTTTTTTTGCTTGATAAGCTTGATAGCTTGATAATGCTGGTGGATGGTGGCCATTATTTTGAAGCTCCTTAAATTGGATGTATCTGCAAATACTGCATCGTGAAACTAACCTATACGCCTTTGGGGGGTTATCACATGTCCTCTGAAGCAGATCGATGGGTTATTGTAACAAAAATATTTGTAGTTTTAAAATTATATCCTAAATAACTGACTTCCAGCTGCATATGGGTCCCAGAGAAAACTGAAGACTGTGTTCTGCTGAAAGAAGAAAGTCATATACACCTATGGCTTGGGGTGAGTAAAATATGCCGTAATTTTCATTTTTCATTTTAATTAAGTGTTTTTTATTTATTTTAAGTAGTTTTTTTATACATCAATATAGTTTGTGTCTATAATTTTTATTTCAGTGTTAGTCTTAGTTATTTTTATTTACATCAAGTAAATAAACTAAATTAATAGGAACATTGCTTTGGCAACTAACTGAAACAAGTTATATATATACACCAATCCACAATATACAGTGCCCTCCACTAATATTGGTACCCTTGGTAAATCTGAGCAAAGGTGGCTGTGAAAATAAATCTGCATTGTT
>JAUMHE010000059.1:12837747-12893930 GCA_032359235.1 Enteromius mattozi
TTTTCTCTTATCAGGTGTTCTCCAAACTCTTCAGGCATTACAGGAGAAAACTCAGAGCTGTTATGTTGGGAAAAGGATGTAGCAATAATTGGGTGCCAATAATTGTGGCTAACATGTATTGAAGAAAAACATTTATTTCATCATGAGTTCTTCTCCACATTTTCAATAGTTTTAATTCAATGATAGGTTAGAATTTTGTGAATTTTTTGAATGAAAGATCAAAAGGATAAACAATGCAGATTTATTTTTATTTTTTTGCTCAGATTTACCAAGGGTGCCAATATTAGTGGAGGACACTGTATTTATACTGGAAGAGTTCAGATGCAAGAGCCTCTAAGTGTCATCTGAAATTTTCTTCTAAAATGAGCATTTTCAATGGTTTTAATATAGTTTTAGTTTTAGCTATCTATAATAGGGCTGATATAAATTTCCCACTGATTTAAGCCATAAGCTATAAGATTTACACAAGCTATAAGAATTTCATCTCGTCTTGTGGCCATATAAATATCAGCAACTGTACCAAACTGCACATTTTTGTTAAGTTTTTTGAGTACGGATCTTTGAATACAAGATCTGTATTCTTCTATCATACTTTATGAGCTATTAAACCCTGATATATTAAATATTATACTCAACAAACACACGCAAACAGTGTACAACAGTAAAAAAAATATATTTTTAAAGTATTTCTTTTTCAGTATTTCTTTTTAAAGAACGCTTAAATTCTATTTTTTTAAATGTCATTTGCTACATCATTTGGAGGCAAAAGGCATTGTCAACTGGTCAGTATTACACCCCCTCTGGTGACTGAGTTTTGTAGGCGGTTGGCTAAAGAACTGGCCTTGTCTTCTGGTGTCAGCAACTAGATCAAATTTGCATGTGAGAATCTGTCTCAGAATTGCTGTATGCTCAAATTTGTTCATCACTGTCCTCCAAGGGTGGGTATAATACACTTACAAACGCCTTTAATCTGCAGATTGGGGGTTCAAAAAGGTGAGACGGACACAGTGAGTCCCTCAGCCATCCTTTCTTATGCCAGTATTTCAACATAGCCGCTTTCCATGAATCAATAACCCTTCAGACCCCAAGCCTCTTCTGAGGAGCGAGCGGCACAAATCCCTTCCTGCCGATAATGGCTCCAGGTTCTGACAGGCGGTTCAATACTGTGTACACATTGCTGATACATCAGGGAAACAAGTGCAGTGCTGAGTTGCAGGAGAGTTTGCTCTGGAGTCTGCTCAGGGCAACTGACCAAGGAAATAAACAGTAAATCGGCTCCCGTGCAATGCGGGATCTGAGATCTAGTGCCGCGCCGTCACATGTTTAATGCCGCGAGAGGAAGATGAAGACATAAACGAACAGGAGCAACAGAACCGTGTGCCCCACACCACCGTGTGCAGTGCGTTTGGGGGGGGTCGTTGTTTATGCGTGTGCAGTCTGGTTCCCCCATGCACACAGTCGAGCGTGCTTTTCCTCTTTATCCGTGTGGAAGATGCAGAAGCGCTGGGCCGTAATGTATAAAAATCAATTGTCAGGCCTGATTACATCCAGTGTTTGCACCTCGAGGGCCATAAGTTGCTTTTGATCTCCGTCAAGTTCATAGCTGCGTTCACCACAGCACATGGAGCTACTCAGTTCAGATGTAGCTCCGAATAGATCAAGTGCATTATTTAGGTTTACGAGTAATTTTAGCTTTGTTTCGCATACGGTAACCCTCATTCTGCAAAACGTCTTCCAACCTTATTTTGAGCCCTGCAGCAACTCTACATATACTCTATATAAATCTCACTATAGGCTATATATTCTCCAAAATGCCGCTATGGCAATGTAAAGAGACACAGGGGAGACTGATTATTGCATAAAGTCGTTTTTCTTTTTCCTTTGCGTACAAAATGTATTCTCGCTACTTCATAACATTCAGTTTAAACCACTGATGAAAGACTATTCTGACGATCTGAACCTTGACAGTGTTTGCTTGGCAGTCAATGGGACAGTCACAAGCCTCCTAAAATCAGCCATCTAAAATATCTTAAATTGTGTTCTGAAGACAAACAAAGCTTTTGCGAATTTGGACCGACATGATTAACTTAAAAAAATAATTTTGGGGGGGAGAAACCCTTTAAGCTAATATTTTTACTTAAAGCGCACAAAACAAGAAAACTACATTTCCCATGATTCTCAGCAGCAGTGTTTTCTTTTTTTGCATTAACATAAAGAATGCTTCACTTTTCAGAAACAAAAGAAATTACTTATTCAATTTATTTGGACTAAAACCACCTGAGTAGACTTTACACTGCATTTATGACTTCTGATCCACATGCAAGAACTTCCCAGGAGCACTTGAAGACAGCCTTCATAGGCTACCAGACGTCAGAATACAACCCCTATTATGGTTCAGATCCAAATCCACCCTGTGTTACATGATCCTACAGAGCAACAAAAGTCATCTAAAAATCCGCTTAATATCTCAGTGTGGACAGCAGTTCAATCTCTGGTCTGCCCCCCAAATCTGGACCTTTTGGATTCAGTACCATACCATATATCTGTAGCTTTATATACAGAATCTCTAACCAATACACTGCAGTAGCTTTTCTGGAAACAATTGGAATGGGAAGAGAAAAAGTGATTTCTCCACGCTCACATGTCGGAAAGACCAATCAATCCATACTAACATCAGTAGAGGTCATCGCTGATTGTGCCTAATCCTGATCTCCTTGTCTAATCTCATCAGTCTGTGCCGTGTATTTTCACTGCATATTTATTAATTCCCTGTTTAAACAATGACTCAGATATCTAATCAGGTAAATGTGTGACAGAGCCCATTTCAGGCATAAGAGATTACACTCCAAATTCTAATGCTCCCCCTCAAATTCAGACATACTCTTGTAAACCCGACAGCTGTTTTGTTTTGCTGTCTCTTTTTTTTATCTGCTCATCCTCATGTTATTTAAAAGCTGTTTCCAACTTGAAACTGGGGCCACCAAACCCCAAAATGACTCAATGTATTAAAAAGGGGGTTAAGATATGATTCAAACAACTAAAATTCAAGCAGTTAAAGGTGGTTTGATGTGCATAGTAATTAAATAATTTCAGATAAATACATAGATAGATAGGGAGATGGATGACAATACCAGTCCTAAATCACTTTCATTACAATTCAGTTAATAGAGGTCATTTTACTATTCAGGTTAGCTAATCCTTAAATAATTAAAATACCAGCTATTGTGTAATATTGTTTTAAGTCCATATCTAGGATATGTTTTCCCTCGTTCCCACTCATATCTCTGGAATTCCAGCAATATTATTATGCAAACACTTCAGACAGTCTAAATTTGTAAGATACCGTGAAAATCCTTAAGTGAGAAGAACGCTGGCTGCTGCTGGGACAGGTCAAGGGAATATCTTAAATTATTCAACACTGTTGTATGAAGTGCATACTCCACTAGCACCTGGAGGAGTTCTCAGCTTATGCTACTCTGGCCAGCATTTCTGGATTCCATGTGCTTTCTCTGTTCATTTAACTTACAGATATGCTTGAATGGGTCAGTAGATTTGTTTAAAGATGTGCAGTAGCTACACCGCGCGTCTTATTGAGCTCTTTTAGGAAATACGTTTTTAATCGAGACTAAAATGGTAATTTCAATAGCATTCCTACATTTCCTGCTCCTGCTGTGAGGCAAGCGGCTCCTCATCTACTGATGCTGCAGTGGGTCGGCGCGCACTAGGCACAAACGCACGCGCGCACTCACTATCTCAAAGACCACACGCGCGCGCGCGCTTCAGACATTTCGAGCGCGTGCAAAGCGTAGTGATGGTAGGTCCAAATCCTTTCTGGAATCGATTCTTTCGAACACCCAAAGCGAAAACAAATCAGCGGCTTTTGCGTCAATACGTGATCCCAGTGTTCTAAAATGTTCCCAAAATAAATGAAAGCAATGGAGCTACAATTAACTTAAGCTTACGATGCTTTTGGGAAACTCAGGCCAGTTAAGTATATAAATTGTTTGTTATTTCATGTCTAATAGGCTAGTTAAGTTTATTGCAGCCACTATTCAGCTCATTAAAAAACAAGTAGCCATTTATAAGCATTTAATACTATGGCAAAAGGTATTCTTATAAAAGCTACACTTGTTGTAGACGTTATTTATTAAAGTAATTTTCTTTATTAAAACGAACTCTGTTTAAAAAAATTGTCATAATCTATTTTTGTTTGTTAACATTGTTGCTTACTTTTTTTGTCACGTCGGTTCAATCGGTGCGATTCCGTGAATCATGGACCATTACGAATCTAACAACAGCGGATTTTAGGTTTTTAGTGGGGATACGAGCGAATTACAGGGGAAAAAATAAAAACAGATGACTTTCGGTTTATAGAGTTAGTGAGCTTTCAAATCAGATGATTATGAGTCGGTTCTCAGTTCAATCAGTGCACTGTTGACTCGAGACCGATTCAGTTCCTTATTAGAATGAATCGTTTTGACTTGTTCTGTAAGCCAGTTCATTACAAAGGTCCGAACGAATTACTAAATCGCTGTGTTTAAGATTTATACTTAAATATTTTGAGTCTGCCCTAATTTAAAGATCAATCCCAAAAATATCAGACAGAAAAAGCTGGCGAAAATGCGTAAAAACGTTCAACTATCTGTGGTGGCGCCATGTGCATATAGTATTTGGTATTAGAATTCCAACGAATCCTAAATATGCATTTTTTTTATACAAACATTATCAAAAGCATTTAATGCATCAACATACTACTAATTCGACTTGAAGATCATTAGAGCAAATTTACTAGCCGCTTATCATCGATGTACATCACTGTGTCATCCCAGGTTAGTGTTGATTCTTAACTGACAGCTGTCATTTGTTGCATCATTAATCAAAGCGTGGATAATGCTGATTCGACAATCTGCCTGCGCGCGCAGATGCAACAGAAGAATATTCCCAATCCGTCGCGCTTTTTTAAGCTTTACTAAGCATATTGTTCTGATAAATGAATGCCATTTCAGTTCCTAAAACGATTTTTTTGCGGTTGTAGTGAAGAAAGCATGCGCTCAAACTCCGAAAACGAGGAAATATTAGACTGCAATCAATGGAAGTTCAAGGCATTGTCTTAATGTTGCATTTTCAGGTCTCCCCAAAGAGAATTTCCTCCTAGGGAAACCCCATTAGCTCGTTACATAAGTGATGCATCGTGCATCGAGGGTTATAGTATGAGGAAAGCTCACCTCACTCATGCTGGATGATGAGTATGATGATGAAGGGTGTATTCGGCAGAAGAGCAGCAGTGATGCAGTCCTTCAGTCCGTGCGCTGCGTGGGTTTGTGCGCCTGCTGGAGTTTTATACTTGGAGCTCCAACTCCCTTTCATGTCATCACGTTTGCACTAAACCAATGGAAAGCTGCCGGTGTCAACGCTTCTGATGTCACCACTTTAATCTTCTGAATAATCACTGAAGCGCACAATTGCAGTCTTTACGATTCCTAAAGAAATGTACAGCATGATAAATTACATATTTTGTATTCAACTTAAGTGCATTAAACACATTGCTTATACTAACTATATATAAATATAGTATATAATATATAACTAAATATATAGTTGCTTATAGAAATATATATATAAATTATATTAATGTTTAAAATATGTTTACAATAAATTTACATATGCAACCAAGTAACTATCCCCACTAAATGTATTCAGTTTGCATTACAATTTGCAGAAATTAGATTATTTTAAGGTATTCCCTCCACAACCTACAGCAAATATGCTTGTACACCTCTGTGCAGATCCGGCATCTCCCTCCTAGAGAGTCAGCATGCAGCCCTCGCCTCGCATAGATTCAGATGAACACTAGTGCAAAAGCTTCACTGCAGCAGCGGTTCTTGGCATAAATAAAGTTTGAATCAATGTAATCTTTAAAACAGCAGCAGGGAGATGCCTCACCAGCAAAAGACCTAGAGCCAGCCCTGTTGAAGAGAACGGTCCTTAATAAGGGGATATCTTAATAAATCATTTGTGCATTAGCATATGCATTGATTGTGCATGTGCAGTGGAGGGGGAAAATGTGCAGTTTTCTCCTTTTCTGCAGCATGCGAGCTTGAGGAGAATTCCTGTTTGCTTGCTGCCACCCACAAACTAACACAATTTCAAACCGTTTTGGGGCTTGGTGCATCAGATTCCCATACGGTCTTTATTATCGCTGAGCAGCGAGTTTGGTTATCACAGATGTTATCATCTCTCTCAACAGATGAGCTCCATTAAGCACGAGCTATTCCTCTGGTGCTGTGCAGGAGAAAACCAGCTAGAGCGACGCAACTACAGCCAGATCAAAATTGTGTGACATCTCTGTCTTTGTTCTTTGTATTCCCATAATATTTTTTATATGCTGGCTTGTTAAATGACAATCGATTGCCTTCCATTAACGCAAGCTGGAAGACCAGCTTTAACAGAGACATTTTAATGGAGATTGGAAATTTAAAAGCAGTCCGTGGAGTTGTCTATTGACTCACACTTGGCCAAAGAGGCCTTACAGGGCAGTTGTCACCATGAATTTTGTGATGAACTGTGTATAAAGGGAAGAAAACCATTTATAGAAAGAAAACCCTTTTAAGTTCTTGATTTTGCATTTCCATCACTTTAAAGAAATAGCTCACCCAAAATGAACATTTGCTGAAAATGTACTCACCCTCAGGCTATCCAAGATGTAGATGAGTTTGTTTCTTCTTTGGAACAGATTTGGTTAAATTTAGTATTTCATCACTTGGAGTGACTGGGTGCCGTCAGAATGAGAGTCTGAACAGCTGATAAAAACACAACAATAGTCCACAAGTAATCATCACCACACCAACCCATCAATTAATGTCTTGTCAATGTCTATTTGGACTTTCATTCTGACGGCACCCATGTCCATTGGTGAGCAAGCGATGTAATGTTAAATCTCTCCTAATCCTTTCCAACGATAAACAAACTCGTCTACATCTTGGATGACCTGAGGGTGTGTACATTTCTAGCAAATTTTCATTTTTGGCTGAACTATTCCTTTAATTCAAATCACAGCCCTACAGAGGGTCACTGCTCTTTTCTTTACATAAGAGAATTGTGCTCGGGTCTCTGTATTTTTGGTCTTTCTTGAGTAAACAGTGTCGCAGACAGTCCCTGTTTAATGGCGCTGCCTGGTGTCATATAATGTCTTTGCTGTCCCCGAGCTCTGAATTTGATAATGACCCACACTGCCTCAGAGTTACACTGCAACACTTAAGTAAGATCTGCAGAAATGACTGGCTGTGTTTTTCAAAGCAGTCTCTAGAATTTTTTGTTGAGTATTTGACGATCCATAACCGTCACCCAGCCAAACCTGACAGCAATAGCACATTACTGTACATATTCAAGCAAATGCTTAATTAAAGTCTACTTCTCGTGATTACTTTTTAGCTATTCATTAGACTGACAAGGCTTTGAGAATGGTTAAGCCTTAATTAAGGCCATTCCTGATAGACTATCAATGACCATTAGCAGAATCCTATGAATCATCTCCAATGCACTGCTGGCACAGAAACTGCCTACACTAAGAAGAGCACAGGAGATAAAGGATGAGGAGGAGGAGGAGGAGGGGAAACGTTCATTGGCATTGATACAGCTTGGCTTATATTATAGTGAACCTACTTATGTCTGAACCCTGTAAGTACAGAGGAAACCCCTCTCAGATCTTCTGCAGTGTTATTCTGTCATTGCTTATGCATATGGCAGTTTATAACTATTGTAGGTTTTGGCTAATTTGTGGCTAATTTATAATTAACCTGGTCTAATACAAATATGTACCTCTGTGCACATTTTGTGCAACACCATTTTTACATGCCTGCATGTTTCGCCAAAGTTTCAAAGAGAAATGTCCACTGAGTGGTGCTAAAACACAGGTTGTGAACCCTGGCATGTTTTTATTATGTTGATATAGGTACGTATTGTGGCAGTTCAGAGTTGACATATCTGTGGACTGTTGCTAAAAGCTAATGTTTAATCGTGTTGGAAATATTAAACATTCAAACCAGAGCTCCTAAAAAAGTGCACCAAGGTACGTTTATCCCATGAGACCAGGTACTTATAATGTATATACACTCTAATACACTCTTATTTTCATATTTTTGTATGATCTGATCCTAGAGAGTTATGGTTAGAGGTCTTCATGCTTAATTCAAAAAACCTTGATTTATCATTGACAACTCATGAAATAGTTATGTTTTCTGACTTAATTCATGCAGTGCTGTGATGTGCGTATTTCTCTACGTCTTTATATTAACAACCACCCTGTATAGGAATGCACTAAAAAGCATTAAGAACATGTTAGCAACCACATAACACACTGGCATCATGATGGTGAGTTTTGCATTGACAAACATATTTATTCTCTTCATAAAATCTAAATTATAATTATATAAATCTTGTTACGCCTTATAATTAATAATTATCCTCAACTATTCAGTGAGGACTTTATAGTGACCTCCGCACATATCATGTTGTCTGTCATGCACCTCACTTTGACTTTCATTAGCTGTGTGTTGTAATGAAGAGTTCAATTTACAGCAAGCTCATTCGAAGTAAATGGCTCTCTGACACTGAATCCCACTGAATTATTACTGGCCTCCCGGAAAACCTGAACATTTTGTCGGAAGAGCAAGACTTTATCCTCATTCCAAATAACTCAATGGAAACGTCCAATACAGTTTTAATAGGCACTTACCAATGATGCAAATTTTTGATTGGCAAAATGGTGGAGTTGTGTACATGGATGTTCAGTGCTGGTCAGGTATACCTGTGTTTATTGAACTAGAAAATTTAGATTAAAACATAAGGGTTTACATGATGCACTGCATGAATACTAATCGCAAACAGCCCAAATTGCCTCAACTGAGCCAATGACATAAAAGCTGAAATCTACCTGACTATTCATTATTATATAAATGAATCTGGTTATATACACTTAACAAGCGCTTATGAAAATGGATTGGCAGGGCTTCAGGATGCATTAGTGATTTTTAGGATGAGAGTCCACCATTATGGGTCAAATCCCAGCCACATAAGGCTCAGCATTAAACCTTAAAGGAAATGTTCACCCAAATGAAAATGTGAAGATTTGGAAAAATTAGGTATTGCATCACTTGTTCATCAATGGATCCTGTTCAGTGAATGTGTACCATCAGAAGGAATTATTTTGATGTTTTATCAGCCATTTGGACTCTCATTCTGGTGGCACCCATTCACCGTAAAGGATTGATTAGAGAACAAGTGACGTAATGCTAAGTTCCACCAAATCTGTTCATATGAAGAAACAAACTCAGAACTCTCCTATATCACCTATATTCCTTTAAGGAGTACTATGAAAAAATCTGTCATTCACATAATTTCTCGAATTGCACTGGCCTGCTGATCAGCATTGCTTTTTCTGCTGGAAGTACAAAAATAGCATGTTATTTTAAATAATAGGCAGACAGAAATGGGTCTCAAGCGAGTATGCACCATGCAACCACAACAGAAGCATTTCTATCGGCTTGTAGGGGTATATATAGAGAGAACAGACAGTTTTGCTACTCTCTGGAGGTTTTATTGTGAGAAAGTGATAAATCTTTAAAAGTAAGGTTGTGAGCAAAGGTGATAATATTTCCTTTCCAATCATTAGCTCCAAAATTTTGCCTGAGACCAAGCTGTGTCTTCTGGCAAGACCACCCTGGTGTATCAGTTATAGAGGTTGCCGTATTTCTGTCAGTTTTTTTCTGAAACACAACGGTGGTTCATTAACTCCCGGAGTGCCTTTAGCAAAAGATCCAACTAGATTGTGTGAACAAATAAACTGTGGAGTCTGGCTGACCTTTACGCTTCTCACATCCATGATCATTTGCTTCAGGAGAAGACAGTCATTCAGACCAACTGAATTAAGCAGCTATTCTGAGAGGTTGTTAATAGTGGGCCAAGATCTATGAGAACTCTAAATGTTAGAATGCCAAATACCCCCCCACCCCCCAAAAAAAAAAAAAAAATTGATCAATCACTTAATTTATAAAAAATTAATTATTAATTATCCAATAGACCAACACAGTCTCACGACCAATTCGTATTCGTACAAGGTGGCAAATTTGTGCTGTGTACATCCAAGACACTGATATGGGGCATTTCCAGTTTCATTCTAATGTGAAGCAAAATATCATGGAGAAACCTGTGGTGAAGCTCTGCTGTAGTGATGGTGTCAGCTGGTAATTTCAAAGAATACCATGGTGCTTTGATATATACTGTTCCATGGCCCTAAATAATTACCATATAGCATGGAATTTATGCTACTCCAACGTATAAGACAAATTGTACAATGACGTGTAGGTTTAGCCGCGGGGTTAGGTGTAGGTCATTCGTACAAATTCATATGCATTGGCAACGCGTAAAATACGTACGATTTAGCAAAAAAAATATGAATTTGTATGAGTGAGGTCGTACAAATTTGTACGAACTAGCCACCTCGTAAAATATGTACAAATTGCCGTGAAATTCTGGCGTTTTGGGTGATGAACCAAAAAAGGTTCAGCAGTATATAATCAGATTATTATAATTAATTTTCATGTGGTAGCCTAATAAAAATAGACCTAAACAAACAAGTCCTTAAAATGACTTAAAATATATTCTCAGCCTCAGATGTCATGCCCACGGAATGTTGGCTAAACATTCTTACTGTGAACAGAGCCACGCTAACACAGACGTGCTTTAGCTTATTTATACCTTGAAGTAGTGTAAATACCATGCTATATTGTAATTATTTAGTGCCATGATACAGTATATATCAAAGCACCATAATATTCTTTGAAATTACCAGCTGACACCATCACAACAGCAGTGCTTCACCGCAGGGTTCTCCATGATATTTTGCTTCACATTAGAATGAAACTGGAAATGCTCCATATCTGTGTCTTGGAGGTACACAGTGCTGGTTACATAACAGGAAGTTTCTTTGGTGTGGTCGTAATGAGTGGGAGAATATCAGCTGCTCGGCCAGCTCAGAGCTGGGTGGAGTGAGGCGTGAGGAAGAGGAAGACTCCGCAGCTCATAACAAGCCACGGGGGAATAGATGCCAGCCTACAGCTGGCCATTAACTCAGCTTTATTTATTTATTTATGAGCATTCATTATTTTTTAAGGGAAAAGATGAAAGAGGGCTAATATTCACACACACTGACTGCAGAGCACTTGGATGAGAATGTCAGATGCACACTGATGTTCTACTAAAGCAACGCTTGAAAGAGCAGCAGAGCATTTCTGTCTGTTATCTATAGGTCTGTTCTTTGATTTGAACATTTCTTCAGCTTTGCGGCTTCTGAAAGCATTTTTGAAATATCTTGAATAATAAAGTCTACTTGGATGAATGGATGGATGGATTAAAAACAAGAATTGTACAAAAAAGTGTTCATTGTTTATTACATAAAAATCTATAGACACATAAATATGTTGTCTATCTGACAAAAAAACAACAAAAATCCTGAGAACTTTAAAAAGTTTTTTCTCTCTCGTTTCCAGAACAAAATATATAGAAACATCCTTACAATGAAACAATAAAATATACAAGTAGCAAAATAAAATATATGTTGAATTAATTTAGAATTAAGTATAATACATTCCTCTTCACTGGCATATATTTTTTCTTCTTTTAAGCATAAAAAATGAGGTTCATGCTTGAAAAAGAGAAAAAGAAAATCCTAAAACATTTAAATAAAGATGCAATAATTATTAAAATCAATTGTGCTATAATACACAGTTTTAAAAACATTTGTTCAAAAATCTTATAATCCATTCATGGATTTTAGTGCTATTAAACCGCAGATAAGTGAAAACTACAGTCAATGTCTTTATAAGTTTGATATTAATAATTAACTGATTGATTGATGTATTAATAAGGATCACACAGTTCCAGTCAATTTCATGATACTTCACTGTATAGTGTAATTTTGGAGTTCAAGTAGTTTCCCTTGGTGGGGAGTGGTTTATATTAATTGTTTGAATCTGTGAAGCACTTCTGATGTAAAATCTTTGCTTTAATCGGGAGTAGCTATAAAAACAGGAAGCAAAATTCTCACGGGGTGTGTAGTGCCATATGCTGAGGATTTTATGATTCTGGAGAAAACAGGAAGATGTTGATTCAAACAAACCTGCTGTGGAAATGCAAGCATCTGATGAATGCATTATGTAAACGTGAGGACTTTAAACGAATCAACACTTCTGTCATATTGGTTTGTTTAAGTAAACAGAGAAGTGTTTTACGGCAGATCTTAACTAACCCCTCGACCCCTCCCATTCAGACCACTTTATCTGTTAAAGCCCAAAAATACGCTCTGATGATGATTATCTACAATGTTCAGTGGGGTCCAAAAGTCTGAGACCACCAAGAAAATCCTTCTGTGTTTCAATAAATAATCCATTGGAGGTGAAACAGATCATCATAAGTGCTGATATGAAGTCCTTCAGGCTCTCTTACTTACTACAAGAGAGAAGAAGAGAGCCAGAACACCTGCTGTCTGTGAAGTCCAACATCTAGTCAGATTTAGTCTCTAGACGATGGTCATGTGTCTGTGGCTCCTGTGACCATCATCAAAAAAGACATCAGGCATCTGAAAAAAAAAAGATTTGTATTAGATCTAAAGTCTTGACCAATATCTAAGCTCATGAGATGTATTGAAATATTCAGATCAACATGAAAGCTGCTCACAACCCATTGTACTTCCATTATGTGACATTTTACACAAATAAAAAAATGATCGGTTTTCGTTTTGGTGAAAGAATGTGTATTAAGGAAGTAAATAAGTGAAGTTTCGGTTTCATGTTGGCTTTAAGCTTGATTTGAGGCATCACCTGATGTTTATTGGAGTGGTTTGTGTACCAGACTCTTCCATTAGTGTGTCCTGCAGTAAAGAGGAGCACATGATAGTTCATAGCAGGGTATATTTAGGCTTTCCTCAATCATTACATTGCAATAGATGTCAGTTAAAAAAAAAGAAAAATTAGGCTTCTCGTGTAAAAACATAATGCCCATTGGGATTTTTGCTCTTTTATTTAAATCTTTTTAATAATATTTCATAATATTACTGTTTTCATATTACTTTTTTTGCCATTATTACTGTATTTTTGATCAAATAAAGATGTTACCACTATATATGTTTGCTTGTGCATACACACCATCATGCCTGTCTCTGTTATATCCTTGGTTGTCCCGTCCTCGCACATTTTCTGTGGCAGGCGTCCTATTCTGGGACTGGGCTCTGGCCCTGAAACGGGAGCCCAGACCTGTTAGCAAGCCACTCACAATAACAAACATTTTTAAAGAAATGTTTCCTCACTTTCACATTACAATCACTCTTAAAAGCAAAAGACACACTGGCGCTCATTTCTCACCTCCTTAGCTCCTCCTGGTAGCTTGACTCTGCAGAAAAGAGACAATAAAATGAGCAGTTTACAATTTAACACCAGAATTACATCGATAATTTAAGAAGCTTGGCTAGTTAGCAAGGTCCAGTGAGCTTAACAACACAACCTGGCTGCAAAAAGCACTTTTTGTGAGATGCACCAATGCAAATAATCTGGCTAACAATGGGAAAATTAGGATTCATCCACACAATTACTTACTTTTCTTCCTTCTCTTGCAGAAGAAAACAATTCCGTAGATGATTAGAAACAACAGAGCAGCAGCACTGAAGGCCACAGTGACAGCGATCAGCACCGTCTGGTCTCTTTTAGCAAGCTTTTCTTAAACAGAAAGAGATAAGGGAATCATGCATGCTCTTCATCTTGTGCCAAACAGGACAGCAAAGTTATACAATTAGCTTTGATGATAAAATTAATCTTCATGTGGCTGGATTGGTGTTTGCAACGCCCTCTAGCTGTTGCTAAAAGCAATTAAAAATGAACCCATTTATATTGTTGTGCTATTTTTAGAATTCCGGTATTCTGTTTGTGTTTATCCTTAGAATAGACATTAGAATTTGTGATCTTCTGTATTTGTTGATCACTTTGAGCATGTTTAATATTCTTACCGACGGTCAGGAAGACAGTGCTGCTGTCTGGAGTGCTCAGAGCTGGTATTTTGACCAGACACTGAACAGAAGAGTTTTTGACGGCAGCGACCGCCAGCGTGCAGCTGGAGTTAAACAGGTTTCCCTGTGTTACAGAGCTCCTGTTGCAGGAATATGCTACTCCATTAACAGACCAGGACACGTTGGGTTCAGGATACCAGCCCACGGCCCGGCACTGGAACTCCGTCTGAGTTCCTTCCGTTTTGGTCTGATTTCCACCTACGATCTCCACACTGCCACGTTCTGGAAAAGAACAGAGAGGAATTATCTCTTCGGACACGGACACACACACACTCTGCCCTAATCACTATGGATTTGAGAGTT
This sequence comes from Enteromius mattozi, assembly GCA_032359235.1. Classification (NCBI taxonomy): domain Eukaryota; kingdom Metazoa; phylum Chordata; class Actinopteri; order Cypriniformes; family Cyprinidae; genus Enteromius; species Enteromius mattozi. Next base: position 12,852,164 of record JAUMHE010000059.1, read on the forward strand.
TGCTTTAATGACGGTCGGCCCTGTCGTGAAACATGGCCCACTTTAATTAAGAAGTAGATTATTATTGATTATCTGCACTTTGAGATGTAGTTGGATAATTTCCCATGGGACGACAGGACAGGTGAAAGCAGTGACTCACAGGTGTGGCTGATAACATCTAGGGTTTGTTTTGCTTTGTGTTGCACTTTGTACTTTTTGTAGTCCATCATAAAAGCACTCACAGATCTTGTGAGGCAATACTCTATTCACTTACAGTGCATCAAAGAATGAACAAAATATTTAAATAAACATGCTTGCTATACTACATATACTATATTCTGTGGTTATTTTGGCCTTCTGCTGATACATTTCCAAGGTGAAATGTTTAATACTAAATATGTATATTAAAAAATTATACTATAATATTTTTTATAAAAGTTAAACAAGCAGTATTCACAATATAATCTCTTGAAGTTACAGTAAACCTTGTGAAAACGTATAAAGTTGAAAAGAAAATGTGGCTCATGCATCAGAAAAAATTAAATAAATAATTGCAAAATTAAACAAAATTACTTTAGTTTTATTTAGAAATCAATTTAGAGAAATATAAATATATTTTAAATATATCTTTAAATGTATATATCAAACAATTAATCACAATTAATCACGTCCAAAATAAGCTTTTGTTTACATAATATATGTGCGTATACTGTGTATATTTATTATGTACATATAAATACAAACACATGCATGTATATATTTAAGAAAAAATTAAGAAAAAATATCTATATATATATATATATAATATAAAATATAAGATACATAAATATATAAATGTATATACATGCAAATATTTTCAAAAAAAAATACTGTATGTGTTTTTATTTATATAAATACATAAAAAGTATACACAGTATATGCACATTTTATGTAAACAAAAACTTATTTTGGATGTGATTAATATATATATATATATATGCAATATAATCAAAGATAGAAATAATAAATAAAAGTTAAATGTTATTGTAAATGAAAATTTCATTTTAGAATAAAATTAATATGGAGACTTAAAGGAGTACTTAGTTTTGTTTTATTTAGGAATCAATTTAAGGAGAAACAGAAAGAAATTATACATATAGAGCTATAAAAGTAATATTGAACATAATCTGGATTGGGGAGAATTTACTGAGTAATATTTGAACTCCTTTTGAGATCTTTGACTTTATTTATCTTGGCAAATCTGAGCATAGTTTGGGACGTTGTTGAGATCTTCTGAAACGTGAAATTACTCTGAGAGTGTGTATTTTGTATTTGGTCTTGTTTTAATTTCATTGCTGTCTAGAAGAAACAATGACTTCAGTTATTTAGCTGATAGATGCTTATTTGGTCCACAAAAGGTTATTTTAGTGCTGATGAGGGCATTGGTGCAGATGTATTTAAGGAGACAGTCTGTGGGACTGTTGTAGCCGCATTTTACGCTCTGTCGTGCATAAAATTGCTGAGTAATGCTTAAAGGTTGTAAAACAGATCAGCATATGGATGTAGGTGCTGGAACTAAACGTGTTCTTCATAAGCAGCATTTATTTGAAATGGAAATCTTATGTTTATAAAAGTTTTACTGGCATTTTGCATCCTTGTTTCATAAAAGTAAACTTTCGAATAGTCTGTCTTTACATACAATTCTTTTAAGTGCCCTATTGTAGATTTTTGAAAATGACATTTCATGCAGTGTTTAACATAGTTCTAAGTGAATGATAATATCCTGCACTGTGTATAAAGTTATTGTTTCTCAAAAGAAAGAGTTGACTCTAAATCATTGAAATGAGTCGTTTTTAAAACATGTCCCAATCCATTTCATGTTGATGTAAAAGTGAAACATTAGCGTATTGCCTGCCCACTTGTTGGTCTTTTTGAGTTGGTCTAAATGAAAATGCAAATTCATTCTGTGCCACTAGGTGCTGCTTTTGGAGCGTTAAAACCTCACAAACACTGCTTTAATGAAATCAACCAATCACCGGAGGGGTTTGGAAAAATTCATTGTTGAACAGATCGTTTTGTTGAACAAATAAGGTAAAAATCTATGTTTATTATAAGAAAATGAAAGTGTTTTTGGACCTTGCATCTATTTCAACCTGTTGTTTGAGACTCCCAAAACCAAAATATGAACCTTTCATAACCCATAACAGGGGCACTTTAATTTGTTAGCTTTGATGACTTTCTCTCATACACCCTCACATTTCACTCTCAATCAGTCAAAACACATTACGTCATGTGGCATGAATCACGGTAGAACTTCAAACACTTCTTACCTTGTACAGACAGACTGGCCATTATAGGCGCTCCACCCAAAACCTGACAGGTGACTTCACCCGCATCGCTTCTCTGCACGTTGCTAATTACAATCTCCCATCTGTAATCTCCAGGCGTGGTAAAATTTGTGGCAGAAAAACGATCAGTGCTGTTCAACACCCCAGATGATTCCAGAATGGTGATAACCAAGCGTCCGTTGACCGTCAGGGTCATGACTGATGGGGGCTGAGCTGTGCTGCAGTTGAACCGAGCCTTTGACCCACGGAGCACCACTGCATTCAGAGGCTGTAGCTGCACCTGAGCGGACACCACTGCAGTCAACGACACACAAGTAACAAATGATTCCAAACAGCTGCTTAGGTTTACATCCAGTTATACAAAGCATTTTTCTTGTTTTTTGTCATAATTTGTTGTAAATCAAGTACACGAGAATTATTTAATTGTATAGTATATTTTATGTATAAGGTATATAGTATAATACATGTATATTATATTTATATAATATATTTTTCAACCTCTTTTGAAATAAAGCAAAAAAGTATTAACATAGAGCTGAGCAAATCTATATAAATACAGACCGGGGCTAGTTGTCACAGTGGCTATATCTCATTAAATATGAGATTTTGAGTCAAAAATCTTTATTTAATCATTCTTCCATTTATTCATCCATCTGAGATTTGTTTTTAAAATAAATTAAGATAATTATTAAAGAAAAATGCCAGTGGGTGAAACAAACAAGTCTTGAGGTTTTAAGGTATTTAAACATTTGTACTAGAAAACAAAACTAAAATGCGTTTTGGAATTGTGCAGATGCTGTGGGCACCCAGATAAAGTGAATATGAAAACTCACCCGTAGTGATCAGAAGAAAAAGACCCAGTCTAAAAACATACATGTTTCCTCAGTTACCGTCACTGCATCTGCAGAAAATAAATACACATCAGTGTGAAACAGGAAGGGCAACTGATGGGACACAACCCTGAAACGATCAGTATGCTCAATTGATTGTCTTCAACCATCAGGAATTCCTCTTATGTTTTTGTAGGTGTGTTTTAGACATGAAAACTGTGTATCTTAGTTTCTTGGTAACCACTTATTTGTTTCATGCTTCCAGACATTCCCATCATTCATGCTTCTATATTATACTTTAGATCACACTACGTACTTCATTATAAAATAATTATTGACTTTACACTACCATTAAAAATGTGTAAATAATTCAATTCCCCCACCCTTTATTTTTGGAAAGAAGTCTCTTATGTTCACCAGGGTTATTACTGTCAAAAAAATAAAATTAAAAATTAAAAATAAATAATTAAAATTGTTACTTGAAATAATCTAAAGTCTAGTTTAAATCTAAGTTTAAATAAATAAAAGAAAATCTAAAAGAGTACAAATTCAACTAGTTGCCAAAGAATTATTTATCATTTCCGTTTATTCACTGCTTATAAGGCAGCATTTAGTTGATCAAAAATACAGTATACAGTAATACTGTGAAATGTTATATTATTACAATTTATAAGAACCTAACATGTAATGTAGCCATTTTATTTCATTTAATTATTAGAATAATTATTCTAATCTAAATGTAAATCCTCTACAACATTATAAATGTAATTTAGAATATTTATAAGTGTCTAATCGAAGTAACCTTCCACTTTAGTGTATAATGGTTTCCTGAAAAACTTTTAATATTAGGCCAGAAAAACAGCTTTCCCTCTATATTATCTACAATAATACACTGTTTGTTCAGTAGACAGCCTGTAAGATCCAAACCAGCTTTCAGATTTTAAGAAGTATGTTCATTTTTTTACTTAAATCTTATTATAATAAGACCCTGAACAACAACGTACCTCAGAAAATACCATTAATCCGGTAAAATCCAGAAACAATCCCCGGTCTTCCTTCGTCAGATCACCTGTCAACCTACAGAGAAGCCAAAGTTCAGCTGGCTTCCGGTCATGTTATCAAAGCGAGAGAGGTAAGCTATCTATTACATCTCTATGCAGTCGAAACCCAACGAGCTTGTCTGCTTTGCATATGTCTGCAGATCTCATGGGGATTTGACGTCACACTGACATGTCAAAAAAAGGTAGCCTGTCTATCCGAAAGATTACTTTTGGGGCATATAACCCATGTTCCATCTGTTAAGGATCATGCAAGACTGTGCTAGAATTTAGTTGATTCAAATCTGAAAGACACACCCAGTTTCACTGAAAAAAAAGAAAGTTGACAGTGTCAACAGAAGTCATTCCTGGAGCTCAGCTGATCTATATATCAAATCTATATTACTGTATCTGTACAAAGGCACTTCTACAGGTGAAGTTCACTTACCTTCGGGTGTACTGACAAAAAAAGTATACAAGAAAATCTCAGGTTAGTTATCTATTGTTACCAGGACATCAACTGAGAGTATAGTGTACACAGAAGGACATATGCAAACAGGTTATGATGACGTCAGGCCTGAAACACATTGTGTTTATACATATACTGCAAAGGAGACAAATGATAATAAATCAGTGTTTGACATGACAGGGTTTGTGCTACCAGCTACACAATTACAGGCGTAAAAACAGACCAAACCCTTAAGTGGAATGTACAAAGGTGAGAAACATACATTTATAAAAATGTACACATTTGACAAAGGCTTTATTCAAAGTAAGTTACAAAGAGAATCCAACGTTACCAGTTGCTGTTATCCTTTTCTGTGGGAAACTTTTTTGTGAATTGCCTGATATATAAAAAGCAAAGCTTTAGAAACAAAACTGGGCAAAACTACAGTTTGCTGGTGGGTTAAATCATGTATATATTAGGACTATTTATATTTGCTGTGACTGAAATCAATGACCTGGAGTAACCAGATTGTTATTATGATATTTCTAAGATACATTTTTACCTTGTCAGATTTGGTGGCCCTGCTGGATCTGCTTGTGTCAGAATAAACTAGTTTCTGGAGGGTTAATAAAACAGAGGAGGTTAGACATCACCAGACTGAATTTGAATAACATTAAAGCAATTCAGTGTGAAAATAAGGATAATAGATTCCTGTAACCTTTAAGTCTGTGTTCTCGTATTTGGTGACCCTGCTGTATCCGTGTCTGTTTGCATCAGGCCAAAATGCATTGTAAGATATAAACTACAGAAAGTTAGAAATCACCAGAGGGAGTGTGGGTAACATTAAAGCCATTCTGGGGGAGGGAGGTAACAGATTTTGGTGCCCTCTAATGCTGTGTTGTTGGATTTGGTGACCATGCTGTATATCTGTAGCTGTTCACATCAGACCAAAATCATTTCTATATTATGTAGGGGTGGGTAGACATTACCAGAGTGAACCTGGGTAACATTAAAACCATTCATTGTGAAACAGAGGGTGAGAACACATTTCTGTTATGCTCCACTGCTATATATTTGTGCCTGTTCATCAGACCAAATGTTTTTTTAGGATATATACAAAAGAGAAAGTCAGACATCACCACCAGAGTCATTCTGGGTAACATTATAGCCATTCTCCGAGGCTAAACAGATGTAGGTAACAGATTTTGGTATCCATAATGCTGTGTCGAATGCTGATGTACACCTGCCTCTGTTCATATGTCAGACCAAAACATTTTCTAACAATAGCTGTAACGCATTGCAAGAGTGAATTTAACTGAAATTACAACCATTATCTGCATCAAATAGAGGGGGGTAACAGATTTCAGTAACCTTTATTGCTGCGTTGTTGGATTTGCTGACCTGTTATATGTTCACATCAAACCAAAACGCTTTATGAATTAGAGGAGGTTAGATATCACCAGAGTGAATTTGGGTAACATTACAAGCAATCTTTGTAAAATAGAGTGGTGTAACAAACTTTGGTAACCTGTGTCGTGGCCCAAAGAGGTTGTTGTCGGTCTCATTCTCAGTCAGTGCAGACAAAAAAGCCTCAAACAGCAGAGTTTCAGATGTTGAAGAAATAAGACTTTATTAAAATAACAAAGCCGAGAGGAACAGCCGCCACACCAAACTGCCTCTGGTCTTTTGTTGTTAATACAAAACATATTAAACATATCAAGATGAAACCATTACCTTCCCACTGTGCTGATTGGTCAGCTACCATTATCTTTGCCCATCTATTTTTATTTTATATTACCTGATTGGTCAACCATCTTTATCTTTGCCCGTCTATATTTTGTTTATTATGCCTGATTGGCTGACCATCTTTATCTTGTTGCCCTCCCTGCGCACCACCTCGTAGGGGCTGCCGAGAAGTTGCACTCTTTGCCAAAAAATATAATGCTTCCCTTTGATTGGAGGTGATTTCATAATTTTGGATGGCCTTGCTGGCTAGCTCAGGTCATGAGAACTTCACCTTTCATATACACAGTTCACTCTCGGTCATTCAGGCTTTAACTAATATAACACATTATTCAGTATATTAATTGCTTCCATGATTTACATTCTATTGTTAGTATGGCAATATCATTTCTATATTGTACTACTAAAATTCACAATACCTGTTATGCTGCCTTGACTGATTCAGTGACACTTCTGTATACCTGCAGCTGTTTACATCGGCCCAAAATGTGTTCTAGGACATAAAACCGGAAAAGGTTCGACATCGCCAGGATGAATTTAGGTAATACTCAAGGAGGTAATTATTTTTTTTATTGTTATGCTCCTTTGTCTGATTTGGTGACCCTGCTGTAGCCTGTATCTGCTGCTGTATTTCCTACGATAAAAGCAAGTTAGACATCACCAGAGTGAATGTGGATGACATTTAAGCCATTCTGTGTGAAATACATGATAAAAATGATGGTAAAGAATGTTGGAATGCTGCCTTGATGGCCCTGCTGTGTCTGTGTCTGTTCCTGTCAGACCAAAACGCTTTCTAGGATATAATATAGAGGTTAGACATCCCCAGAAAAAATATGGGTAACATTACAGCCATAATGAATGAAATATAGCGACAGGAATTGGGCAGCTTGTCTAAAAGGATTAAGAAAATGAACCTGTTCTACAGCTCCGTTTACTCAACGAGGACGTTTCTACGCAGCACTTCAACGATAATATCAAGAGAATTTGATCAGATGCACGAACACCAGGCGAACATCTGATGGAGAATGTTCTGTAGATGTTCTCGCAGATTTAGGCACTATAGCTGTGATTCTGTCAAAAATATATATCACAAAATAAGTCTGTATGATTCATGTTACATATAATCTGTCTTAGCCACACCATAGCTTTGTGAGAAGAACAGACCGATATTTAAATCATTATTCACTACAAATCTTTCCAAACTGGTTGATTCAACACGTTAAATAAGACGTGATGATTCCGTGAAGTAGTTTTGTTATTATGTTGCGAGATCTACTGTATTTGGTGATGCAGGGTCTGAGACGACATGCAGGGGGCGGTAGTGAGTTCATGCGGAGGGGGGCAGGTTTGCGTCAGCCAGCAGGGGGCAGGAGTGAGACTCGTTCTTTATTAGTATTGAGTGTGAACTGCACCTGTGGAGAGCCAGAGATGGCAGGTCACACATTTGATTAGAGTCAATGGGAGGGAGAGAAACCGCTCAAGGTCAAAGACAAAGGCCACATGCAAGTGCACAACTGGCGGACAGGGGTCTTACTATAATGGGCGACATGGAATTCTCCTTTTTAGACATTTCCCATCTGTTCCCTTTAGTTTTTCCCTATAGTTTGAAAGAATATAATAATAGGTGAATGTAACGTTTTGGAAACGTAATTGCATGTTTGCAATTAAATTATAGTTAAAATTTATATTTAATGCAGTAACTTGAGAACTTTTGGCCTATTTGATTTTGCTGTTGCTTCTTTTTTCTTTAAAATACGGCTTAAGTGTGTTAATAGTCATTAAAGTTTACTCTCTTTAAGTACACTTAAGTGGCCTTTATTTGATTATAGTTTAATATAGTATTATAGTACAATATAGTATAATATAATATAGTATTATCTGCAAGTACAGTTGTTTAAAAACTTACTTTAAAGAAGAGTGCACATTCAATACAGTTAAGTGTAGGCTACTTAATTTTCCACAAAGGATGGTAATGCCAAGTATTTACCTTATCCCTTGGTATTGGTAGAGCAATATGTTTTTCTATTTGTTGTACCATGTTTTTTTATATAGTATAAAAAGTAATGTTATATAGTAATGTATATAGTAATGTGATAATTCCATACTATGCTTTAAAGTACATTGAAGCAGCATTTTAATTCTATGATGTTTGGATATGGTGAAAAAAAATTGTAACGTTGTATAAGCATTTGATACCATCGCATACCACATTGAAAAATATATTTGATCACAGAATGATTTTTCAGAAAGCTGCGTAATAAGAAAACGAAATAGTGAACTGGGAAACCTTGCTGTTGCACTGCAGATTTTCCTCTTGAGCTCCTCGGTTTTCCTGCACCAGTGAATTGAGCTGCTTCATTCAGCAAAACAGAAGCAGGTTTGGCACAGGGACCCCAGTGGAGGTGTCATGGGGTTTGAGGTGTTGCGGGTCTAGGAAAGTGTGACCTTACTGGGTCCTTCTCAAAAAATGATTTTCTGGATTGCAAACTACTCAAGTTTGATTTAAGTTTGTCAATTGATTTTGCTTGACTTATTTGCTTTATTGTAAGATCTACACTAATATTTAATGCTCATAATGCTTACTTTATGTTAAAAATGAATAATAAACTAAAGAATATATATTTTAATGAATGTCCATTCATGTCCTCTCTGAAAAAAATACAAATAATAATAATAGTCATTATTATTAATAATAATATTTTAAAACGTATTAGATTGTGAAATTATGCTTTTTATATGAGATTACTTGAATATTTGAAATGTTTTTCATGACACAATTTCTATGTATTATTATGTTTGTCACCATAATTTTTAAACCAACCTACAGTCTTAGATCAGTGTCATGAAGTTTTATTTTTATGAATGTTAATATTTTAATGTAAAATTATTTGGCACTTTTTTCTAGTAACTGTCAAATACAGTTACTAAATCTTTTAATGTTGCTGGGAATCTGTCAAATTAACGTGTAAACTCCAAACACACAGTTCTTTGCAGAATATTGACCTTTGTCGCCTTCTAGTGGTGGAATGCGCTCTTACATGTAAAAAATAGTAAATAGAACATTAGAAAATGGCGCTTTTCGGTGTCTTTCGGGTAAAAGGCAGTGTTAATTAAGCACTAGGGCAATGAAATTCAAATAAATCAGGAAGGAGAAAAAACTAAGTCAGTTCTAGGGGCTTCATGAGATTTGCCCTTCATGACTGACATTTCTGTGTGTATTTGAAGATTGTGAAATTGCCTGTGTATTTATTAGGATATATAATTAAATCACTTTTGTAGGTCGACTGGGGGATGCTGTGGGTCTAATAAACAAACAGCAGCATTGTAAGCAATAAAGACCCTCAGTGCTGCAACCAGGAAATATTGTATAGGGTGGGGGAGGGGATTTAGCCCTAAAGCCTCTCTCTGGGCCTGACCATGTTTTAAGACACTAATACCACTACAGGGTCTTTAAATCCACTGCAGTGTCCCTCATTATCATCTAAAGTTACTATCAAAAGTCCCATGTTAACCTCTTTACTTCACCCTTGATTAAACCAATTGTGTTTTCACTTCAGTTTGAGAGAATAAGCTTCATCACAAAAGAAAAGTTGGTCAGCCATGATGTCATTGTCTAAGACGCTCCTCTAGGAAGTCTATTAAGTGAGCCAGTCGATCAGTTAAAGCGATACTTGGTCACAGCAGGTTCCTGGGCTTTACTGTACATCAATCTCCAACACGTGGCCTCTGTTGACAACAGTAGTATTATGTGAAGTGTGCATGTTTTTCCTCAAAATATGCACTTTTATTTTATTTTTTAATTGTATCATATGAATAAACAGACTATTGATAGATTGTGTATTTAAAAATTGGAAGTTATAAGCTTTCACATATCAGCTTTTATGTAAGCTTTATTTAAAAGTGTACACCAAGAATGCATTGAATGAAATGTATTGTATACTAAACATTGTGAGCAAAGTGTTCCACTAGTGTAATGTAGTATTCCACTAGAAAATGTAATAATATATAAAGAAGGTGCATATATAGAATAAAAACAACACTTTAACCCCAAAATATCAATGAAACACGTTGTCTATTTCCAGATAACAAGTCAGTATCAGACTGGCGAGGAGCTCTGTCTGCTCCCCTCTCACTGACCCCTGCTGCATCACCATTACTCTGTGTAATCTGGGCTTTACGTGCACGTCCAGATGGGCAGGCAGCCATTCGCTCGAGGAGAAATCCACTTACTGATCCATATAGTCACTGGGTTACACTTGCACTTCCAAAATGAGTGAATTCACTAGAGCCGTCTGTGCTTGTAGCCAATCCTGCAAGAGCACACCAGTGAAGCTTTAGTAAACTAGTTTAATCTCGATGTCTTCATAATAACATTGCTGTGTGTTTTATCAAGCCTGATCACATTGCATCAACCTCTGCTAAAACCTTTCTTAGTCAACTATGGCAGATTGCACCACAATAATTATGTTTTACATTTTTAGCATTCACCATCATCATCTTCTGCGTGCCTGTGCAGGTCTGGGTTTGACTGGAGCCAAACAGATATGTTCAAACCAAATCAAAGCTGAAGTCTGATAGATTTACTATGAAATGGGTCTTAATTAAACGTCTGTGCTCAGATTATATAATGATTGAGAGGGTAAAATAAAGGCGGTCGAGTGAGTAAGATGTTGTGGCAGATGGTTGGATAGAACCATAGGAAGTGCTGCCCCTCAAAGAGGCTTTTGTTCAAGCTACTGGAAATACCTCAAGGTGACCTGGGTATCTTAATCTCACTCATCAAATGCATCCCACTGTAAACCTATTCATGCTGATCCTCACAATGCATCTTTCAACTTTACAGACTAACAAATTACTTCCTTGCAAAATTGTACAGTACCGTGAACACATTATTCTTTTAACAAAACATAGTTATGTGGTGATGTAGCATTGGCCATCACAACATTATTAAAAACGAAAGAAAGAGAGGAAAGGAGAGACCCAACTGACTTGGGCGTCAACTCTTTTGACTTTGGTTTGTATGCAACCACCCAAAACACCCCAGCAACCACAAAGCAATGCACACAAACACACACATTAAACACCTTAAAGAACACTTTATTAAATATATAGCAATGCCCTAAAAACCACATAGCTACACATTAAACCCACAAACAAATGTATAACAACACCCTAGGAACTGCATAGAAACACAAAACATTCAAAAAATTTCAAATGCATAAACCACTGAACCACCGATAACATCATAAAAACCACAGAACAACATGGTATACTGTACTCATTCTGAAAATGCAAACAATGACCTAGCAGCAATCCAAACCACCCTAGCAATCACAAACTAAAAATGACTTAGAATAGCAATGCTCAAAAAACCACAGAGAACACCTTAGCAAATGTATAGCAACAACCTAGAGACCAACCAGAAGACCCTAGAAACCACGCAGAACATCCTACCCCACTGAGAAAACCTAAGTAAATATATAGCACTTTCCTATCAACCAAAACATAATAACAACTGCATAGCAATGCACTACAGCTACTCAGAACACAAAGCCACAGCAACCACCTAGCAACCACATAGAAACATAGTAAACTCACTCAGAAAACCAACTACTATTTGAAACACCCCTGCAACCAGTTAGAACACTCCAGTAAATGCATAGTAACCACAAAAGCAACATTCAAAAAAATAAAATAAAATAAAAACAGCACATTCCCAACCCACTCAGAACAACCAAGTAAATGCATAACAACACCAAATAAACAACTCAGAACACCTCAACAACCACATAACAACACACTAACATCCACCTTAGCAAATGCATAGCAACATCCTAGAAAACACCTAGAACACCTAAACAACCACATTACAACACACTAAAAAAACACTCACACTAAGCAAATGCAAAGCAACACCCTAGAAACTACTGAGAGCGGCACAGGAACCGCATAGCAACACACTAAAACAACACTCATTCTCAGCAAATGCATAGCAACATCCTAGTAACTGATCAGAACATCTCAACCACCTCAACTTAACTAGCAAATGCATAGCAACACCCTAGAAACCATCCAAAACACCTCACCAAACACATAACAACACACTAAAAACAATAACACTCTAACAAATGCATAGCAACACCCTAGAAACCAACCAGAACAACTTAACAACCACACCTCAACAAGCAAATACATAGCAACAACCTAAAAGCCACTAAGAACATCTCACATTGCAACACACTAAAACACTCAAACTCTAACAAGTGCATAGCAACACCCTAGAAACCACCCAGAACACCTCAACAACCACATAGCAACACAATACAAACACTCACACTCTAGCAAATGGATAGCAACACCCTAGAAACCACCCAGAACACCTCAACAACCACATAGCAACACAATACAAACACTCACACTCTAGCAAATGGATAGCAACACCCTAGAACCCACCCAGAACACCTCAGCAATCACATAGCAACACACTAAAAACACTCACTCTAGAAATTGGATAGCAACACCCTAGAAACTAACCAGAACATGTCACATAGCAACACACTAAAACCATTCACTCTCTAGCAAACACATAGCAACACCCTAAAACCACTTAGAACATCTCAACAACCACTTAACACACTAAAAACATTCAAACTCTAGCAAATGCATAGATACACCCTGGAAACCACTAACAGCACCTCAACAACCACATAACAACACACTAAAAACACTTAAACTCTAGCAAATGCTTAGCAACACCCTAGAAACTAACCAGAACACTCTATACCACACAGAAAAATCCGTTCAGAATACCATTGCAAATGCACTACAACATCATGCAGTGTTTTCAGTTATGTACACATATAATTAGCTACTAAAATTATATAGTTTAATTGTCTTTAGAATCATTGGGAATTGCAGTATGTAGGTGTTTAGCATATGAAATAAATCAAACACTGAGGACATTCAGATGAGTTGTAAGGAGCTCATTGTATACTTGTGTTGTGTGTTTTCCCAGTGACATGATCACACATGCACAATGATCTCACTCTTGTATGTTTGGTTAGTGCTTAATCGTTTGTGGCACAGATCACTTCAGCGCCCCTTTCCTTCCTGTCTCAACTGAAGTTTAAGGATGGCAACAGTCCTCAAATGTGACCTGTTATCTGAAACTCGGCAGCCACACCTACTACACCCACCCCCATCTCAGTCCTGCAGGAACATGGGAGAACTTCACAAGCATGACTTTCCCGCCTGAAAGAGCTGCCTATAGAAGGGAGTTTAATGTTTTCATGGGGGAGGGGACCAGCGAGGAGGGAGTTGCTATGATCTGGTTGTGAAATCGCAAGGGTCTGGATAAGGAGATAGCAGTGCGGTTGAAGACATGACTGATTTTCACGATGTGGACCAGGAACCGCAGGAGCCTTTGAAATGAGGACCTGAGACGTAAACATTCCACTTACAACTGAAAAGGGTTAATAGACTAATACCATAGGATAACTTTTTATGGCCACAAATCACTTTTTATACTATATTTACTAACTATGTATGTACTGGTGCTGTAAAGAAACCAGGAGATCTTCACAAAAAACTTTTTTCAAGCTTAAAAGAATTGTATGGCAAACTCAAGAACATTATATAGTGTATGATGACACCAAGCTGTTTAACACATGTTTTAGGTCATACACTACATGCCAGATTTCAGAGCATCATTTATTGAAAGGCGTCACCTTGGTTACAGAGCTATTGCACACATCTCTCCCAAAGGAATTATTATATACACTGAGGTGTTTTGAACAACTGTGCATCTGTGTGTATGCTAGTAAACATGTTCTGTGCATTGCTATGCCCAATTTACAGCAAAACATAACATCTGCGTGTGATATTCACAATATGACATGAATTTGTTTTCAAGCATAAAAATAGGGAGATTAGATTTATATTTGAAAAACTTATATCTACTTAATATGTATCATACTACTTAATATAATAGACTGCTACTTAATAATTAGTATGCTACTTAATAAATCTACACAGAAGTCTTCCCAAAAGATTTTTTAAATATTAACTATAGAAATATACACAGATCTTCTACAATTTATTACATTTCCATCACTTTTTCATACACTGGAAGTCACTATTGTATGCATATACGAATATTATTTCTATTATTTTTGTCATTTTTTGGTCAAAATGCCATGTTCCGGTTCTTTTATTTACTATTTAAGCGTTAGCTTATTTATATAACGTGGATTTTTTTCACTTATTGATATTTAAATCATTTTCACACTGAAAGCAAAAACAAAACATATACACAAATTATTTAAAAATGCACTGAAACTAGATTCATTTTAAAACATTTTTGCGTTGCCGATTAGGAAACTGCTGCATTTTGTTGGTGAGACACAAGTGAAATGTTTTCAGTGCACAGTCGCCATTTTCTCCTGCAAAACCTTTGCACGCAGGAGGGCTTTAAAAGCCCAGCAGCTCCGATGTCCGTTTCAAATCCGGCTCCTAAAATAACTCGCACACATCTGGAAACCATAGAGGAAAAAAAAAACAAAAACAGAAAAGCTTTAGATTGCGCAATATTTATGATCTAATCGCATGGAAATTAAAGTGGGAATCTGACTTTGGATTTCCTAACATTTTAAATCGACAACAGAACCAACAAAATCCCTTCGCCAGCTCTAAGTCACTGCAAAAACAAATAATATTCCAACTGATTGGCATGCAGAAGTGTCCACACGGGTCTCTTGCTATGATTTGAAAATGTGCAGTGAGTCTCCGCAGGCCAATCACCGGGAGCAGGAGGCGGAGAGACGGATTTGATAATCCTACTATGGTGAAAAGGTGGCTTATGAATATTAAATGACCAAAACTGCGTTCACTCTGATTGGCTTACAGGAAGTCGTTGGCAAGGGGACGCTAGTCTGCTGGCCAATGAACGAAGCCTACTATCGGCATGGCATGGCTCATGAATATTAATCAAGGTAGCTGACTGGGCGCTCAAGGAAGGTTACCAAGGAACGTCATCAACGTCTTATTATTATTCATGAGATGCGGCTTCACCATAGTGGGAATCGAAAATTATCTGTCAGGTCGGCCTGTGATGAATTGAATAGGGAAGAAGAAGGAGGAGGAGGAGAATCCAATCCGGTTTGAGCAGGTTTTTGTTTCGGACGAGCGTTAACGTCTTCCTATACTGTGCTCAAACCTACTGTGTGAATCTTTAACCGAGCTCAACACACAGTGTCGACTGTTTTTCAGCGTTAAATCTGTGCATCTTGCATTTTAAACCGCTTTGATTTTTGCGCGTTGTACAAACCCACAGCCATGCCTAAAAGGAGCAAAGTAAGTAGCGCATTGGTTTCCTAATTTATCGAGGCACCGTCTTTACTAGAACATGCAGTATAAAAAAAAAAAGCAAAAGAGAAATGAAAAGAATAATGCATGTGCATTAGTGCACTTTGCATGCAAATGTACTTATTTTCATCTAATTGCAGCAGTAATCGTGCATTCTTGTGTTTGCATACTCGTGTGTTTAAATAAACGCGTGTTTTGATTCGAGAGCGCGCGACTGAGATTTTTCCTCCACCAGAGTTAATTAGACCCCAAAATAATTTACATGCATGAGCGTATGTGGAATATAATTTGTGCATATATATATGTGTCGTGTTTTTGTTTACAAATAGATGAAGTCTGTCGACATGCATCAGACAAAGGGGGTGTAACGATATTAGTTTTCGTTTATGTGCAGCTTATACAGTCGCGCAACCTAAAGGCTGTCCCACGGAGGACATCAAATCAAATTGTTGCATGGAATATTTATGTATTTATCTATCACGTGCAGTTTTTATTTTAAGTGGGGTTTGCTATAATTGCACGTAAATGTCTTTGTAAAGGCTCGGGGTTTTTTAGTGTCATGGCTGCCCTTACAATCCCGATGATTTACACTCGCTGTCGGTCTAAAACAGAGTGACAGACGGCGCAATATTTTATCCTGCAGCTCATCGTCGTGCATTAGGGATTTAATTCGTGCATTAGGGCTTTAGTGCACGATTGCGTCTCGATATATTTGATCGTGCAAGTGCCAGATTATGCAATGGCGGTATTCTTGCACATCATAGCGCCACTGTTTGGTGTTTCCTATTATTCTGGTATATTCTGTAGTGTTTTTTTCCCTCTCGGCTGTGCACCTCGGGATGTTGCGTTTGAAAGCGAATGGCGGGAATGTCACGGAGAGGGGTCGGTGGGGCGAGTGCAAATCTCCATTAATCAGCGCTGAATGACTCTGTGTGCATGAAGGGGGCGGTGCGCGCGAGAGTGCAATAAAAACGGACCGAGCTGCACAGTATTGAAGAACGAAGGCAGGTCATAAACATTGATGAATTGCTGGCTGTATGTTTGGGTGTCGTTACTTTAAGAAATAATCCACACACAGTACGAAACGTAGTTCAATCGTGTCCGAACCCAGAGCGAGTGACTCCGAATGATCCGATTCTTTACTGCACAACCCGGCTCATTCCCAGACCAATGGCTGAAGCGATCCGATTCTTTTTAATGAACCATACGTGGCGACCTGTGTAGTCCGGTTCTCGAACAAATGATTCTAGTGAACCGGATCTTTTTTTTGAGTGAATCAATAATATACAGCTCGATTATTCCTGTTCCCTACGGAATGGTTTTTATTGGGCCCTTTCTAATAAATCATATGAATCAGTTAAAGCCGGTACTAAATTCGCAATTGAAGAAAACCACTTGTTATTTACTTTTTAATCCAGAACTGTTTCTGCGTTATGTTGTACTGTAGCTCGTTTCAATTATTGTAGCAAATTACTGACAGGTTATTCATGCCACCGTGGCTTTATTCACATTGGTCTCTAAAACTATGAAAAATCATTGAAAAGCCTGTAAACATCTTCTGTAGTAGTACTAAATTTATTTATGTTCTGTTAAAACCTGAAAACCTTTTTTTCTCTCAAAATGTCTCCTCAAAAGTACTTAAAGAATCGTTAAGAAGGAAATTAATCACATTTGTACAATTCTCTGATGAGCCAGACTGTTTTAGTTAATACCTTTCTGCCATTTTCTACATACAACTTGCACTATGAAGATGCATCTGTAAGAAATTATACTGATGGACTTCATAATAATACTCTTTTTCTTTTTCCTCCATAGGCGAACAATAATGATGCTGAAGTCACTGAGGTAAGCAGATCTCACTCCTTATCGCAGAGAAATAAAGTTTAATAATACAATATATATTTAGCACATCAAAATAAGGTACATGTTTTAAACTTGTTATTGCTCTGCAGCCTAAAAGAAGGTCGGAGAGGTTGGTAAATGTGAGTATTCATGTTCTACTTTTATATACAGTTCTCATTCATTCAACAGATGAAATTATTTAAAGGCAAGTATTTATATTCACTATTTATTGATTGATGTATTGTAACTTTTTCATTTTTAGAAACCTGCGCCCCCAAAGGCAGAGCCCAAGCCAAAGGTAATAAAACGGTTTAAATAAGAAGAGTGATAAAAACATTCAATTGTAAATTATAACTTAATAAAATAAAAAAATCAATTTGCCACATTGCAGAAGGCAGCTCCCAAACCTAAGAAAACAAAGGAACCCAAGGAGCCCAAGGAAGAGGAGAAGAAAGAGGAGGTGCCCGCAGAAAACGGAGAAACAAAAGCTGACGAAGAGGTAACAAAGTCTTATACTGGCAGATCTTACATATAACACTCTAAAATGATGTGTAGTCTTTATATGGAATCTAACGCCAGTGATGCTGTTTTGTCAGGCATCGGCAACGGAAGACGCCGACAAGAAAGGAGAAGACGGGGAATAACTTGGCTGAGATCTCATCTTTTACCAGCACTCCCTGTACCTCTTTTCTTGTACAATTCAGGGGAATATTTTTATCTACTATTTTCTAAAGGCAGGTTTTTTAGTAGTTTGATTGTAGAGACACATTTTTTATGGAAGAAAAGAAACATTTTGAAAGTGATCTCATCATATCCAGCATTTTTACATTGGGCAGAAAAAACTACCGTCATCGTAAATGTCGACAGGCATTTTTCCCCACTCTCTGCTCTCGCTTTCAAAGTGTGAGGTAGAGGGGAAGGTTGTGGGCATGTCGTTTACACAGACAGCTGGACATCTTACCGAGCTTGTCCGAATGACTAACATTCCATTGGCTCTATGAGGGATTTTTATTTTTTGTGTGTGTGTGTGTGTGTGTGTGTGTGTGTAACCTGTAATGTGTGTTTGGGGGGGAGGGAGGGGAGGGCAAATAACTCATTGTTTATTGTTTATAAGGCGAAAGATTACTTGTAGAACGTTTGTAAGCTGTGTTCCGTATGTTAACTACAGTTCTCCATAATCATTTCTGCTAAATAAACATATTCTCTAGTACTGGAGTTCATGTCAGGCCTGTGCTTCGTGTGTATTGATTTTGTCTCTTCTGTGATAGTACCGCAATAAATTTGTTAAAACTGCTGTGAAAAAGATTTTTGGGGCTTTAAGTCAAGTTTGTGTTATGGTACCGATGGCAGACGTGGGATGAATATCTCTGCAAAGCCAGCGATTCTTTAATATCCAAACGGATTATTCAAATGGAAAATTTGAGACAAATGAGTCATTACGTGTAAAATCTCTTTAGTTGTAAAACGTTCTGACCAGCAGTAGCATTATTTTTGTGGGACTTAGATATCAAGTATAAATGTACAGTTTCTTTTGATCATTGTTTATAGATGTATCTCTGTGTGTTATGGTTCGATAAAACAAGCCAATAAAAAAGTTGTGATACCCTGTTCTCCCTTTGATTTTGAAGTTATATTCATTACTGTAGATTTAGTTATATTTGCAGTGTTTTATTGAGAGATTGATATACTGAAATGGGTGATTATGTACCATGGTATATTTCAAAGATTAACATTGTATTGGGATTATCACAGTCACTAAAGTTGTTACACGCACACATATATATGTCAGAAATCAGAACAGTAATAATATTGATATTACAATTACACTGGTATTACCATGGTACATGTTCAGATATAGAACATATTAATACTACAGAACCTTGAGTTAGTGTCTATTTTGGTTTTTGTGCATAATTTGCAAGTGCTTCTACTTTTTTCATCACCAGGGGGTGGTTTCCCGGACAGGAATTAGATTAAGCCAGGACTAGGTCTTTGCTAATTTAGGACATTTAAGTAGTTTTTAGAAACATGTCTTACAAAAAATGCACTACATGTGAGCATTTTAAGACCAAACAATGTATTTAAATATATGTCAGGGCAAGCTTTTTCCAGTTTAGACAGCTCTAACATTTAACAACTGCCCCCCCTGGATGTTTTAGTAGTTTCAGGTAAAACCTTTATTCAGCTGTGTGTAACCTATAAACTCCAAAAGTATTTAATAGGTTAATTTATGTCAGAATAAGTCATTTTATAGCTAAAATAAAATTTTGGTGTGGTGAGACATGTAGGCCTATTTAAAGGTCTCTGACAGTTCTTATTATAAAGTAAAAGTTGTGTAAAGATATAAATTCGTTTGCAGCCAGTTTCTATCTATGACTGGTCTATTTCTTATACTTTATTCATTGAATATGACAGATGAATATGCACACGTACAAACTCATTTACATGTTATTACTCAAAAACAGCCTTGTACTGATGTGAGTATCTTAAATGACCAAATCAGATGTGGGGCAGATGGATCCAAGCTCATAAACAGCACCTGTTGACACAGGAAGTGACATCAACAGTCACTCTGTTCCCATGTGAAAACAGAGAAACTGTTAGATAAGATAAATGGATAAGCAGCTGCCCACAATACGTGATCTTAATCCCAGCCTCCACCCAAACTTTCTCTGATTGAGATAACCTAGAAAACATTCGCCACAAGGGTTTTTGTTTATAATCTAACACACTTCAGCTTAAGGCAAGGGAGTGTCTGAGCTTTGTGTTTAGTGCCACATTCCTGCTATTTCTAATGTTGGTTTATGAAGCTAATGCTGTTGGCTAGATTCCCTTATGAACATTTGTCAAGGAGATGGAAAAACAAATATATCTGATCCATAGGACTTACATAAAACATGAAGAAATGAGGGAACTTGTTTTTCTTGATTGACTTGGTGATTTTGCTCAAGGTATTTGTCAGAACAGTTTGAAGGGCATAAAATAATTTGTAATTTTTGTTTTGGTTGATCAGACTTTTCACAAATAAACAACTACCAAAAAACAATTATTTACTTGTTTGTTCTGTACATGTGATGCATGTGATCATATTCAGATTTTGAACCAACATCACTTCCACAAATACTTAAAGAAACCGGTCATTAACTTAAATAGCAATTAATCTTCGTGTGAAACATTTTCGCCGGCGTATTAATGAAGAACAAGGCCAAGGAGATCTTTTGTTTGCTTCTTCGGATGGATTTATTTACTCTGAGCTTTACGTCACACATCACTTACCCACCATCTACGCAGTTTCGTTAGTGTATAAAAAAAACAAACCCGAATTAACCATAGCATTGCTAAACACAGCATAACAGATTTCTGAAATATAGAAATATTTAAAAGTTCCTGGATTAAATTTCCTTAATGTAGGATTTCATGTTTTCATTGTTGATTATAGAAAGTGCTGTAGTGAAACCTAATTGCCGGGTTTCCCACGAGAGGTGAAATACCAAGCTACAGCTGATCTCCGCGGATTTACAAGCTGGGAAACTTTAGTTAGGCTAATTACTTATGTTTGCATAATGCTTTGAAAGAGCCGGCCTGGCTGTTTCACAGTGCGGTATTTTAGGAGCTTATGCTGTAATATTAAATAGTGTTGTGTGTGATGGTCTTCAGTGATGCGAGGCTCGCGGCTCTTGCTGCAGCGCTTGCACGCGCTCTACAGACTCCGTGTCAACACATGGTCTGCTGTCGGAGAAGCGTTCAATGTTCAGCACCAACGATTTGAACATTTACAGAAAAATGTGGTGAGACTTTTATAACATATTATTAAAGCACTTTTGTAATAGTTAATAACATACATGCAGTTTAACAGTGAAATAATTTAATTCTGTATTAGTGATTATTTTTATGCATTGTTGTTGTTTTTTTAATAAAGCATTTCAGTTTTATTTGTATTTTTTTTTCTGTTTATTTTAGTAAAGCATGCTTTTTATAAAGTAGTTTCGATTAAATAATAAAAATGATGTATTAAAATAAAATATGTATTTCTGTTTGTTGTGTATTATGTTCATAATAGCCTACATTGTTTTGTATTGGTATGACAAATGTATGCCCACTAAGAAATAAAAAAGGTGATTGTGACTTTTTAACTTGCAATTCTGAATTCTTATAATTTTTATCCCACAAATCTGAGTTAATATCTTGCAATTCTGGTTTTGTCTATTTTTAGATCAACTCAGAATTGTGAGGTATAAACTCGCAACTGAAAAATATAAACTTGCAAGTCAGAATCTATTGAGTAAATTGAATTATTTGAACAATTACCTTTTTTTTTTTACCTTTTGGCAGAACCAAAATATTGTGAGTTATGAAAACGATAATAAGAATTGCAAAGACTACAAATTTCTTTTTTATTATTTTTTATTTTTTATTCCTTGGCAGAAACAGGTTTCCAAACAAATGACTACAGTTGCATCGACCTTGTTTTTTGTGTAAAATGAGTGTCTTTCCTCTCTGTTCTCAGGGTCTGTTTGGAGTATCAGACCTCAGCGGTCCTGCCGGTTTCCAGATGGCTCAGCATCAGGCTCTCAGGGAAGCAGAGTTTCTGGTCCACAAGGCTTGCACACATCCTCCTGGTGCCGTCACTGTGGAAACATTTGATCAGCTGTCTGACAGCTTATGCAGAGTTGCAGACCTGGTAAACATTATTGTGTTGGCGTAGCATAAACTGTGATTCTTTTTAGGGGCCTGTTAAATCTCACAAGTGTTTGCTTACAGGCAGATTTTATCAAAGTGGCTCATCCGGATGCTGGGTTTCGGGAGGCAGCGGAAAGGACCTGCGTTGAAATCGGAACTGTTGTGGAAAAGTGTGTATCTGTCATCTGGTTATTCTAGTAGTACTCAACAATATTTGTGTTTTATTTTTATTTGTTTGTGTATATTACAGACTCAATACAAATGTCGATTTGTGTCAGAGTCTGAAGAATTTACTGGAAAACAAGGCTGTTTTGGCCACTCTGGACTCAAACACAAGGCAGGTGAACTTTGAACTATCCTTTTAAACATTTCAAACGTAAACAAGAGAAGATGTATTTCTGAAACGACTGTGGACTCAACTGCATGAGTTTAGAAATTCAATAACACTTTCAAATAGGGAACACTTATTTACTATTACTATTCACTACTAATTTAGTAACTTAACTACTACAAATAACTGGCTAATATTCTATTGATATGCATGGTAAACTAGTTAAAAAACCCCTAAAATAAAGTGTTACCGAATTGTCAGTGAAATAAGTCTCTTATGCTCACAAAAGCTGCATTTATTTGATGAAAAATTTAGTAATAATGTAAAATATTATTGGCGTTTCAAATAACCTGTTTTCTGTTTTAAACCTGTTATGTTTCAGCTAAAGTTCACCAGCCTTCAGTATCACATGGTCCTTTCGAAATTATTCTAATTTGTTGCTCAAAAAACACTTGTTCTTATTATCAGTGTTTAAAAGAGTTGTGCAGCTAAATATACATTAATATACAACATCGATATATATTTTTTGATTCTTTAATGAATAGAAAGCTCAAAAGAACAGCATTTATTTAAAATAGAAAGCTTTGAAACCATAATAAATGTATTTACTGTCATGCATCCTTACTGAATAAACATATTAATTTCTTTCATTCGGTTCTGTTGCCGATTTAGAAGAGTGGCGGAGCTCTTCATGTTCGATTTTGAGATCAGTGGAATACATCTGGATGAATCCAAGGTGAGAACAATCCTTAAAACCCAAAATACAAGCACTTTTTAATGTGACTATACTGATGATATATATATTTCTTTATGAATCATCTCAGAGAAGCAAAGCTGTCGCTCTGAATGTGAAGCTGCTGGATCTGTACCATGAATTTCTGAGTGGCTCTCACCTCCCAAACGCCATAGATAAGCAAGTTCTTCCAGAACACATCCGCCACTGCTTTTCCATCGATGGGAACCGTATTCAGATCGGCGGGTTGCATGCTGACTCTCCTAATGAGCTGGTGTGTGTTTGTGTAGTTACCATCTCCCTGTTTGTTGCTTGAGCTTGGAGGTGCACATAAATCCATTTTGTCCATCGTGGCGTGACATGCTATTGGCTGTTTATGCAAGCTAGATGGCAGTGTTCGCTTTCATTCGCATGTTCATCTTTTTTCTTCCCTCTGGTAGGTGCGGGAAGCTGCGTATAAAATTTTTCTGTACCCCAACGCTAGTCTCTTGCTTCGTCTGGATGAGCTTTTGGCTTGTAGACATGAGCTGGCTACATTAGTGGGCTATGAATCGTTTGCACACAGGGCTTTGAAAGGAACAATGGCTAAAACCCCAGGTAAAAATATTCAGTGCATCACTTGCTGCCTCTTTTAGCTGCAAATGGAGTTAAAACAAACGCATTTGTAAACGAATTCGTTTGCTTTACAGAGACTGTGATGAAGTTTTTGAAGCTGCTAACCGAAAAGCTCTCTGATAGGTATGTTTCACGCTAACTGCTGTTTTTGAACGGGAATCTTTGATGTGTTGTAAAGTTTACTCTGTTTGTTTGTCATAATACAGAACATCAAGAGACTTCAAGATGATGAAAGAAATGAAGAAGAAAACACACTCGACAAATCCTGTAAATGTTTATTTTGTGAACTGGATTTGTTTTGTGAAGGCTGCTTTGCTCTTTTTTGTTTTTTTGCATCACAAATGCAGACAGATTTCATAAATATTGTTTTTCGCGTATCAGGAAGTGATGGCGTGGGATCATGCGTACCTCAGCAGTGCCATACGAACGGAAAAGTAAGGTGTTTTCATGTATACATCCCTTTAAATATGCTATCCACTTCCTGTTTATCCTCATACACATTCATGCACTTGTAGGTTTAACATTGATCCCAGCGTCTACAGCCCGTACTTCTCTCTGGGTTGTTGCATGGAGGGACTCAACCGTCTCTTCATGCAGCTTCTGGGCGTTTCTTTTCAAGCGGAGCAGCCAAAGATAGGCGAACTGTGGAGTGAAGATGTTCGAAAACTCGTGAGATCCTCTCCTCCATTTTTCTTTGCTCAGTTTTTAAGACCAACTGTCTGTCGATCAGTCACAGATGTATTAATGCAGATGGGCAGCTGTGTTTACTGTTTCTTGGGCTGCCAACAGGCTGTTGTCCATGAAACAGAGGGACTGCTGGGATACATCTACTGTGATTTCTTCCGCAGACCTGATAAACCTCACCAGGTACAGCTGTCTGTTCATGAATGATTCTGTACAATGCTGATGTACAATAAATTGGAAATACATAATATTGGTGAAATAAAAAAAAATACACATATACCACAAGTGCCATTAAAAAGTTTTGGGTCAGAAATGAACAGTTCTATTCCGTAAAGACTAAGTAAAGTAAAGACTTTTCTTTTTTCTAATTAAATACTATTAATTTAAATAAAGGCTGTTCTTTTGAAGAATAGTCTGTAGACTTAGTGTCTTTAAAAATACAATTCTAAAAATTATATATATTGCTTTATCAGTAGCTCTAAACATACTTTTTCCATATATGTCAGGACTGTCACTTCACCATCCGCGGTGGGCGGCTGAGGGAAGATGGTGTTTACCAGCTGCCTGTTGTGGTGCTGATGCTAAGTTTACCTCCACCCAATGGCAAAACCCCATCTCTGCTTACCCCCTCTATGGTGGAGAACCTGTTCCATGAGATGGGACATGCTATGCACTCCATGTTAGGCAGGACACGCTATCAGCATGTCACGGGTCAGATTTAACTCAATGTTCAAAGTTATTTGGTGTTTACGCATAAATTGGATTTACATGACAAATAACTGATCTGAATTTGATGGATGTATCTATACAGGAACCAGGTGCTCTACAGACTTTGCTGAAGTCCCTTCTATTCTGATGGAGTATTTCGCCTCAGATTATCGAGTTGTGAGCCAGTTTGCAAGACATTATGAGACTGGAGAGGTGGGTTTTTACAAATACCTGCTTCAGAGATCATCATCATCTATGTATCTGAAACAGCATTAAAAGGTGTCTTTTGTCCTCTCTAGCCTCTTCCAGAGAGCCTAGTGTCCCGTTTATGTGAGTCTAAGAGGGTTTGTAGTGCTGCTGACACTCAACTACAGGTACTAAAATACATATCACTGCTCTGTGATGAAAAATTGATATGAAGTCAGCTTTAATGTGTCAGGAATAATTGTGGGATCTAAACTATAGTTGAGTAAATTCACCAGGATTTTACGGGACACCTACATTTCATTTGCAAGCCCAAACTGAGCAGAAACATGCAATTTGGTGTAGTTGCTGACATTTATATGGCCAAAAGTAAATATGAAATTCTGATAGCTTGTAATGTAAATGAATGAGATTTTGCAATAGTAGGCTGCTTACATAAATTGCATATAAATATAATTTTCACTAAATATTTTCCAATGTGTCAAATTTCAAGTCTCTTAATTGATGCTTATATTTTAACATGATTTTCTGAAAAAAAAAAGGTATATATGATTATCCATAACCCTCTAAGTTGCTTCAGTCCAGTTAATGTTCATTGTTAATGTTAAAATATTACTAGCACTATATAATGTATACAATTCAGTAAAGACTTCACAGTAAAAAGACTTAGACGTAACAAATATTATACAGTAGAAATATATATATATATATATATAATTTTGTCTACTAGTGATTTATTTTTGTTTTGTGCAACGCTTCTCTATAGATTTTCTATGCAGCTTTAGACCAGGTTTATCATGGAATACCACAATACAGATCAACCACTGACATCCTCAAAGAAATTCAGGAGAAATTTTACGGGTTACCATATGTTAATGACACAGTGAGTGGCAGCATCACAGACGCATCACAGATTCTGCAATAATTATTACTTTTTTTTTTTTTTTTTTTTAAATGTTAAAATTTTTTTTATATTCTCTGATGATGTAGGCTTGGCAGCTGAGATTTAGTCACCTGGTTGGCTATGGTGCTAAATACTACTCCTACCTCATGTCCAGGGCAGTTGCCTCGATGGTTTGGAGGCAGTGCTTTCTACAGGACCCCTTCAGCAGGTCAGTGTGGAGTTTTCAACTCCAACTCCTGGCCATGTAGGACAGCTTTTTCATGCATGTTTGCGATTTTTTTTTTTTATATATATATATATATATATATTTTTTTTTTATAATGGAAGCTTAGTGCACAGATAATGGTACACATGGTGACAGGAAATTCTAATTTTTGTTTAATTTAAATGTAAAAAATGTAGAATATTTTTCATTTTATAGTGACCGGTGTTCACTATCAAAACATACAAAGTATCTGTAGTTGTGCTGTGTCTGGTCTAATTTAAAAAACATCTGATTCGCAGAGAGATGGGAGAGCGTTACCGCAGAGAGATGCTCGCTCATGGAGGCAGTAAAGAGCCTATGCTGATGGTCCAAGGTAAAAACAACACTTATAATTACATTTACTGTAATACCTCAATAACAGTCACTCTTATTTTTGATCCTCAGGAATGCTACAGAAAACCCCTACCATTGAAGACTTTGTTGATGCACTAGTGTTAGATCTTGATACAAATGTGAAATCCCTAGCTTAGATGAAATGAAAGATCCTCCATTATTTATTCAGTATCATACACTGGGTACGACCACCTCTTTCCTAATGTCTTGCTGCCTAATTAAAATGTGAAGAGACAACATGAAAATGTTACTTTTGTCTGTTTCACCTTTAGTACATTGTACAACTTTCAGCTCTCTGAACTTCACTTAGAGTAGGTGCTGATTTGAAGAGGTTTATTGAAGTGATATTTTTGTGAGGATAAATCTTGCTTTAAAACATCTGCTTGATTACAGAATCACATTCATACAGAAAAGTTTTGGCAAATAGGTATAAAATGTTGTGCTTGTCTAGAAATCACCATTTTAAGAAAACACTAACTTTTTTTTTTTTTAAAGCTTACAGAAAAGCAGTCTGCTAAAGATCATGATCTGTATATGTATTAATTATGAGAAATTAAGCTGGGTTTCTTAAAGTTTCAACCTCCTACTGTCATAAACCACAGTATAAATTCAAAATTATGTAATGAGCACAAACACTACATGGATACATTCACTTTTTTTAAAGAAATGTACAAACACAAGTTTCATTTTGTGGTGGTTTATTTACCTATACAAAAGACCATAACTCAAGCCAAGGTGGGATCTGAAAGAAAAATGAATAAACATTCAATACAGGACACCAGTAGACGGAAAAACATGAAAACGAACTGCTATCAGTTGATAATCACCATGTTATGCCTCCTTCTCTGGAGCTGCCTCATCTGTGCCCTTGGTGTTTCTGGTGTAGATCACCTGAGCTCGGTGTTTGGACACCAGCTTGATCAGACCTGACAACGATAAACACGAAATGTCACTCCATCATGGACTCAAAATAAAACCAGAGAACAATCTGAATGGGTTAACCATAATTTTGAGAAGTTTCTTGAAGCCGTGCCATATGTGATGTACACGAACAGTTCCGAATCACTGTTAAAGCATCATATGATCACCTTTGCTGAGCAGCTCCTGGAGGGCAGCCCTGGCCAGCGAGCCCCTGATCTTCAGCCTCTCAGAGACCACAGCGGGTGTGATGAGCTTGTAGTTGGGAACTTCTTTGTACAGTTTGTCATATGTGGCCTTGTCAAAGAGAACCAGGTTGTTCAGCTTGTCCCTCACCTTTCCTTTGGACCACTTCTACTCAAAACCAAATACACGGAAAATTACAATCCATACGTGCAATTACAGCATAAAACCACAGGTGATGATTGACAGGTATCTTAAATGATGTAAACTCTTAATATGTACCTTCTTCTTCGCTTTGCCTCCGGATTTGTTAACGGGATCCTTGTCCTTTTTGGACTTGCCCGCATCTTTCTTCTGCTTAGTATCCTTGGGCGGCTAGACAGTTACAAAAAACACATTTCATCATATGCATAAATAAAAGCGTATTTTAACGACTACATGGTCAGTGTTTTAATCATTCAATGTGTGGTAACACGGTGCGCGTGTTCAGGCCTCGCGCACGATGCGGCAACGCTTCATACAGAACAATCATGCACAAACGCTGAAATGGCCCGCTAAAACTACATTATATTATTCATCATGCTTAAAAACGTAGGACAGTGTTGTTATAATACGGCTATTACATGTGAAAGGTGGGTAAAAAGTGATATTTTCTAACATTACGGAGTCGCTCGAGCACTCACCATGCTGAGGCGTTGCGAGCTGCGGAAGAGAAAGGAAGTAGCACACGCGCACGTCCGCTTTGTCCGCTCGCACTTCGACGCTAGCGGCGCGTGCTGTCTTTGCGCTCGGTAGCTCTGGGTCGCCACCTTCAGGACCGGAGCGACTGCGCCTCTCATATAAACGTGAGGAAACTTTAGAGAACTACTTTACTTTCTCTAAAAATAAACAATTGTGACATTATTTGCATGTTTTAAAAGCGATAGTAATGACTGTGTAATGGTACAAGCAGGGGCGGATCTGCGAGTGGGCCTGTGACAGCTTTTCCAGCCAGTCAGATCCACGGTAATACAGATTGTTTTATTATATAACTTAAACGTTTAAATTCTTCATTATTTACTTTACACGTGGGACTAAATGACATTTTTAAAGAAGACTTATTTTAAATTGTAACACTATATTCACAGTTTTACATTATTATCACAATTCATGATCAAATAAATAGCTTCGCAGAGCATAAGAGACTATACATAGTTAATTAGTTCATTCACAATAATTGGTCACAATAATTTTTTTTTCATCTCAATGGTAAAAAGTGACCCAGTATAACTGAATTCACTTTTACTTTTTATGTAATACAAATGAAATATATAAGATATCTCACAGCACATGTAAGACTATAGTAAAATGATACAATAACCAAAATAAGTGAAGCTCACTAAACAAATAAATAAAATAATAAATATAATAATAATGAATACTACTGCTACTAATAATAAAGACAGGAAAAAATATCAAGACCAATGTTTAAAATGAGGTAAAATCACACATAAGCAAAAAATTAGTTACAATAAATTTTTATACATTTTTACACCTTTATACATCATAAAGGAAACTGTTGTTTGCATTACATTAGTATGAATTGGGTACAAATTTCAGGACAAAAACCCAAAACAAAACAATTTTTGCTGTAACACTGAAGGCAAAAGAACAGGTATTTAAAGTGCAAAAGAACGTGTGTCTATGTAAGTCAAAGACTGGAAAAAAGATGATACTCAATTCAGCACATAACTTAAGCTCTAGTTGTTACTCAAAAAAATAAACAAGATGAAATAAGTTGATAAACAACATTCATGTGAAACAATTCATGTTACTGTTCGCTAAGAAAGTAAACAATTTTCTACACTAGTGTGTAAACATTTCTGTTCTTACAGTAATACAAATCCTGTTCTTCTGAAAGATGTACAGTGGAGACAAGTTAAGTGTGTAAATGCTGTGATATTGCTGATGAATAAGCTAAAGAAAAAATTCTGAATGCAAGTTGAAAATCTATTTAAAAAAAAGAAGGTTTAACAGTAACACTGATATTAAAGCAGTTAAAAGGACTGTCCAAAGAAAAATGAAAAATCTGTTATCATTTACTCACTCTCATGACAAAAAAATACAATCAAAAACCGAAACTGTTTGGTTATCACAAATTCTTCAAATGATCTTCTTTTGTGTTTCACAAGTTTAGAATGACATGAGGTTGAGTAAATAATGACAGAATGTTTCATTTTGGGTGGACTACCTGTGCTGTCACATTGGCTGGGCTCTCTGATGTGATAATATTTAATAGGACGATTAGTCGATCTTTTTAGCCACACGGCCCATTTTTGTGCGCATGTTACGCACAAAGAAGAAACAAACTGTTGTTACAGCGCAGGAGACCTCTGCTATCCAGAATGCTGTGTCCCAGCTGTATCTTTTGGCAATGGTACTGAATGGCAGGCCAGCAATGAATGCACCAACTGAAAGAAAACAACAATTGTGAATTTATGGTTATATGGATCGTTTTATCTCGATGTATTTTGTCATGAATCAGTTTTTACCATTTGCCATCAGAGCTACAATGGCATGTGATGTCCCACAGAAATTGGAAGGGGCGCTTTCACTCGCAATCACCCCAAACAAGGCAATTGGTCCGTATGAGGAAAATCCAAATGCAGCACCAAGAATCAAAATCCAAAGCTGCAGAACAGAGAATGTTGTATTAGACACAATAAAGCAAACAAACGGAAAAAAGACACAGAAGATGGCTAGTTAAGTTAAAATATCATTGTGGTGAATTTTTGGATATACATGTACCTCTTTCTCTGAGACACCAGTGAGGACTGAAACTGGATGGAGTGCCAAAACCCATAGCGGTGCTTCCTGAGAAACCACACATGATTATTTAACAAGAACAAGTAAGCAACAATGGATACACGTACGGATTTTACAATTTTTTTGGAAAAAACCCCAAAAATCACCTCTGGGGTTTCTGCTGTGATGGTAACCCGAAAGAGGTACATGGACACAGCCATGCCTGCCATCATCATCAGGAGTAGCCCATGGCGAGGATTACCATAGGTACCCAGCCCTTGCTGTAAAACAGGAAGTCACTGTTATAGCAGATATCATGATCTCTATTCATAAATTGCAAATTTATCCTATACACATATAGCAATTAAGGGTGATTTTGAATCCCAAATTAAAGAAATAGTTCCCTTATATGCAAGTATGAAGATACCATCAGGCCATCCAACATGTAGATGAGTTTGTTGCAAAATTCAGCTTTTAACTTCACAAGACTAGACTGGAGACATGTGGATTACTGTGATGTTTTTATCAGCTGTTTAGACTCTCTTTTTGATGGCACCCATTCACAGCAGAGGATCCACTGTTGAGCAAGTGACATTATGCTAAACTTCTCCAAATATGTTCCCATGAAGAAACTCATTTACATCTTGGATGGCCTGAGAGTGAGTACATTTTCAGCAAATTTTCACTTTTGAATGAACAATTTCTTTAAAGGAATTCACCCAAAAATGAAAATCTGTCATCATTTACTAACCCTCAAGTAGTTGCAAACCTGTATGAATTTCTTTTTTCTGCTGAACATAAAGGAAGATATTTTCCGTAGTATTTTATTCCCTGCTATGGAAGTCAATGGTGACCAAAACAGCCTGGTTACAAACTTTTCTCAAAATATCTTCCTTTGTGTTCGGCAGAACAGAGAAATTCATACAGGTTTAGAACTACTTGAAGGTGAGTAAATGATGACAGAATTTTCATTTTTGAGTTAACCATTTCTTTAATGTGTTTTACTTTCAACTAAACCCACCCTAGCCACAGCTCTGTCAGACAGATAACCAGCTCCAATGCTGCCAAAAAACCCACCAACTTCCAGGGCACTCATGTATGAGCTGCCTGTAGAAAACAAACAAGCATGTTAGCATCCCCAGACAGGCCATAAACAACACAGGAAACAAACAGAGAGTACCAGACTCACCCATCATAGCAGACTGGCCTTTTTCCTGCATGAGGAACAGCTGACCCCAGTCAGTGCAGGCGATCTTTACTCCAAACACAACCAGGTAGCCAGCAGACAGCACCCAAAGATAAGGAGACAGCAGGAACTCTTTTAGACTGCTCTCATCATTAGGGCCTGGAAATAGAGTGAAGACGCAGTGGATTGACACGAGTAGTAGCCAGTAAAAAACATACATAATTTAAATCGCATAAACACATTTTATTTTTTTGGAACAAATCTTTTATACTCACCAAGGCTTCACACAGTAAAAGCAGTAATATTATGAAATAATATGCTAACAACAGCTTTGTATTCAAATATATTCTAAAATGTAATGTATTACTGTGATGGCAAAGCTCAATTTGCAAAAATATGTTTCTCTCCACCCACAGACTAGAAAACAACTAGAAAATGATCCAAACACTAGATGATACACTGCTTTCTTACCTCCCTTTTTTCCTTTGCCCTTTTTAGTGCCATGCTCAATATTGGGCAACCCCACATCACTGGGTTCGTTCTTCACCGTCAGAAGGCAAGCGACAGCAACAGTCATGCAAATCACCCCAGACATGGACATGATGATTCTCCAGTTATAGTACTGAACCAATACTGTAGTGATGATGGGTCCCAGACTACCTGCCAGGTTCATACTGCAGCACAGGATGGCCCACCACGTCCCAAACTGAGATGGTTCGAACCACTGAAACAAGGTCAGTACAAGGACATTTTAATAAAACACAATGTCAGTATGGGACAAAGTGTAAAAACGGCTATTTAAATTATTGCTTAGTGTTATTTACTAGTAAATAAGTGAAAATAACAACATAAAATTAAAACAAATTCTTAAAAGTTTTATTTAAGGGCTAGGGTTCAGTGTAGGGTGTTGTGTTGTGTGTGTAGACTACAAAACATCCACAAATCTAGTTAAATAATAATGAAATAATCTGAAATCCTAGTAAATGACATTTAGTTCCTTAAAGTCAACTTAAATCCAAGAGCAATGCCTGTTAATGAACATTTGATCATCCAATGAAATTTATGTAATACTCAATGACATTAATTTTATTACAGACCAACAAGTGCTTCCAGGTTGGTCAGGCACGGATAACTACTGCTGGCTGCTTTAATTAGATTTAAGTGTATCGTAATGCTCCCAGCTTGACTCCACAAGTATGTGGCCGGCATCAGCTGTTGCATCTAGAATACAGGCTGCAATCCATCAGCGTTAGCCGTGAGGTCAGCAGTTAGTCTGCTTGTCACACTGCCAACACTGGAAGACAGGTGCATATTGATAGATTTAAATGTAAAGGGTCAGCCTTACCTTCCGAAGTACCTTTCCACATGGTGGCCAGCCGAAACCCTGACCAAACCCGTTCACAAACCAAAGCACGGTAAACAGCATGACAGTGGATGACCAGGAAAAGGCAATGTTTATGGCGCCCACAATGAAGAGCCCGATAGAGAAGAGCCAGCGAGCGCTGATCTGGTCTGAAAGCACTCCGCTGATAAACTTACTGATAGCGTAGGCCAGAGTCTGGCTGCTGGTGATCAGCCCTGCATCACAGGAAACAAGAAAAATCTTCAGTGTCACATGATCCTTTAGAAATGATTCTAATATGCTGTTTAGGTGGTCAAGAAACATTTCTTATTATTATCAATGTTGAAAACTGTTGTGCTGCTTTTATATCTTTGTGGAAACTATGAAACATTTTTCAAGATTCTCTGATGAACATGAAGTTCAAATTAATTGCCTTTTTTTTTTTTTTTTTTTTAAATACACTCTGATCCTAAACTTTTGTTACATGTGCAGAACACACAGCACTCACCGAGTTCTTCTTTATCCAGATCGATCTCCTCCATCACTGATGGCATCAGAAAAGAGAAAGTCTTTCGGTTGAAGTAATACAGCATGTATCCCACAAACATTGAGATGAATATAACTGTGCGGTAATATCCGTAACCTGCTGCTCCCATGATTGCAGTTGTATATTTATAAATAAATAAGCAAAAAAAGTCAATTAAAAGAAGATAAAAAAATTAAAAGAAATCTGCAATATCAAGGCCAGAAAGCATGCTGGATGAAAATCTTTCAGTTCTGATAGCCAGTTTCCTCTTGGTGAAACTTTACAAACTTTCAAAAAGTGATCCAAAGGTTTAATTCATTTCTTCTGACTTCTAAGGAGGGTATTTTCAGCTCCTCTCCAGGTTGCTTAAAGTTGCATAGGCGACAGACGGTCCCTCTTCGACCGGCATTCACTGATGATGTTCCTGGAAAACATCTCAGAGTCAGTTTACTTTAGTCTCTGTGCAAAAAAACTTGTTGTGAAGTTGGCCTGCATCCAAATACATGAACAATATCAAAGCATGAGCACTATTTAGACTCAAAACTCAAAACAAATCTCTCCAGACTGGAGTTTCATGAAAAGGTTATTCACACTGTTCACAGGCCGAAAGGGCTATTTGCTGCATGTAAGGGGGATGTGAACGGAGATATGAATTTGAAACATGATGCAGGTGTCAAGGGAACATCTCTTGCAAGAATGCCAAGACACCAGATAAAAATAACGCTACACATGCTTGCTTCACACTGCAGGTGGACACATGCGCTCTTATTGTAAGAGCTGATAAAACTGATGACTGACGTGTTAAATAATAGTAATAATAATAATAATGAAGCTAATGTGAATAAATTGGATGTGTGCGATCTGCCCAGCGTTCCTACAGCGCATTATGCTGCGTTTAGAATACCCTTGACATCGCGAGCGCACGCTGATAACCGCACGAGATTACAAAAACGCAAAAAAACGCGCGGTGACGTCACTGCATCAAAGTAACAAATGCAGTAACAACACTGATTCTGACCTCTACAACAAGCGTCCTCAGTACCACCGTGCAGACTAAACGTATTATGTTACTCTAAGATACATATAGATAATTCTGTATATATATATATATATATTGCGTACACGGTTTAATGTTACGTCACTGTGTCGTGTATAAGGATAAGTGAATAAAATATACCTCCAACAGTCCGGGCTTCGCGTTCAGAATACACGACATTGCAGGAGCTCCTTCTCTAATCTCATTTTCGATTGGCTACCAACCTGACATTTATGGCGCGGTGGGCGGGCTTTTGGCTTCTTGCGGTCCTCAATGGCATATCTGCATACACTTTAGCTGTAATATTGTAAATTATATTGCATTTGTGGAGTAGCTTTACATTTACTCGAAATTATAGCATTTCAAGAGAAGTATCGGCGAAGTACCAGATATTTAATTATTGCACTGAAATTTAATGCATTTCAGGTAAATAGCCCAATGTTTGCTTTTACATTACATTAAAGTTGTGACTGGAACGTTTATATTAATTTTCCGAATAATTTAGAAACAAGACGTATGTCCAATGGTGCTAGAGCAAAGATGTGGCCCATCATTGCACTTCAACCACTAGATGGCGCACTTAGAATACATTATGCCTTGTTTTGTCTTTATTTTATAATAAATTAATATTACGGTATGCTAATATATTTATTATTCTCTTTCAAATAATACACAAAATGATTACAGACTTCAGAGACCATCGTAGGTCAGTATACGAATAAAATCGTATATTGAAGGTTTGTGAATTCTGTCCTTCAAACTTAGGCTACGTCATTTATACAAGGTCCCATGCATTTATACAAAGTATTTAGAAGTTAAACATTTGGAAAGTAAATACTAAGTTGTAGTTAGCTTACTAATTACGAGATACAAATAAGATAAGTGAGTATGTGTCTGTCTAGCTGTTTTCTCACTTAATTTTGCTCAGTACAGTGTGTGTGTGTGTAAAAAGAGGAAGTACATAAAGTACATCTAATTAAGAAATGAAGAGACAGAGAGTGAAGCTTTGAAAAAATATTTACAATGGCTCCTTTTAAAATGAGTGAAATATAGCTCCTTCTGATCTGACAGGGAACTTGATTGAGGGAGTGCAGCTGTCTGTGAAAGTGGCTGTAGTCAGTGTGAAGGGGCATGCAACAGGAGAACACAGCTAAAAAAAACAATGTATAAAGAAACTGTAAATGCAGAAGTCTCTATGTTTATGCACTTTGCCAGACAGTGACATTAGAATACTGCTGAGTCAACCATTAGAGGCTGACTTGAATGTTTGGGCATAGACTCATCCAAAGACCAACATCCATTGACCAATACTGCTGGGTACACACTAAAAGATTTTTAAAATGTGAGAGACCGCAAACAAGGACATTGCTTTAGTGACAAAACAGAGTGATATTCCACAAATACATCTGCCTAATAAGTCAGATCCTTAAAGGGATACAACATTATGAAGCGACGAGAATACTGTTTTAACTGAAATATATTTATCCAGGACATCAAGAATGAGTTAAGGTGCTTTTGATAAATGATTTTGTTTATATCTTTGTCAAGCTTGCTAATATTGCAAGGGTTCTGTTACCTTAAAAACAGTCTTAGTAAATTATAGAGTGAAACTCAATTGTAAATTATTAATGTTGTTAATATCTCTTTAGCTCTTGTGCTTCACGTACTTCAGTTTCACACATACTGTGCTGAGTGACAAAACTGAAACTGCTTTGACAGTGACAACTAGACAGGAAAACATTAACACCTTATCTGTAAAATATAGTTATTGTAATTAATGACTATTATTATAATGTGTATTCTATGGGGTCTGCACTGCAACAGCACACTGCTGGAGTCGCTGACAGAATAAATAACTAATATATTAAACTTTCAAAGAATGAATCTAACAGCTCTGGAGGCTCATCTGGGATATTATATGAATGTCTTGTTAAATGATTAAAATATTAACTTCCTCAGGGATTTGCTCCAGCTCATATTTCAAGAGAATATTTTATGTCAAATGGGGTTAACTGACAATAATGTTCGGGAATCCCTGCATTAGCTACATGAACAAACAATAAACATTAACGTAATTACAGCAATGACAGTCCCCCAAATTCAGAAGCATGGATCACAAAATTAGTTACATGTACAAGGTCATTGTGAAAGACATAGCTAAATGGTAAAGGGAGCAATAAATAAGAATTTAAATAATCAATAATTAATAAATTATGCACAATTTAATACCATTTTATTAAAATCTTATCTCTGAAAATATCCCCCCCCCCCCCCCAAAAACCAAAATGTCTCAAAATTTCAGCAGTTATGTTTAAGCGAATGTTAAATTACCCTCACTTCACAACACAAAGTTCACTAGCCTTCTGACACGACAGATATTTACAGCTAAATGTCACACACTTTGTAGAAAATTGCTTTTGAAGTGTAATGTCTCTTAATGTCTCAATAATAGTTCTGTCTGCACATGGAAATGTTCAGAAATAGACGTGTGCTTGTGCATGTGTGTGTAAGTGAGTGAGACAGACAGAGAGAGAGAGAAACAGAGAGAAGCAGCACAGGATGCTTTACTCCTTTTCAGATGAGGTTGTGTTAGAGTGGCTGAGTTCTTTTATATTTTAAAAAAGCATTTGCAGGAAAAAAAAAAGCGAGTGAAGAGTCTGTACAATACACACGACAGGCATTCAGGTAAGATAATCTCTTCTCCCGCAATCAACAGACTGAACTATTATTAATTCATGCTCTCCTCTCCTGCTATTGAAAAATGATTTCTAAAGCAATTACAGAATTACAGTTACATGGAAGTGCTGTGCTAAGGATTTTTACAAGGCTGTTTTGACATGTCGCTCTGTGTTTCTTTCCTGGGTTTAATCTTTAGAGCTCAGAAACTGTGATCACTGCAGCACGTGGACGTGACCGTGCTGTGTTATCTGTCTGCTTCACTCTGGTGCTGCAGGCTGAAGGCTTCGATTTGTACAGTTAGATGAACTGTGTCATGTGCATGGACATCAATAAAATAGCTATCAGCCAAAGCACCCCAGGAGCTCACAGCACTGTCCCATGAAGTAAAGACTGCATTAACAGCTTTCTAATGACTGATTAAATGATTAAAATGAGCCCTCTAAAAGAGCTGGTGTGATTTGTCAGGGAATTTTCAGCTTTGTTGTTTGCGCATCTTTTGAAGCAGATTGGAGTAGGAAGAAAATCTCATATTGAAACAATACACATCAGTTTAATAGAGAGAGGGAGAAAAGAAGAGAGGAGCAGTGTGAGTAAGAACTGGCTGTCGTACGTACCAGCGATCTACTGCCAGATTTGTTCCCCCTGTTGCCATAGCAACAGTCATTATGCATAATTTCAGGAATTTCAGTTAATATTCAGGAACTGGCACTATCTGTACCTGTATCAGATAGTGCCATAAACAATGGTTCACG
This sequence comes from Enteromius mattozi, assembly GCA_032359235.1. NCBI lineage: Eukaryota > Metazoa > Chordata > Actinopteri > Cypriniformes > Cyprinidae > Enteromius > Enteromius mattozi. Next base: position 12,890,596 of record JAUMHE010000059.1, read on the forward strand.
ACTTTTCTTTATTTGTTATTTGAATATAATCTGAAAAGTGCAAGTTAAAAGTAAAAACTAACAGTCTGCTTTCCATCTCAGTCTACTGATTTCACGCATTGGTTTCTATTCCAGTCCGATTTCACTTTCTGATATCCATCTTAATTATTTCATTGTCTGACAGTCTGATTTAATTGTCTCATCTCCAAGTCAGTATGGTATTAGTGACTGATTTCCAGCCCAGTTTCACTTTACTCTCTTGATATCAACCTATGTTCACTTGCCGTCTGATTTGACTTTTTAAATTCCTCCTCAGTCTGATCTTCACACATGTCTGATTCCATTGTCTGATATCCACCATTTTTTTCTTTCACCTTTCAATATCTGACGTCCACCTCATTCTAACAACTAACTCTGATCTACATCCCAGTCTGATTTCACATTCCAATCTTCCCTTAAGTCTGATTTTAATGTCTGATTCTCAGCCTAATTTGATTTCACTCTGCAATTTTCATCTTAGTGATTTTGCAGTCTGAAAGTATGTAACTGTCTGACAGTCTGATTTCACTCCCTTATATCAACATAAGTATACTTTTACTGTCTCACTTCAACCAGATACCTAATTCTGATCTACACCCTAAGTTTAAGTTCACTGTCTGCAGTTTGATTTCATCATCTGATCTCCACCTTGGTCTGATTTTATTTTCCGATTTCCAGCTCAGTTTGACCTTACTGTCTGATGTCAACCTAAGTCTGATTTCACTTTCTGATATCTACATAAGTCTGATTTCACCTTGTGACCCCGACCTAAGTCTGATTTGAATGTCTGATTTCCAGCTCAATTTGATTTCACTCTTATTTCCATCTCAGTCTGATTGTGCTGTCTGATCTCCACTTCAGTCTGATTTCATTGTCTCATAGCCAACTTCATTTCAATTTTACATTCAGACAGCTTGACTTCACACTTTAATATCCACTCCAGTTTAATTTCATTGTCTGATTTGCATGTCAGTTTGATTTCACCGTCTAACAGTCTGATTTCACTCCTTTATTTCCACATAAGTCTGATTTCATTGTGTCATCCCCACCTGAGTCTGATTTCACTTTCTTATCTCCACCGGACTCGGATTTCAATGTCTTGTCTTCACCTTGGGCTGAAAGCTAACTCTGATATACACGGAAGTCTGATTTTGCTTTCTGATATCCAGCTATATAAGTTCACTGTCTATAGTCTGATTTAATCAGATTTTCTAGGGATCAAACAACTAAAAATCAAGTTAAGAATCTTGGTGTGATTTTAGAGACAGACCTTTCAGTAGTCATGTCAAAGCAGTAACTAGATCAGCATACTATCATCTCAAAAACATTGCAAGAATGTTTTGTTTCCAGTCAAGACTTGGAGAAATGTGTTCATGCCTTTATCACCAGCTGGGTGGATTATTGTAATGGTCTCCTCACTGGCCTTCCCAAGATGACCATTAGACAGCAGCAGCTCAACCAGAACGCTGCTGCCAGGATTACCATTGTGTATGAAATGTGCTATATAAAAGACTTGCCTTGCCTTGCCTTAATCATGTGATCTCCATCTTAGTCCGATTTTATTGTCTGATTTCCAGCTCAATTTTTCAACCTTACTGTCTGTTGTCAACCCCAATTTCACATTCTGATATCAGTCAGATTTCACTCCCATATTTCCGTCCAAATCTGATTCCACTGCGTGATGACCACCTGAGCCACCTGAGATTTCATAGTGACTGATTTTTCTGCTGTCTAGTATATACTGTAAGTTCACTGTCTGTGTTTATGGTCTGATTTCACCATATGATCACCTCCACCACCATCCATCTCAAACCTGATTTTACTTACCAACAGTCTGATTTTACACCTTAATATCCACCCCAGTTAGATTTCATTGGCTAATTTCCATTTCAGTTTGACTTCTTGGTTGTCTGATATCTACCTCAGACTCAGTCTGATTTCACTCTCTTATTTCCACCAATGTCTTGTCTTCACCTCTGTCTGATATTTACAGCCCAGTCTGATTCTGCTTTCTGAATAGTTCACTGTCTGCAGTCTTACATCCGGTCATTGGTCTGGTTCTAATGCCTGATTTCCAGTTCAGCTTTCTGTCTGATATCAAACTGATTTCACTTTCTGATATCCACTTCTATTTGATTTCATTGTCCAGATTTCCATCCCTGTCTGATTTAACAGTTCAGTCAGATGTTGCTGTCTCATTGCTGTTTTTTAAACTCAGCCTCTCCACAGTGATTGAGACAGACGATTACAGCACATGATCTGATCGGTGATAATAAAACAGGACAGACATTGTTGTGGAGGAAAACCCACACTTTACAGCATCTCAGAACAGTCTTAGAACCCTAATGGATAAAACAAAGCCCCATTCTTAAGGTAATATTATTGTATTGCTCATGTTTTGAGAATTTCAGTTGGTGACGTTGCTGATGAGTGCCCTTTGTCTCCGCTGCCATCTCCTATCAGCATCCACAATTGCAGTCTTTGTTGTCTGAATGAGAGGACACATTCTTCCAGAGGGATGACCTCTCTTCTCTCTACTGGCCCTGGCACTGCTGACACAAGCCCAGCAGCCTCTCTCTCCATCTCTTATTGTCTTTTCTCTCTCAAAGGCCACCAGAAGGATATCTGATTGATAAACAGGGTGTCAAGGCAAGGAAGGAAAGATGGAACATGTAAGTATAGCTGGATTTAAATCTTTCATTTTCTATAGAGCTGATGCTGATATGCTGTCCTCTTAAATGTGTGAGATTTACGGTGTTTAACTATTTTACCGTCATGCTTTAAAAAACTGGGAAGAATTGTTTCAAAATTCACAGCTGCTTTTTATGCACACATGAGTTTGTGCTGAATATATTGAGCTTCAGCTTCACTGTCAGCCAATTTTCGCAACACAAAATATCTCCCTCTGGGACACACGCACAATAAACAAACTGAGACAAGTGTGAGGCACCAAGCAGTGCTGCATTTTTATTGGTTGCTTAAATGTTTGTCTAAACAGTCAGAAGTGAATCTGGGCTGTGTTCATAAGACACAGGGACAGGGTGCTTAAGACGTATCTTCAGAAAGATTGAATCATTGACCTTGAAGAGAAAGTAAAGGATTCATGAATGTCTTGGAGTTTCTGTTATTTGGCAGTGTTGTGGAGAATATTATCAATGAATCTCATAAAAACATTTTTTATTTTATATAAAAAAAAAACAAAGCACATTCACCCACAAATTGGTTTTGAATTTGTCAAAATCAAAAGTTTTAGAACAGTAAGATATTTAATGGTTTTTAAAGATGTTTCTTCTGCTCATCAAGGCTGCATTTATTAG
>JAUMHE010000059.1:12905882-12927960 GCA_032359235.1 Enteromius mattozi
GGATGACGGGCTGCCAGCCGTGCAGGATTAATTCGTTTTGCGTTCCTCTCGAAATGCGTTATTTGCAAAACGTTCACAAAAAAAAACAAAGGTAGTAAAGAGGGAGCCATATGATGAATCAAAGTTCAAGTAGCTTTTTCACAAGCTGAGAATATCAATAAATAGAAGGCGCACAGTTTCATCTGTGTATTTAAGAGTATTTTACATTAAAGGTTCCATTATATTTATTTTATATTTTTATATTTATATTTAACATTATATTTATACATTTTTTCACCATATCTGATAAACATTTACAAGCATAGAGGATTTCACAGAAAATCACATGGTGTATGATTCTTTTCAAAATTCAGTGTAAAAAAGCATTACTGCGTATTTAAATGAGATCTTGGCTCATTTAATGTATGATGCCGTTTTTTGTCAAAGTTTATAATGCATAGTATTTTAAAATTTGTCTCAATTTTAAAAGTCAGTTTCAAAAGTCAGCAGTGTATTCCAGACTTAAAGACACTCTCACTGAAGAACAATTTTCAGTTCGAAAAGCATTTAAGTGAAATTCCCATAGTGATATATTCCAGAAAATGCTCTGGAAAAGTTTACAAAGCTGATTTGAGTTGAGGTTTAGATACAGTTTGGATGGAAAAAGTATTTGATTAAAGCTTGACTGCTTGGATGTTTTAAAACTTTTATTGTCTGCAAGATGAAATTTAGGCCAAAGTCTGATTTGAACTGTACAGTATGAGGTATCATGTATGTCTGTAGCACAAAGAATGCTGTACATTCAATTTTACAGTTTATGTTACATATAAAATCTTTCTCAGATTTTGCAAAAAGGGAAAACAACACGATGGCTGCCTGTGGAAATTACTGAAAGAAAAATCAGCAACTTCCTGTTACTTACACGGCCAGTGCAACATTTAATTTTCATATAAAAATAAACAAAATATTGCACTAATATAACCAATTTCAGCCAGTAAACAGCACGAGACAATCAAAAATGTACAATCTACATTGTATCTTGCTTACAAATAATTGCTGTCATTCAAACACACACACACACCCTCAATTGTATTATAATAGGCAGTCCATCTCAACATACTCAAACATTTTCCACCTGAACACAAATTTAACTCAAAATTGCACACAGTCCCAACTTTTTCACGAAAACGCAGAATATCACGGAAGGCAAAGCCATGCTATTGATACAAATGTGCAATTGATGTTTTAACAACCCAACAGTGACATACAACTTTTTGTTCATTTCATTTCTGTTCAGGCACTTTGATAGTGTTTATGTATTTGATACAGTCCTGTGTCTTTAGCCCTATGTTGATGTATATTAAACATTTTTACATTTTGTTCATTAAATGTCAACTGTCATTCCCAGATCTGGAGACTCTTCAAACTGGATTTTAAAATCTGCTTCTGCTTCTTCAAACACAATCACCTGTTGAATAAAAAAAGAAAAACAGATTTTCTTTCAGAACTTGCCTTAATTTGTTAATGGTCAGAATTTTGGTTAATTTGTTGCCATGGAAACATATTCCACCACTAAAATTCCAAATATTTTATTCAAGATTCCAGTACATGGGTTCAACACACTGAGCAGTGGTTCAGGATTGATATTTGCAGTAATACTTTAATCACATAACCAAAAATAGTTCATTGGTGTCAAATAGATGTATATAAAAACGTACATAGTATATAGACGGTTTCATTGGTTAACTTCCGGTCTGTGTTTGTTTATCGGTCTTGTAAGCGCCGCCGGCTACAACCATGTAATGCACGTTTAAAAATCAAACCGAGGCGTGAGTGTTTTTATACATTTTTAATAAATCCATCTGATTTACACAGCGAACATATTTTGCTTGTTTGAAAAAAGAAAATCTACTCTAGAAGGGCTTAGCTGTTGTTATTGATTCTATTTGGATGTTTACCGGAAGTTAAGTTAGGGCCACAAAAGCACGCGTGCAAAGTAACATTTATGTTGTTGTCGTTGAAACCGTCTATAAACTGACCTGGTTCATTCCACTGTTGAGAAAGGGGCCTGGTAGAAACAGAGCTTGCTGTGGTCCAGCATCCCAGTACCGTCCAATGTTTTGGCCATTAATGAAGACTACACCCTTACTCCATCCCTAAATGGGGACATGATAAATAGCACAATATTTCTAACCAAATTTAAAGAACAGTTCACCCTAAAATGAACATTGGCTGAAAATGTAGTCACCCTCAGGCCATCTAAAATGTAAATGAGTTTGTTTCTTCATTGGAACAGATTTGGAGAAATTTAGTGTTACATCACTTTCTCACCAATGGGTCCACTGCAGTGAATGGGTACCTTCAGAAAGAGAGTCAAAACAGCTGATAAAAACATCACCAGACACATGACTCCAGTCAATTAATGTGTTGTAAAGAAAAAGCAGCATGTTGTAATAAAAAAAAATTTCAAGCTATTGCTTTTGGGTAAAATACGATCAAACACCCTTTCTAAGTGAAAAGAGTGGATACTGATGTGAGATGACAACAGGGGATGAATGTTTTCACTGAAGGAAGTGTTATTATGGATTAGACATTTCGCCAGATGCAACGATTGAAAGTTAAAATGTCTTGATGGATTTGTTTCTTACAAATTTGCAGTTTTTCACTTCACAAGGACTGGAGTGGTGTGGGTTACTGGTGGATTACTGTGATGTTTTTATCAGATGTTTGGACTCTCGTTCTGACGGCACCCATTCACTACAGAGCATTCATTGGTGAGCAAGTGATGTAATGCAAAATTTCTCCAAAACTGTTTGATAAAGAAATAAACTCATTTACATATTGAATGGCCTGAGAGTGAGTAAACTGTCAGCAAATTTTTAGATTTGGGTGAACAATTCATTTAAGCATTCTTGTCCTAATGCTACTCACTGGTAGCTTCATGAAAGTGTCACTGGGATATCCATTCACAAATAACCTTCCTTGGAAAAATCCTGGGAAGCTTGGTTTGTTAGGCACGATCTTCCAAGGTGCCCTGTATAAGCTGAAATAAAAGATTGGATGATTACTCAGGTGTTTTATTTATTTGATCTTTTATTGCCTGCCACATAGTAAGATTTTACTGACCTGTCAATAAAGTCAGGAGTCATATCTAGGCTATATATTGTGAAGTCTCTAAGAGGTGTATGATTTAATAAAATATTCCCAACAATACCTGAAAAGAGATTTTGAATAGGTTGGTAATAGTTATAATATGTTTCAGGGAGAACACAAAGCATTAACAGTACCTTTGCGCTGGTTGTCCATGTCTTTACTGTAATGCACACGGCCACAGTTCTCCACCAGCAGACTCAAAGTGCGTTTCTCCTACAGATAATCAATAGTCAATTCATTTATTTGATCAAAAATACAGCAGAAACAGTAATATTGTGAAATATTATAATTAAAAAAATAACTATTTTCTAATGTAATTTCTTGCTGTCTTGTTAAAGCTGGATTTTCAGCATCATTACTACATTCTTCAGTATCACATGGTCTTTCAGAAATGATTCTAATATGTTGATTTGCTGCTTAAGTAACAATTTTTTATTATTAATATTGAAAACAGCTGTGCTGCTTATTTGTGGAAACCGTGATACATTTTTTCAGGATTCTCTGGTGAAACATTAAATGTCTTTACTGTTACTTTTGATCAATTTAATGTTTCCTTGATGGATTAAAGTATTAGTAGTTAGTTTTTATATGTTGTATTAATAGATAGAAACTGGGATAGATATTATATTATATTATATTACAATATTTTACGATTATAAGATAATGTTTTTTAATAGACAGACTCATCGTTAACGGAACAAAAAGTAAGATATAAAGATGTAAAAAAATATAAAATAAATTACCTTTCCATCAGGAACAGCTAATTCTACATTTCTGTGGTGAAAAATGCCAATGAAACTTTGGTTCACAAAAACCTAGGGGGAAAATCCTGATTAAACTGAAATTAGAGCAGATGCATATTCATATAAAACTGCACAGCTTAACTGTTTATCAGCACTAACCAGGGCTCTGTCTTGGATGTTGGGTCCTGATTTTAAAGAGCCTCCTCTGATGATGGTGGTCTCATAGAGTGTGTATCCATATGCCTGACCGTTACCATTATTCACAGGCAGATTCTCCATGTTGACTGGGAATTGGGATTTGAAAGGCTTGAGGGTGAAGAAGTTGGATTTTGAGATTCATTTCTCAGAGTAAATGTTTCTGTGTATCAGACTTTTTACCTCATGTGTGTAGGGCAGAGCATCCCACAAGGACAGGTGCTGGAACAATATGGCCGCCTCATAATCTTCTTTCCAGCGGACACCAGGCATCTCAGGGAGGATTTCACCTGAAGAGCATGAGCATGTAATTATTATGCACAATGTAGTAACATTTCCAAAAAAGTCACATGGACAGAAGGAAACTAATATAAACTGATAATATGTTGTATAGCATCCAAAATGTTGAAAGAATCCGAGATGAATGGCTTGAGATGCAAAAAGCTTTTTTAACAAACAAATCTGGGCTGCGTTTCCCAAAAGCATTGTAACCTTAAGTACATTGGAGACCCATTGAAACCAGTGGAGCTACGATCAACTCAGGCTTACAATGCTTTTGGGAATTGCAGCCCTGGTCTTTAAGATGTTTTAAACTTCAAACCGTTGTTTCTTAATCTAATATTGCTTTCACCAGTATAAAAGTTGTCTTATCTGCATCAGTACAGAAATATGCACAGATCTAGCACCATTTACATGTGAAAACAGTTAAAAGCCAGTCTAAACAAATTTGTTTTTGGATTTTGATGTGATAGGACAACAGGGGATGGACTTTTGCACTGGAGGAAGCATTATTATGGATTATGTCTAAGCATATTGACCAGAAGAAGTAGTTTATATAAATAAAATGATGGATTTGATGGATTTGTTTCTCACAAACACCGCCTTTTCACTTCACAAGACATTAACTGATGGACAGAAGTTGTATGGATTACTTGTGGATTACTGTGTTGTTTTTATCTGCTCTGGACTCTCATTCTGATGAGAACCATTCATTGCAATTGGTGACTACAATTTTGACAAGGAAACAAACTTGTATGGCCTGAGAGTGAGTACATTTTCAGCACATTTTTGGTTGACTTATTACTTAAAGGATGGGATCATATACCAATAAAATTGCTGAGAAGGTCTCTGAGAAGATGGTACTTTGGTGTGTAATCTCCTGCTTCTGACAGAGGAGCATCATAATCTAAAAGAAAGACAAAGAAAGGCTTGCTTTGAGCGTTTTCAAACACAACACTGTTCTGCTGCTTTTTCAATCCTACAAGAAATGCTTTGTGCTCTACTTGATAGCTCCACACACTGACCATATTGTGAAGTACAACATCAGTTCACCAGAAATGAAGATCGCAATTACCCTCAACCGCGTGTTATTCCAAACCTGACTTCCCTTTTCACATGAAACAAAAAGAAAGTCACATTGATTTCCATAGTTTTTTTTTTTTCCTACTATGGAAGTCAATGGTGACCAAAACTGCCTGGTTACAAAACTTTTTTCAAAATATCTTCGTCTGTAGAACTACATAAGGGTGAGTAAATGATGACAGAATTGTAATTTTTGGGTGAACTATTCCTTTAAATTCTCAAGCTTGTTATAGCAGGATGGATTCCGATAAAAAAGGGATTCCAATGATATTCTTTCTCTGTGCCTTTATCATTATAGCTTTGGTGGTGCTATTCCTTAATATTAATAGCAATTTTTAGTACTATATGTTTCTGATTATTTTAATAGTTATCGTACTTGGTGTGAACAGGCCTTAACACAAACCATAGCTTGTAACCAGAGCTTTGTAAGATGGGTTGGCCAGCGCTCCATTCATGAAGCCAAAGTTTGTCCCTCCGTGGAACATGTAGAGGTTGACAGACATTCCTCTTCTCAGTATCTCTCTTACCACGGCAACCAAGTCTATATTAGAAAGGAAATTTCATATCAGTGCTTTATGTTCATGATGTTAAACTGCAATAATCAATATAAATACATAGTAAATAAATAAAACATTATTTAAATGAGTAAAATATAACAAATAAATAATTACTGTTTAATCATAATAAAAATATTATTTATTATTTGTTTTATTAATTTCTATGTTTGTTTAATTTTATTGTCATCTGACATAATCTTACCCTCTGCAGGTAAACTATGGTGTAAACCGCCCCATCCATCAGACCTCCCTGTCAAGAGCTCCATCACCAGCACAGGACTATTGGGCTTTATGCACATGCGATTAAAAGTAATGTTAAACATAGAACACTATTACTTACAAAACAGTCGATAAAATACCTACCTGTACTGTTTCCAGATATTTAATGTCATCATGATCCATTTTCTGTAGATTTAGAGTTCTTAAAGCTGTGATAGAGGGAAGAATATTTGACAGCAATCACTTTTTATTGTTAATAGCTCATCTACTGTTCAAAAGTTTGGCTCCAGTACTGTTTTCTGTGTGTGTGATAGAAATTAATACTTCTATTCACCAATGATGCATTACATTGATCAAAAGTGAAAAAGATAAAAAAAAAATATCAGGATTTTTCCAAAATTAAGCAATTAATATTATATTAATATTATATAGCAATAAATTAATATTAACTGTTTATACTAAAAATGTGTAGTAAAAAAACGCATCAGAATATTTATTAAATAACAACATTTCTTTCCATGACCTTTATCTGGCATATAAAACAATTTCAACAATCCAATTTAAAATAACACATAACCAATCACTGCAATACGTAGACATCATTACAAATCAAAATAAATGATGTAATGATGTTTAATGATTCATGTGTTTATAGTGTATATATTTTTTCTATGCAAAGAGGCAGGTAATAAGGTATGACATCACAGATTTTGATTAATAATGATGTGCCTACTTATTGCATGTGTTGTTTTAAATCGGATTCTTTTTTTTTTTTTTTTTTAAATACTGGCCCCAAACTTAGTGTTACAGCAAATAAGTTTTGAATAGTGTATAATTCTTTTGTTTTTTTTGTACCTCCTTGGACTCCCCCATATTTTAGTCCCTCATGGTCATCTGATGTTAGGAGAACTTCACTGATGCCTCTTTCTTGGAGAGCCTGGAAGAAACTAAATTAAAATCGAGAAAAGGCATGACATCTGAATTTGGAATGTTTATTCATACTGTACCTCTTTGATAAATGACATGTAGTTTCCATCTCTTGCATGTGATCCATATTTGTTCTCCACTTGAACAGCAATAATAGGCCCACCTTTCTTAAACTGACATCATATAAGGCCACCATCAAAGATCACTCAGAGTATGTTTTTAGCACTTGTTGTGTTCCAAAAAGAACCCTACCTGGAAAGGCACCACTTTGGGAATTAGCTTATCGAAGTACATGTTTACAGCCGCTATGAATCCTGGGTAAGTGGTTCGCAGCATCATCTCTCTATCACGCAAAAGCCAGCTGTAGAGGCAAGTGGTTTATAAAAAAAAATTCTCTTTCTGTGTGATGTTACACTTCGTTACGATAGTCAACTCTGTTTGCAACTTTGTGAATGAATATTAGTAGACAGGTAAGTTAAGGTTATTAGAATAAGCTGACATGTACTTAAGTTAAGTTCAGTAGATGTTCAAAAGTTAGTTGGTCTAAAGTGGACTACCAAAATAAAGTGTTATCCAGTTTGAAGGCATGCCAGATATTTTAACTGTAGCTCTTTGTAAAAGGTTTTTTTTTCATTCCCCTCATGACATGCATTACCAAAAAGTGTGGCACATCATTTTGGTTTGATCAAATGCTGCCTTTGCTTGCTGCCTCACAGCTTAATCACATTTTCTCTGGAATTTGCAGGGTATGACTTAAAAGTAATGCTATAGCAGGACCGTTTATATTTCATGTCAGAAATCACCTGGGCAGTCCTCCAAGGTCAAGGTCAGAGCCTATGTATGGTCCTGGGCGTAAAATTACCCACAGTCCCGCCTCTGCAGCCAAGTGAAGGAAAGTTCTGTAAAATGGGAGGGCAAAAAAATTTGATTTAGATCTAAAAATTATTAGATAGAAGTCACAGAATTATAAATAAAGTATAAAAAAATAGCTCAAATAAGTAAATATTTTAAAGTTGTACATTTATTAAGAAACACAGTAAATTATTTTGCAATTTTAATAATTAAAGCATTTAACAAAACAAATAAATATATAAATGAATAAACAAATGAGTAAAAGTTGGAATTTGTAAAGAAGTGGTTTATTATATTGAAATGAATTATTGTAATTTTAATAATTAAAGTATTTAACAAAACCTAAAATTTTAAATAAATGCTATAAATATTGAATGAATATCTATAATAAATAAATATGTGAAAGTTGGAGTTCGTAAAGAACCACAGTTAATTATTTAAAAATTACTTATTTCCATTTTAATAATTTAAGTAATTTTTTTAAATAAACAAATCAATCAATACTTGAAAGCAGGAATTTGTAAAGAAGCATGGTTCATTTTTTAAAAAATTGCCATTTTAACAATTAAATTATATATCGAACTATCTAAAGAAATAAATATTTGAAAGTTGGAATTCGTGAAGAAGCACATTTAACTGCTTGAATGGATTACTATGATTTTAATAGTTTAAGTATTTAACAAAAATAAATAAATGCTTGAAAGTAAGATTTGTAAAGAAGCATAATTAATTACTTAGAACTGAATTATTGTCATTTATTAATTTAAGCATTTAACATAAAGGTCTTTAAATTTTGCAGTGATATTAGTCTCGTTCTCCAGTTGGAGGGTTGTGTTGTTATGGAAGAGTGAAGATCTACATTAATGATGTACTCCCAGTGCTGTGCAGAGCCCAGATAATGATGCAAACCAGGATGAAACAAGAACAAAGTCCCTCCTGACAACAGCAGACCGACAGTATTGTCAGAGGACCGGCAACAGGAGCTCTCTGAGATGTTTGTCTAACTACCGTAAGTGAAAATCCAACAAGGCATTAAATAGAGGTGAGATCTTTCCAGGATCAAAATACACTGATCACACATAGCGCTAATGTTCTCACATGTGGGAATTAGGGAAAGGATTTCTTACTCTATGTCAAGGCCTCCTTGAAAACGTAGTTCTCCTTTCTCTGGCTGATGGAGAGACCATGGCACATCACTGCAAGATAAACACAGTCTGATTACTAAATGCTTCTCGGTATCACTGACTGGGGTTGTCCATTTCGAACCTACACAGTGAGAGTGTTGAGACCACAGGCTTTCATTTTCCCCATCCGATCCTTCCAGTATGCTCTGGGCAGACGGAAGTAGTGTAAAGAGCCCCCCAGAATACGAAATGGCTTTCCTCCCAGAGTGAACTGGGAAGAGTTCACCCTCAGACCCATTGATCGATTTATCCTTATCTTTACTGTCGGACCTCTGGACACACAAGAAAACCAATTAAAATGGTCATTTTAATAAATAAAGCTTCAAAAATGAAAGAACAACTGAATTAAGAAAGTAATGAATAATGTGCCAAGATGCACAATTACACAGACAAGTTAAAAACTAAATTTTTCCTGTAAATACACTTCTACAATATTGGTAACATTTTATTTTACAGTGTCCTTATTTTACATGTAGGCCTACATACTGTAGTGGTAACAGTAAATTATGCTACATCATAGTTAGCTTACATCAACTGCTCGTAATCCTAATAGAAAGTAGGCTGTTGGTAGTTAATATTACTTAAATATACAAGTGCACTGCAAGGACACATTAAAATACAGTGTAACTAAATAATAATAATAATAATAATAACAATAAACTGCTAATGCTGAGATAAATAGTATTTATTTTAATGTAAGTTAGCCTATTCCTTCTGTGCAGCTGCATGCAAAAGATTTTTTAACATAAAAAGATTAAATCCTAAAAACCTTTTAGCTTAAAATAAATGTTGCCTTACCTGAAGTGTCGGTATATAAGAAAGCACGCGAGACTCAAAAACAGAATAACATATCGTCTCCTATGACTGTTTCTTATACTGAAAACAGCCATGCCTCCCTGATTTAAGAGCTATGAAATCTTGCAAATATACTCTGAAATAAAGTGCCCAGCGGTATCTAGTAAAAGGCGGTGACATTTAAGCAGCAAGTTTCTAGCAACAAACAGAAAGGGTCGCTTGGTTATCTGCTTTGTAGTTCCTGTCAATCAGCGCGGTCTAAAAACTACAAATCCCGTCATATGTCAGACCGCACCGTGCATGCGCAGTTGCACTGGCCTGATGCTGTTTTGTTGAGAGCTTGAGAAAAGAGAGTGAAACTTCAAGGCTTCAGGTGAAGAGAAGATTTTAGCCTAAATAGGCACATGAGGTACGATGTGCTGGATTGATATGTTGACATGTTTTCTATGGTTATAGGCGTACGGTAATATCTGTTAAAGTAGATTTTTGCTGTAGTTAGCTGTTCAGCTAATGATCTACTGGCTAATGTTGCTGGTTTTGTTGTTTACTAGAGAACTGGTCCATCAAACTGCTTCGTGACAGTGTTTTTTGATAAGTGAAATGATAATAATCTTATTTGGCACGAAATGGCACACGGTCTTTTAGAGATATAAAGTGTTTCATTTTCTACACCAAGCTTTAGTTCTGGTCAAAATATCTTGCATGATTGTTGTTATATATATATATATATATATATATGTAATGTATATATGTGGCCCTTGAACATGGTCACATTGGATTGCATTAAGGCATGTTTTCAACAAGCATGTCAAGTAATTTCAGTTGTGGGCTTCTAAGTTCCCTCAAATAAAATTAAAGACACATTGTTTAATTTATTCCAATGTATTCCAGACTAATATTTTTCAGTGTTGTCGTTGTTTTCAAAGCTGCTGTATCAAATGTCTTAACACATAAATTAAAGCATAGAAAAGTTATGAAGCCTCCGATATAAAGAGTTGTCTTTCTCTGTACAGTTTGCAGGCGTGTCCTCCTCCTGTCATGAGATCTTGCCTGGCCCCTGGCTGTCCCTCCTGCAGTTGATGACTCTGCAGCCGGTGTGGAGATGACGGACAGTGTCAGAGCGTTTGTCCGCAATGTTGCGACGGTCAGAACCTAATTGAATTTACTTTATTTTCTAATAAAACTTACGATTTAAGGTCTTATGGCATAAAATTACATCAACATATCCTGTAAGTTCTTGGTGTTGAGTCGTAGTTGGAAACACAAGCTTGCCTTTTAATATTTTTAATGCAATTCAGCATATTAGAATGATTTCTGAAGGATCTTGTGATACTTTGGACTGGAGTAATGATGCTGGAAGTTCAGCTTTGCATCACAGTAATAAATGTCTGTATACAGTCAGTTTTTAACTGGGCCTCAAGCTTAATCTCAATCTAACTGTTTCATTTTAGGGGATCAAGGACTCCATCCTGGGCATTGGAACTATCTCCAAGCTTGATGCTCGGATTCAGCAGAAGCGGGAGGAGCAGAGGCGACGTAGAACGAGCGGGGCTCTGGCGATGAGACGGGCTCAGAGCGAGGAACGGAAACAGGACAGGTATATGTGCCATCAAATTCATTTATTCACTTTAATATAATACTACCCTTCATTATAAAATAAGTTTCTTTGCTTCTTTCTTTTTACAGTGAACCAAAACTAGCAAGTCGAATTTTTCAGTGCTGTGCCTGGAATGGAGGTGTATTTTGGGTACGTTTCTCAACCTCTATTTGGCCAAATATGCATTGGCTAAACTATTATATTTAAAAATTCACATTGGTTTTCTCTTACAGCTAAGCCTGTTCCTGTTCTATCGAGTGTTTATCCCATTGCTGCAGTCTCTCACTGCTAGAATCATAGGTATGTGGTGCTTTTAAGGAACTTTCATGTCATTTAGTCCAGATGTGTCTTTGTATTTATGCTTGTCCTGCTGATCTGGTGTCAGGTGACCCTTCGCTGCATGGTAACGTGTGGTCTTGGCTGGAGTTCATCCTGACATCTGTATTCAGTGCTCTCTGGGTTCTGCCTCTCTTTGTGCTTAGCAAGATAGTCAATGCCATTTGGTTCCAGGTGAGACATTTTGTTGTACATATCTTATGAGTGAACATCTGGTTTGAGTGTGAAATTAGCATTCTTGTAATTGAGCAATATATCTATAAAGGTATATTTTAAAATGTAATTTATTCTTATGATGCCAAAGCTGAATTGTTAGCAGCCGTTACTCTGTCTTCAGTGTCACATGATCCTTCATAAATCATATATTGATTTGGTGCTATATACATATCTGTTTTGTAATCTCTAAAATATAAAGTTGTATATTTTGTTCTGTTTTGCCGGGCAGGACATTGCTGATCTGGCGTTTGAAGTGTCTGGACGTAAAGCTCAGCCTTTTCCCAGCGTCAGCAAGATCATTGCAGACATGCTCTTCAATCTTTTGCTCCAGGCCCTCTTCCTCATTCAGGTAGAAGATGCTGAAATCTTTCATCTTCTTCCTCACTCCCTTTCAATCATGCTTTTATAATGTCTGTTGTGTTTTAGGGATGGATTGTGAGCCTCTTTCCCATTGATGCTATTGGTCAGTTGGTCAGTCTCCTGCACATGTCTCTGCTCTACTCGCTTTACTGCTTTGAATATCGCTGGTTTAATCATGGTAAGTGTGTGACTCCTCTGATCAATCAGTGTCAGAGTATCTACTCTAAACCTTTCCTGATTGACATTGTATCTCTTCTGAAGGGATTGAAATGCACCAAAGGCTGTCAAACATAGAGAGAAACTGGCCGTATTACTTTGGCTTCGGTTTGCCCATGGCACTACTGACTGCGCTGCCCTCATCATACATCATAAGGTAAATCAGAGTCCATTTTGACTCATTCTTACCATTTTTGGTCGGATTGGTCTAAAGAGAATGGAAATGAATGACAATAAAACTTGTCATCATCTACTTGCTCTCGTGTAATTTCAAACCAGTTTTTTCTTCCGCTGAACACATAGGAGTATATTTTCCCTTTTTTTTTGTCCATAAAAGGGAAATTGATGGGAACCAAAACTTCTTAATTCTTTAAAATGTCTTCTTTGGCGTTCCACTGAAAGAAGTCAGGTTTAAAGTGACATGAGGTTGAATAAACGTTAACGTTTTATTTTCATCTGACATTGATACATTCCTTTTATTTTCCTAGGCATATGTTATATTCCAGCAGCATTTACTATGTTTAATTTATTTATGAATTTTGTACTCTTTCCTCCAGCGGCTGTTTGTTCTCTATTCTCTTCCCACTTTTCATCATCAGTGCTAACGAAGCAAAGACCCCAGTCAGACTCTAGTAAGTGTTATTTTTGTTTTATGTTGATTTATGTAAAACTTACTTAGAGAGTTTATTGCTCATAATATTTTTCCAACATCGCAGCCACTTCCAGCTCCGCCTCTTTTCCCTGGTCGTCCTCATCAGTAACAAACTGTTCCACAAGACGGTGCACCTGCAGAGCTCCCTCACGACCTCCACCTCCACAGAGAAGCTGCCCTCGCCTCACGTGTCCCCGACCCGCCAGCGACCTATGCCCCCCCAGTGACCTCTTTCAGGATTCCCACTTCGGTTTGGTTTGAAAGAGTAAGGTGGATTGAAAAAAATTGCATTGTCTGTCGATGTTCTTCTAAGGGATGAATGGGACGGGTTAGTAATGTGAATGGCTGGTGTTTGGGACTGGATCGCCCTGTTCCGATACACAAGGTCATGATTCTCTGTGTGATTTTTGTTGGACTGTTATTGTACCCATGATGTGCCATTTGGGTGATTTGTAGAGACAGCACAAGGACCTCAGCGTGCACATTTTCTGTGAACTGGCTTCCCTCCTCTCTTAGGCCCTGTAGTTTCTATCCGAACATGTTTTATCTATTTATGGCCTTCTTTTTAATTTTATGTAATGGCTTTTTCTGCCTTGTGAGGCCCAAACATGTGACAGTTTGTTTCTCAGTTAACACTAAGCTCTGCGACATGCTTTAGCTAATGACTTAAAGAATGGATGAGTAGAAAAATGCCCCAGCGTCTCCCAGTGGTTTGTTTTTCTGCACTGGAATCTGGAATTAAATTGAAAGGCCTCTTTATGTAAGGTATGTTTCTTGACCTAAAATTTTGCTAATTGTCTGCTAGACATTTTAAACGTATTACTTTGACTGCACATCTTCTTAATGGAATAGATTGGCTGAAAACCATTTATTCACCCTCACGGTTTCTTTCATCTGTTGAACACAAAAGTAGAGATTTTACAGAATGTTAATGCCGCTGAAGTCCCTATATCCTTATATTTTATGAAAAACAGCAGTGTGGATATTCTTAGAAATTTCTCCTTTTGTGTTCCTGTGTCAGGAACGAGTAAATGATACTGAACTGTTCTAGAAGTAACAATTTAAAACTCAAAAGGGAGCTGCTTTTATTTGGTTTCTTTTATAATGCGCTTTTATTTTGGGAATACCATGTCAACATGATCCAGTGTCATCTGTAAAGGTTTGGGAATGATTTCCAACAGTATGCAAAAGCTTTATAAATCTGCTGCTGTCAGGTGACACTGCCAAACTATGTGACACGTGTGAAACTCTTCTTTAAATGATCATGGATTTAGTTTCTAATGAATGCTGGCATGTCAAGTGGATGTCTACTGTGGTGTTCCTGGAGCACAGTACCTGGAACCTGTTTAGAATCATTTGAAACTGAAGCACATATTATGTCATTGTATCCATCGGGGGGTGGGTGGTGTGTTATTTTAAAAAGGGTTGTAATTATCGTCAGGAGTCAATAGTGTTACACCTACAGATGGAAATTTGTGAGTGACATTTTGTAAAAGTATTACATTATTTCAATAAATTTGGTCTGTGTACAGTATTTGTTCAGAATGGACTTATTTTACGTTTATGCATTTGGCAGATCCAAAACAGCCTACATTGCATAGAAGGTACATAATATGGGAAATACTAGTTAGTATGCATTTTTACAAAATATGTAGCTATATTTTACTATAACTCATTGACTTTTTAGATAATGTTATGATGTATTTTAATATATAGAACTAAATTGGCATATTACAACGATTTCTGAAGGAGTGTGTGACATTGATGACTGGAGTAATAGCTGTTTTAAATTTAGCTTTGCATTACAGAAATAAATTGCATTTTAAAATATATTAAAACAGAAAACATTTATTTTAAATGGTAATAATATTTTACAATATTACTGTTTTTACTGAACGTTTAATCAAATAAATGCAGTCTTGGTGAGCATAAGAAACAACTTTTTAAAAACATAAAAAAAAAATCTTACATTTTTACATTTTTGAAAATTCTTGACCTGCAATGTGTATGTGTATTTTTTTTTCATGCGCATAACTTATTGTAGTATTATGTATTAGTTAAAAGTACATGAGATAACTCCAACAACTTTTTGGTGAAAGACAAAACAGACAACTACTTTGCTTTAGAAGTATACAAAACTTATATATATAATATTTGTCTTCCTTCTCTACTTAAATCATCATGAACGTGTAAGAGAATTTTTATCCAACAATTAAAATAATACAAAACGGTGTGGTATTTGATAGTTAAAGTTTTAAAGTCGACTTCTGCATGGACTCCACAGTGCTGACTGTCTTTCTCCCTTTAGGACACGTCATATCTGGAGCGCCATGCGGAACTAGTCTTGACACGCTTGAATGACATCTCGAAGACCAATCAACGAAGGCCATTTTTACAAAATCACAACGCTGAGCCAATTAGCGCCTTCTCTACGTGGATGGGCGGGGCTTGATTCGCAGAGAGGGTTGTGTGCGAGTGTGTGGACGGGCTGGAGTGAGTGAACCGCCGATGAATAAGACTGGTAATTTTGCACATTTATAATTTCTAATCTCATTTAATGCAACTATACGGCTTCGCTGTCATTACGTTTACTCCTGTGCATTAAATAACATATTTACGTATAATAAAAAAGCCTGGGAAGGTGTGAGATAGGTGTGATATTAGCTAGCAGCTAAGGAGCTAATCAGGACTTAAATAGTTTATTATCACGAATACTGTTTTTTAGAAGAACTCAATATATGTGCAAACTTATAATTTCTGAAATGATTTATCTGTGATGAGGTATTAATGAGTATTGTTTTGTTAAGGGATTGTGCACAAACTGGCTCTTCCTGATTTTATAAAGAGTTGACACTTCAACAGATGACATAAGATGCAGATTTATGCATTTCTTAAACTGTTTTACCCTCTACAATTCATGTTTGAGGTTTAATTGCTTTGAAAAACTTCTTTAATCAAATCAAAAATAAATTGTAGGGTTGCATAATCTTGTTTAGAAGTTGAAATCTGCCCACATTTGCTTACTGCTTATTTAGTTTGTTGTCATTTTATTGCTTTGTCAGGTATCAAGAGTTAGTCCTGCCTCCTGTGTGTAAAGATGACCAAGCTGGGCTTCCTGCGTCTGTCCTATGAGAAACAGGACACCCTGCTGAAGCTGCTCATCCTGTCTATGGCAGCCGTCCTGTGTGAGTGGACAAACATCCCTTTAAGTCAGACTCCCTGCGTGTCAACTGTCCTCTAAATCTGTCTGTCTTGTCATTTTCCTCCAGCGTTCTCCACCAGACTGTTCTCTGTGCTTCGCTTCGAGAGTGTCATCCATGAGTTCGATCCGTAAGTGCAGCTTTCTCGTCACTATTGCAGTGCACCAGCATCTGAACACCTGTTTAAATAGGTTTCCTGTTTGTTGTTGGCAGGTATTTCAACTACAGGACCACTCGCTTCTTGGCAGAAGAGGGCTTTTACAAATTCCATAATTGGTTTGATGATCGGGCTTGGTATCCGCTTGGGAGGATTATAGGAGGCACCATCTATCCTGGTACATCTTAATGACACTAATTTCTAAATGTATAGCATTATTGTGTTTTTCAGCCACTTATGGGCTGATGCCAAGCACAGGGGTTTGACTTTTTCATCTAATGGTTGATAAAACTGGCGAAGGTCTAAATGTAAACCATATTTATGGACTCTTATTGATTTTTCAACTTTACAGCAACAGGCTAAAACCACTTTAAACAGTACAGCAACCATGAGCTGTTTCTTTTTTTCGCTACAGGGTTGATGATCACATCTGCGGCTCTGTATCATGTGCTACATTTCTTCCACATAACCATCGATATCCGCAATGTCTGTGTGTTCCTCGCCCCTCTCTTCTCCTCCTTCACCGCAATCGTCACCTACCACTTCACCAAAGAGCTCAAGGTGAGATGAACCTCAGCACTCATCTATCACACACACACACGCTCATTATTTGTCTAGTTAACTTTTCAAACTGAAGTAACAATGTATGTTGCAGGATGCGGGCGCAGGGCTTTTGGCTGCTGCCATGATCGCAGTTGTCCCTGGATACATCTCCCGTTCTGTGGCAGGCTCTTATGATAATGAAGGTATGATCTTGTCTCAAAGATGTGTGTTCATTTTTGTGAATTGATTGATATGGAAGGGTTAGTAAATGATTTTAAATGCATTTAAAAATTAAGTTTTTAAAACGTTATTAATATATATTCAAAATGTACATTTATTATTATTTATTATTTATTCATTATATATTACTCTTTTTGTGATTTAAAGGAATTGCCATTTTCTGCATGCTGTTGACCTACTACATGTGGATCAAAGCTGTGAAAACAGGCTCCATTTATTGGTCATCCATGTGCGCGCTTGCGTATTTTTACATGGTGAGCCACATTTGAGACAAATTGTGCCAGCATATCAATAAATGATGTTATTTAAATACACAAAATACATAGTTTCAATAACACAGTAACTTTGTGTGTTGGTGTCAGGTGTCCTCTTGGGGTGGTTACGTGTTTCTGATTAACCTCATTCCCCTGCACGTACTGGTGTTGATGCTCACCGGCCGTTTCTCTCATCGCATCTATGTGGCGTACTGCACAGTCTACTGCCTGGGCACCATCCTCTCCATGCAGATCTCTTTTGTTGGATTCCAGGTAAGTAGTTGGTAGTTACCAAATTTAAGTAGTTACTGGAACACAAACTTCCAAACAGACCAATAATCTCTGTGTTTCTTTCTCTTCTTTTAGCCCGTCCAGTCCTCTGAACACATGGCTGCATTCGGGGTGTTTGGCCTTTGTCAGATTCACGCCTTCGTCGATTACCTCCGGAGCAAACTGAATGCACAGCAGTTTGAAGTGTTGTTCAAGAGTGTGATTTCTCTGGTCGGTATCATCCTGCTCTCTGTAGGCGGAGTGCTCATGCTGACAGGTGAGAGGGGCTGCTCCCATTGAAATTAATATATACACATAAATAAATATATCATTTTATATTATATTTTTTTGTTTTTTTTCTTGCCATTTTATAAATTATTTATTTATTGTTATTTAAATATTTTTTTCTATTATTTCTAAACAGTTTTTTTTGTATTGGCATATGTTAGGGAAAATCTCACCCTGGACTGGCCGTTTTTACTCTCTGCTGGATCCATCATACGCCAAGAACAACATCCCCATTATCGCCTCTGTGTCTGAGCACCAGCCCACCACCTGGTCCTCCTACTACTTTGACCTTCAGCTTCTGGTCTTCATGTTTCCAGGTACAGGAACCATTTTTTTTTTATTGTTAACTAAAATTAGTCTTTTCCCCCGACTTTTTTGGGGTTATCAGAATTGGAAGTCATGTTTAGATTTATAAAGTGGTAAAAGGAAACTAAAGCTATCTTTTGTTTGTGTTTTTATTTGCTGAAATAGAAAAAAAATCCCAATAGCATTTCTATGACTTTCTACAAGAGGAAAGACTATCGAGAGAGTGCTTAAATTATTCAAAAGAGAGAAAGATGTGAAAGAAACACTTATGCATTAACTAGTTTTATGTATTTTATGTTATACATGTACATAAAATGTAAAGTGATATAAAATGATAATATAAAAAACACTTTGCTAGATTTATGCGTGATGTTAATAACTGTGAAAACGGTATGTGAAAAGGGTCCATTAAATAAATAATTTTTGTTAATTGAAATAAAACAAATATTTTAGAATATATTTTAGAAATAACACCTTGCCTACTAACTGAAATACAGTAAGTTTACAATGATGAACTGAAATTACCAAAACTGAAATAAAATAAAATTAAAGCTTTAGAAAAACTTACTGAAATGCATACACTACTGATCATATCAAAAATCATGATTTTATTTCAGCAAGGACTTTTAAAAATATTACTCTTCAATATTGATAATAAGAAAATGTCTTAAGTAAATTTAAAATATACTGAAAATTTTACATTTTAATATATATATGCAAAATTTACATTATTATTATTATTAATTATTCATTATATATTACTTTTTTGTGATTAAAGGAATTGCCATTTTCTGCATGCTACATGTGGATCAAAGCTTTAGAAAAACTGAATGAAATGCATAACAAAATTACTAAAACTTAAATTAAAATGAAAAAAACCCCTGAAAATATACAAATAAAGCAAATTTAAAACATACTAATAATTACAGTGCATCACATGTATTAAATCTGTCATCTCTTGTTTCTCCAGTTGGTCTTTATTACTGCTTCAACAACCTCTCTGATGCTACAATTTTCATCATCATGTATGGCGTCACCAGCATGTACTTCTCAGCTGTGATGGTAAAACACTTTTACTTTGTTACTCACTATTTGAAGTCAATCTATTGGCATTTCTTTTAACAAAGTAATCTCTGACCCTTGTTTCATCTGTTCTGCAATAGGTGCGTCTCATGCTAGTCCTGGCTCCCGTCATGTGCATCCTGTCTGGCATCGGTGTTTCTCAGGTCCTCACCACCTACATGAAGAACCTGGATGTCAGCCGACCGGACAAGAAGTCCAAGAAGCAACAGGACTCCACTTACCCAATCAAAAATGAGGTACGATCAATTCTCCTGATGTTTTTTAGCTTTCCTTACAACATTGGTTCACTCAGTGATGCTTGACTCTGATTGGTTCGTAGGTGGCGAGTGGGATGATTCTGGTTATGGCGTTCTTCCTCATCACATACACCTTCCACTCCACCTGGGTGACCAGCGAGGCGTACTCCTCCCCATCTATCGTGCTCTCCGCCCGCGGTGGTGATGGCAGCCGCATCATCTTTGATGACTTCAGAGAGGCGTATTACTGGCTCAGACACAACACACCAGAGGTCAGTGAGATCTGTCATGATGCTGATCTTCATAAATTTCCTGCTGCTTTTGATTTCAAGCGTATTTGCTCGTCTCACCTTACTTTTGTGTGTGTACAGGATGCTAAAGTCATGTCGTGGTGGGATTATGGGTATCAAATAACAGCTATGGCTAATCGAACTATTCTAGTTGACAATAACACTTGGAATAACACTCACATCTCCAGAGTGGGTCAGGTGAGGATGTAGTTTTATATAGTTCAAACTACCAAAGTATGGTTTTGCTGTTTCAGACAATTCTAAAAATGTTTTCTTCTTCACAGGCTATGGCCTCCACTGAGGAGAAAGCCTATGAGATTATGCGGGAACTGGATGTTAGTTACGTTCTGGTGATCTTTGGTGGGCTGACGGGATATTCATCTGATGGTACGGGTTAAGATGCATTTTGACCCCCGGAAACAGCTTTGTGGATTTTAATGTTTGAATTGTCGTATATGGATTGGATGGAACCTAATTAACATTTATAAATGAATGTTTATGTGTATTTGTTTGTTTAGACATTAATAAGTTCCTGTGGATGGTCCGTATCGGGGGCAGCACAGACACAGGGAGGCACATAAAGGAACACGACTATTACACACCTACTGGAGAGTTCCGTGTGGACCGCGAGGGCTCCCCCGTCCTGCTCAACTGCCTTATGTACAAGATGTGCTACTATCGTTTCGGCCAGGTCTACACCGAAGCCAGTAAGTATCTCCTGTGTGTTTTCTTTTTTTTGTATTAAATGATTATCATACTTGATCAGTTAATGTTTCTACAATTAATTTAGTTATGCCCACTTAAATTTTTTTCTTTCATTTATTTGTTGTGATTGAATATTATTTTCTTGATTATTATTAATTTAATGAATATTACTTTTTAATTTTCTATTTAAAGTAATTTTAGTATTTATACACACACATATATGTATATATTAGATATATTACACACTATATATAATATTATTAGTTTAAATTAAATCTTAGCTTTTATTGGTATTTTCAGATTTGATTGCAATTGTATTTTTTTTAAGTAATTTTGCTTTTATGTGATTTTATTTGTATTTAGCTTTAATTTGTTTTTATTTGATATTTCGATTTATTAATTGTAGTAACTTATTTTCAGTTATTCGTCAAGGCAACATTTGACTTTTATTTATATTCTTAAATTTACATTTGTATTTTTTTTCAGCTTTCTTTCAGTAAGCATTTCAACTATTTCTTAATGGTTTTAATTCTAACACTTATTTTAATTTTATTAACTGTTATTTTAGTATTATTTATATGTTGTTAAATAATTTATTAATATTTAGGAATAGTTATTTTTATATTTTCATTTAAATTTTAGTTTTGGCAAGTTTTGATTTTGGTCTTTTTTTCCTTTTTTTTCAATTTAGCTTAAAAAAATAATATATAATAATTATATATATATGTTTTTTTTTTGTTTTTTTTTTGTGATTTTTGGTGTACAACTTTATTTATTTTCAGTTAGTTTCCAAGGCAGAAACTATAATTTTCTTCACCTTTGTTCAGTTAATGAAAATGAAAGTTTTAATAGTTTAGTTTTAATTTTAGTTTTTGTCAACAACACTATGAATTAGAATTATTTTATTAAATATTATATTGCTATTATTTAATGTTATTTTATTGAATTTTTTTGGACAATATTCTTAAATAACTGACATTATGGAAGTTAGATGAGTTGCAAATACGGTTTCATGTTGAGTGTAAGTTTAAAAAAACAAAAAGTCTTAAGAAGTTAAGTGACGGCTAGAATTAAACTCTACATTTACTTTTCTTTCCAGAGCGTCCTCCTGGTTACGACAGAGTTCGCAACGCTGAGATTGGCAACAAGGACTTTGAGCTGGA
>JAUMHE010000059.1:12936373-12951554 GCA_032359235.1 Enteromius mattozi
ATGAAGTAACAGAACAAACTGAGACAGACTCAATCCAGAAGAACTGTGGCAACGTCTCCAAGATGAAGAAAAAAACCCTACCTGGAAAGCTACCTGAAAAACTATGGGCAAGTGTGCCTCGGAATAGAAGCTGTTTTACCAAAAGCTGTAATCCCAAATATTTATTTGATTTAGTTAATAGAAGTTACTTGATAAATTAAATCTGTTTATGGCATTATTTTTGAAAGCATCCTCATTTAACAGCATTTTTACACGAGTGTTGAAAACATTGAACAGTACTGTAACTTTGCAGGTAGGTTTTTTTCTTCATCTTGGAGACGTTGCCACAGTTCTTCTGGATTTAGTCTGTCTCAGTTTGTTGTGTTACTTCATGACATTCCAGACAGACTGGATGATCAGATCAGATCTCTGTGTGGAGCACTGGCTGTTGTCAGACTCTCTGCATGGAATCTAATGTATTCCATTATTACAATTAATGACAAAAATAATGTTTGTAAATGTAAACTGATATTTCCAACTGACACGCTACCGCAAAAGATAGAAATAACCCACTTAAAACCATTTTTTTTGGTGAAAATACTAGTGGCCTAAGACTTTTGCACAGTACTGTATATATGCACAGAAATGTGTTGGGGCATGTACCGTTCTCTCCATGTGCTCATCCAGTCTGCGCAGAGCTTCCTGTTCACCCCCTGGAAACAAATCTGGTCCTAAAGATGACGTATCCAGTCCAAGATCTTCAAGAACTGGAATCCCAAACTCCTCTTCATGGTCCTCAGAAAGCGGAGTGGACACACCTTCCAAAGAAAGAGGCATTATAATCTCATCTCATCTAGCATGATGTCCAAAAAGATGTCTGAATACCTTTCATGTTCTCTTTGTTTGGAGCAGGAACAGGTTTTTTAGGAGGACCAATGTCCTTCACCACACTCTGGAAGCGAATATAAGTCATGGGAGGCTTGCCGTTGTTCTCTTCGATAATCCTGTTTGAAAATGCAGGGGAGTATTTTTTGTGTATATATTTATGAAAATATGATTTACAAATTACCTGTCAATGTTGTAGAGAGTGTGAGAAATCTTTGGAATAACTTCCACACTATATTCCTTGGCCAACTTCATGACCTCCTTGTCTCTGTTCTGACTGTACGGCTCCGTATCAACCTCAAAAGTCAACCGAGTGATCTTCCATTTCTCAAACAGCTTTGGAAGGACCTCTGTGGGCGGCCCACTTACAACAAACAGCCTAGAGGTACAAGAAACAAAACAATTACATGAAACATGTTGCATTAAGAAAAAACTACCTGTTCACATTTGACTCCAACCACCCTCAGCTCAAACCTCTACATCATCTTCAGTTCCCATCTGTACCTGGAGTTGAGTTTCTTCAGACTGGAGTCCAGGTCTCTGAGAGCTTCTATAAGAAATCTCCATCGATTAATGCCTATGCAAGTGTTCTCGGAGAACCAGGGGTCCAGCAGGAACATGGGGTAAATGTGTCTACAGTCTTTCAAGGCAGCGATCAGAGCAGGATTATCATGTAAACGCAGACCCTTGCGGAACCAGTGAATGGTGTTATGGCTCATGGTCCTTTTTGGGATGTGCAGACGGGTAAAAAGGGCACTGGAAAAATTTTGCATAAATAGTACTTCAACACAAAGTCCAAATACACAAATGTGTTTTTGCTGGCAGTGGTTTTGTATGATTGTGCTTAAACTGATTTAACCATTTTCACACTAAAAATATAAATAATTTAGTTTTTGCTTCATGTTTGTTACAATTTCCTTTTTTCTGTTTTTTAAAACAGTTTTTAACTGTTTAAATTTAACTTTGTATAAAAAGTATTTTTTTGATTATAAAAATCCTATCAAATAAATATTGATTTCAAATTATTATCCATCATTTCTCAGATTAGTTTATATAATTTTCATTTCAAAATCATAACACTTCTTATTCAATTTCTGAAATATAATTCACTTAAAATGCTATTTCAACTGCATTAATATAGTTGGGATTAATGCTCATGTATAACCTGAATATTCAGTACTGCAACATAAGTTACTAGAAATAATAAATGTAGTATTAAAGGTGTTTAGCGATACATTCAAATGAACTTGAGTCTAATGTGCCTCATATTGTTGGTAAATTATTATTATTATACAATTAATCGGATTCAAGGTTTTGCCAATAAGAAGAGATAGTTACTTCTGCGATATATTTTCGTTCCTCTGGTTGCGCCTAAAATCTCTGCAATCAAATACTCACATTCTGAGATAATAGTGCAATATAACTAATACTTTGGGGGTATTTTAATCAATGAAATAATGTTCAGTACTTACGGGTTTTCTGTGTTCAGTCCTGAGTTTTGTAACAGTTCCCCCAGCGTTACAAAAGACAAGCAGCACGTGTCTCACAAGCTCAGCCAATCAGCGACTGTGTACATGCTACAGGCTAGCCAATCAGGATGCAGTCTTGGAGTCATGCGCAGAGGTTTATGTATCCCATGTGTTTAGCTCGGCGCGTCCTGATTGGTTGCTGATCAGCGGGCTGAATCATGGCGGAAAGCGAGAACGGGGGTGCAGCAAAAAGACTGAAAACCGATGCGGAGAATGATTGCGGAGACGCGGGAGAGTTATCATGCGACAGTCTGGTCTCGGACTTTGAAATCAGCCGAATTCTGCGCGACTGTGCGCGGGAAAAGAACATCTTCATCCATGGGAAGGTTCGTGTTCAGGACTCAGGGAAATTAGCTGACGTTACCATCACTAACTGTATAATATCCTTAAGGAACTTCTGACAAGTAACTTTTAAGTAAATTACAAAAACTGTAGCATTATTAGTGATAACAAACGGTGGAAGAAAAAACGTACTAGTAACTATATAACTTATTTTAAGTTGTTTTTTTATAGTAGTTAGCTATTTGTTAAATGCTGTGTGTCTTGTATTGTACAATCTAAGCCAATTTCTTTTAGTAGTAACATATTTTGATTTTGTATTAACTAACATTCCCTATCAATGAACAATGCAATGCATTAGCAGTTTTATCTTTGTTAACATCAGTTATTTAAAATAAAGCCATTCATTGTTAATTCATGTCAATTAATGAATATTAATATGCAACTCTGGACCACAAAACCAATCATAAGCGTCAATTTTGTGAAATTGAGATTTATAAATCATCTGAAAGCTGAATAAATAAGCTTTCCATCGATGTAAGGTGTGTTAGGACAATATTTGGCCGAGAATCTGAAATCTGGAATCTGAGGGTGCAAACAAAACAACAAAATATTGCAAACATTGCCTTTAGAAATATCCAAAAATAATAATAAAAAAAAAAATTTGGCATAAAAGAAAAATCGCTAATTTTGACCCACGCAATGTATTTGGTGGCTGTTGCTACAAATATGCCTGAGCTGCTTATGACTGGTTTTGTGGTCCATGGTCACATATGGAGCCATATTGTAAGGTGTTATTAGTTTTGCTAGTACCGCTAGTAAGATTACCTACTATTAATTAGAAGTCAGAACTATTATTATTAAAATAGGAATAAATCTTACAGTAACCTGAGATCGCTGTGTTATATTTCTAGGTGAAGGATCAAGATGCTGTTGTGATCCTGGAGAAAACTCCTATCAGACAGGACACGCTATCTGAGTTACTGAAGAGCAGTCAACTCAAGCTGGAGATGAAGAATGACGTGTACAGCACATACCAGCTGCAGGCACCTGCACATCTGAACGGTAAAATCACAACACAACAACAGCTTTTCTCATTCTATCCCATTTGAAAACATATACCGGAAGAGTGGCTTGCTTGTATTAAACTTAACATGGTAAGAATTTAGCTTCCTGATACAGCATGATACCTTATCTTTTGATACCATCACTGTACAATATGTTATACATACATGTTCAAAAGTTAGATAAGATTTTTACATGTTTTTTTTAAATGAGTATCTTAAGCTCACTCAGACTGCATTTATTTGATTAAAAAAAAAAATATATATATATTTTTTTAAAAATTTTTGTGAAATATTAGTGCAATTTAGAATAGCCATTTTGTATTTTTTAAATATGTTTTATCATTGTGACATCAAAGCTGAATTTTCAACATCACTACTGCAGTCTTTAGTGTCACATGATCCTTCAGAAATCATTCTAATATGCTGATTTGCTGCTCATGAAAAATTTGGTAACATCAATTTTTTAAAACAGTGCTGCCTTATATATTTTAATATACAACTGTTGTACTTTTTATAGAAAATTAAAAAAAACAGCATTTACTTTAAATATTAATTGATTTCCATTTGCCATTTAACATATGTTCCTAATTCTTTTTTTATTAGTGATTATTAATTTAAGAACTTTCCTGTTTCTTACAATGATTTTCAAGATGTCTTTTAAGCATTGTAGGTTTAAATGTTTTGTTTTGAAAAATCTTTTGTAATTTTTAGTAGTGACATAGAAAACTCTTCTGTATATTTTTAAAAAAATACTTGGAACTTTTTTTCATATGAATCCAACGCATCACAAAATTCACAATTTCCCACTTTTGTAATAAATAATCACTGTCCCCAGTACTGCTACCATTACCTTCACGACAAGTTTCTTAAAAAATGTTTACTGTTTAGTTATTGAAGAAAGTCCAAAGCTTGTTCAGCTTCATCACATATATACATAGATATAAAATCCACACATCAAACCAAAAATAAAAAACAAAATTGTTCATAACAGAAATCAAAACGACAGTGGTGTGCCCTGCGACAGCGAAGCATGTTAAGAAGTATTTGCACCAGGAGGTTTTTTTGGTTGAAGAATCAGGAGAGGATTATCGTAACCTCACCCTACCGTACATCAGCAGCCAGAGCTTCAGTGTGCAGGTGAGCCTTCATTTCACTGTTGTTCCTGTCCCATCTGCCTCATTCCTAAATGAAGCATATAACTGCACTGCCCATATTTCATTTGGTTTCAGTGGGTGCACAACATATTGGAGAAGAAAGCAGAGGCTGATCGGATTGTTTTCGAGGATCCAGACCCTGATACTGGTTTTGTTCTGTTGCCTGATTTCAAGTGGGATCAAAAGCAGGTGGATTTTCTGTGAATCGGTGTCGTAATATTTAGGAGTGAATAAAAGGCCAGTGTAAAACAAGATATATTTCCTTTTCTCTCCAGTTACAAGACCTGTATTTGATTGCTATCGTCCACCGGAGGGATGTTAAAAGTTTAAGGGATCTTACATCAGAGCACTTGCCGTTACTCACAAACATTCGGAGTAAAGGAGAGGTGAGTTATGGATCATCTAAGTTCATCTATACTGTAAAACATGATTTTTCAAAGACGTTAATACAGTAGTCAACATTTGAAGTGGATCAGAGCCTTTCATCAAAGTTGTCCTAAATCCTAAAACTTTCTTATATATATATTTCAGTCTTTCAATTTCAAGTGTGATTTAGTGTGTTACATGCCATTTTTTTTAAAAGTTAATTATAAAATGTACTGGCAATTTCTAGCTAAGATAAGTTTCTACATCATTTTTCTTCATCGTACAAATAAGTTCACAATGAATCTTCTTTACAATGAATAATTGTGGTTCTGATGTCCACTAGATGTCACTATTGATCTGAACAAGTGAACCACTCTTTGCATATCCACTGCATTTGCTTGCTTTTTAAAAGCATGTGGCATACCACACTAGATGTATTAAACTGTGATCCAGTGGAAGACACATGTTCGAATCCAGCCTGTAACATCTCACAGTTTTAACGCAAAAGCCCTAAAACTTCATGAAAATCACAACAAGGTACATTTGTGCACTGTAGCATGGCTGCATGTCAAATTTAAATTCAAGTCTCGTCTATATCCACAGGAAGCCATTCAGCGGCAGTACGGCGTCCCTCCGAGCAAACTACGTGTGTATCTCCACTATCAGCCGTCATACTATCACCTCCACGTCCATTTTACCTCTGTGGAGTATGATGCTCCAGGTTGCAGAGTGGAAAGAGCCCACTTGCTTTCCGATGTCATTCAGAACTTGCAGGCAGATTCCAGTTACTATCACAATCGCAGTCTGGCATTCCCGCTGCGGGCCGATGATGGTTTGCTCCTGAAATTCAAAGAGGCTGGGAAAGTCTAGAGACCAGATTTTGGGAACCATTTTTTTTTTTTTGTATCTGTACACTGCTTTTAAAAGATGCATTATCACAGTATCTACTAGATGTATTGTTAAAAGGTCATGTTTTGACCTTTGTTAGTAGTTTTATGTCTAAGACCGGTTAGATTTTGTCATCTACTGCATTTTTATTAAAGTACTCATTGTTTTTAAACTGTGTGGTTATGTCTGTCTGTTTTTTCATGCTGTTGTTGATCGTGTGGACGCAACCCAAATTGATTACCCAAAAAGCCCAATTGTTTTGTCAGGCTGTGCACCTGTCTGTGACCTGGAAATTAATTTTAAAGCAGAATATGAGCCAGTGGGGCCCCAGGCCTTATTCTTTGAGGTTTTAGGGGTCCTTTGAAGAGATTTGGCTGTGACTGACAGAGCAGCGGGCCGCAATGAAGCTCCGGCACAGTTTTTAAATCTTCTGAAGAAATGAACGAAACCTACTGGTTTAATATTATTCCAAGATGCGTTGAGAGTACAATATTGTGAGTGCAACACAACTGATGCTGTTTTTTTTTGCTTTCCAGAAAGTTTAGCTGCAGTGGGGTATATAGATTTTCTTAACAAACATAGTTCTAGGGTTCAGAGCTCATTGTAAATCCAGGGCTAGAAAGGCAGAGAAAACCCAAAACTCCCCTGAAGAAAAAAAGATTGACTGTTCAAAGTCTGTTTGTGCTCTTTGTTTATGTGGTTCAACAGAAGATTTCACTGCTTTACATTACACAATAAAAAGTCTTACAATGCCCTCTGTTCACAGGGAATCACAAAACACAATTAAATTATTTATGCTGATATATCTGCTCGGGTATATTTGCCTTTTTTTCTCTCTTTCAAAGGACAGTGCAGTGTGTGGGGGGGAAGTGATTAGCAACATGTCTTAATCTGGCCTGTTTTCTTACAGAAATCCATTGTGTGGTTTTATAGACGACTTGGAATATAGCACTCAA
Source organism: Enteromius mattozi (assembly GCA_032359235.1). Classification (NCBI taxonomy): domain Eukaryota; kingdom Metazoa; phylum Chordata; class Actinopteri; order Cypriniformes; family Cyprinidae; genus Enteromius; species Enteromius mattozi. The sequence goes on from JAUMHE010000059.1 coordinate 12,943,477, forward strand.
ATTGTATGGACTGTTTTTCTTTTGGTCTATTTGGACCTCAACAGCCATTCGTTTCCAATCTCTTTGTTTTTTTTGTGTTCCACAGAAAGCATTTCTTTCTGGCTAAAATGCCTCTATCCTACTGCTTTCTCTAGTAAAAAAAGGTGTCTCGTTTAAATCAAATATGGAAAAATATTTACAGATCAAGCACTGTTTACAAGAGAGAACAGTTCTAAACAAGTGATGGAGTTTTTCACTGGAGGAAGCGTTATTATGGACTCATATTTTGGCCAGAAGCAATAGTTTAAAGTTAAATCTCCTCGATGGATTTATTTCTAACAAACACACAGCTTTCGCTTCACATCTTGGATGGCCTGAGGGTGAGTGCATTTTCAGTTTTGGATGAACTATTCCTTTAAAGCTTCACCTTCACCTGCTTGATTCATATTGGGAGTTGTCAAAGATGTCATCTTTGTGTTTTTCCTCTAAAGCACCTGAAGCCAGTTGCAACAAATCCCTTAGTAATAGCACTGGTACAATGATAACTAATTGCTTTCTTCCCTTAAGGGTTTTATTGCATCTGGCCACTGCTAATTTCAGTGTTGTCACTGTAACTAAATCACTTGTGTGCTCCCACTCATGTGGCTCCAGCTCATTGTTATATGTTTATTAATTCCAAGTAATTACCAGGTCTTATTACTTATCTGCTGTGATATGTTTGGCAGCAGGATTCAATATTTAGACAGAAAATTCCAGAGAAGAATGTAAAAGTCCTTAAGAGCTTTTAAACAGCCTTACTGAGGCTCTCCAGAACAATTATATAATTATGCCACACAAGTGCTGCTGTCAGACAGAGCCACTCAATCTCCATATATCACTCCGCTCTGCTCTCCAGTTCAGAATAATACTGTTTTTGGTAAATTATTATTTTTTTTTATGTACTTACTAAATGCATTAAATGAGAATATAAAGTAATGGGAATGTATTGATAATTTATATTATATGAAATGGAGCTTCATTGTTACTAAGGTGGAAACTCTTCTGGCCACCAGTCAGTGGTCTGGTGAAACAATTTTTATTTTTCAGCAGCTAGTAGACTAACTTTCACATGATTTCACATTTTTTAGTTTTTCTAAACAGTGTATAAAACTCAACTTTTACTATGTTTAAGAGTTTAAAAACATTAGTGAAAAATTGTCTTGGAATTTAGTGATTTATTTATATATACAGTCATGTGAAAATGTTTTTTTTGTATCAGGAGATAACAAAAAAATTATCCGGTCCTTGGAAAGTCTTAACATTTGTAATTAAAGCCTCAAATGAACAATATTACTGTACATAAAATATCACACTATGTCATTAACAAAAAAAAAAAAAGATGGAAAAGTTAGCACACCCTAGATTTAGATGCCTGTAGATCCACTTTTAGCAGCAATAACTTGAAGTAATCATTTTCTTTGACTTTAACAGTCTCTCACATCGTTCTGGAGGAGTTTTGGCCCACTCATCTTTACAACGTTGCTTAGGTTTATTTAGATTTGTGAGCAAGTTATTTCATTAGCAGTTCCTGACTGCTGTTACCATCTTAATTCTTATGTTAACAGTAAGTGTGTCTTAATTTTGCCACCCATGGCTTTTTCATTTTGGCTTTATTTTTGTTAAATAAGTAATGACACACTGTGCAATTTTCATGTGTTGTTTCATCTGAGTTTTTATTAGATCAGGAAAGAACCAGTACATTTTTTTTTTTTACTATGTCCTGACTGTTTCACATGACACGTGTGTGTGTGTGTGTGTAATTTAATTTAAATGTTATATTACATTATATTGTTATTCATTTCGATCATAAATGAAATGAGCACAATGAAAATCTGACTTTTTTTGCAATGTTTGCATGTTGAATGCCACAGTTTTGTTTAATCTGCTATTTTCATATTCCTGAAACTTGTTTCTGGTTTTGAATTTATTTTCCATTTGGATACATTTGAAAAAAACATGTTGTGATCACACCCATGACTTTAGTGTTGTCAGCGCCATGCTTTGTTTGAGCTACAGTATTTAAATATAACACGTCTTTGTTTCTTTCTCTGAAATGATTTATGTGAAATGATATGAGTGAGGTTTGACACCATTTGTCAATCTGAGGTTTATCTGACTGCAGTGTTACAGAGGAAGTTAATGTGGTTACATGTGATAAGTGGTATTAGTGTAGCACGCTAGCAGCGTCTCTACCTGAGCGGCTCTGTGTGTTTGACTGTGGTTTTGTATTATGTGCCTGTTAATTTTTGATTGCAATTAAATTTGTGTCGGTGTTATTTAATTTGCTGAAAACGTTCATATAATTTGTTCAGATTAACGCTAAGTAGGCAAAGAACATCCTGTGTGTTTTCCTGCTTTCTTCTGTAAATTCCCTGCAGTGTGGCTTTGTTTACATTTAGCACTAAATCTCAAATTCTACGGTTCACTTAACAAATGCATATAAATGCAAACTTAAGGTGGACATTTTCCCAAAACTTAAGAGTTAAACTTTGACCTTAACTGTAAATTTATTATCCAGCTTTCATTCACATGGGTTTATTTAAATGCAAATGCAGAGATGTGGGGAGTCAGAGGGGGTGAATGTGATTCAACTATTTCTTTGTGTTGTTCTTTGCAAAGCCTTTGCGTTCCCATGGGTACAAGCAGCGAGGAGCTCCACAGCTGAAGTTCCTCCTTTCAGATGGGGTTCCCTGATTACTGAGGAGGATCTGAAGAGGAATTTGGATAGCTAGAACACTGAGCCTCAATGCAAACCCATCCTGTATGTTAGAAAGGTGTCTCTTTAATTAGTTTTCATGTGGTTTGCGTTGGTGTGCGAACACTACATCTGATGTGAGGTTAGTTTTGGAACCGTTTTCTAAGCTGTCTTTGCTTTACAGTGTGTAAACTGTGGCATGTGCCTGGGATTAGGACATTTCATTGAGGATTTTAGCAGCACCCCGATGGTTATATGCTTGGAAAGAGAACTTCATGGCCTGAACTTCAAGCAGCACTTTGTTTGCTGGGACGTTTTCAGTTTGCAGGTATAAGGCGAATAATTTTTCATATTTATAGGTGATAAAGAAAGCAATCAGTGTTTTATTGGTTTAGTTTGTTGTGTTTGAGTGGATTATGAGCTGCAGTAAATGCAATATTTATCTTTTATTGCCTACAGAAGTTTGGGTTTGTAAGCAACTTAAGAATTTGAATGTGGTTTTCTTACAGAAGAAAAATTAGGTTTTTTTTTTACTTTGTGTAGGGGATCAAATTATTATTGCTCTATTCTAAATTATTAAGAGGAGACAATATTAAAAAAAAAATTTTTCAGCTTAAACTAATATTGTATTTTATATATTTGTACATATCAGTTAAAGGACACAATGAATATTTTCAATTATTGAAAACTGAATTTGTATGTTATTAATTTATTCAAATAATACATTTATATGTGTATGTGTGTGTGTGTATGTGTATATATATATATATATATATATAATATATAATAAAAACTTATTTTGGATCCGATCATGATTAATTGGATCTAAAATATGTTTTTATTTACATGATATGTGTACTCTGTATATTTATATAAATACGCACACACACACACATATTAAAGAAAAAACATACTTGCATGTTAAATACATTTATGTAGAACATAAATTCTATAAATATATTTTCACAATATATACTGTACATACAATATGTCAAATATATACTGTATATACATAATAAATATACACAACACACACACACACACACACATATATCATGTACACAAAAACTTTTATTTTGGATGTGATTAATTGTTTGACAGCACCTATAATTCTTATAATATATACTGGTGTGTAATTGATATATATATATATTTATTTTTCTGCTAGCTGAAAGATGTTCCAGTTCATCCGGAAACAAATTCACAATCACCTCATGGAGCGGAAAATTAGGAGAACTCGCCTTGTTACAAAGGATGGCCACTGCAACATTAAATTTGGGACTAATGAATATCACAACCATTTTGCTTTCCTTATGGACTTCTGGACTACATTTGTTGAGATCCGTTGGTGTTTTGTCATTTTTTTATTTGCTGCTGCCTTCACAGGAAGCTGGTTCATATTTGGCTTGCTTTGGTATTCGCTTGCAAAAAATAATGGAGACTTAGATGTTCTCCAGAACTCATCTGAATCTCAGCGGATGAAATGTATAGATAACATTAATAGTCTCACGACCGCCTTCTTGTACTCTTTAGAGACCCAGACGACTATTGGCTATGGCGGTCGGGCTCTCACGGGTCACTGCCCAGGCACAGTCGCCCTGTTGATCATCCAGTCCCTCATGGGCGCCATCATAAACTGCTTTATGTGTGGACTCATTTTGGCAAAGATCTCTCTCCCGAAGAGAAGAGCAAAGACGGTAACTTTCAGCGAAACGGCCGTCATTTGTCTTTGGAAGGGGAATCTGTGCCTCCAGATACGTGTGGCCAACCTACGAAAAACTCTTCTTATTGGCAGCCACATTTATGGAAAGCTTCTCCGAACCACCATCACTCCAGATGGAGAAACCATCATACTGGATCAGTTGAATATTGACTTTTTGGTGGATGCTGGGAAGGACAACCTCTTCTTCGTTTGTCCACTTACCCTGTACCATGTGATCGACAAATCCAGCCCGTTTTCCGAAATGGCTGCGGACACACTTCAGCAGCAGGACTTTGAGTTGGTGGTCTTCCTGGATGGAACGGCTGAATCCACCAGCTTGTCCTGCCAAGTCCGAACTTCCTACCTGCCACGGGAGATCAAATGGGGTTACAACTTCCTGCCAGTCATCTCTCGTACCAAGGGTGGGAAATACCGTGTCGACCTGTCCAACTTTTCCAAAACCGAGCCAGTGGTGACCCCGCACTGTGCTTGTTGTTTCCACAATGAACATAACAAGGAACTCATTCTCCATCGACACGAGCGTGAAGGCATCGATAATCTGGGATTTGATGTTATATACCTTCAAGACTCTGTTAAGGAAACTGAGAAGAACGATAAAGAGTTTGCTGCATCAGCGACTGATTAAATACTTAGTAAACATCCTGTGATATGGTGGCGTTTTGTACTGTAAAAGTTAGATGCCACTTAAAAGAGGAGGGAGGAAGAGGAAGACTGGCTGTTATGTACCCTGACAGACACTTTGGCTGTGTTCCAGAACCTAGTGAGCTGTGTAGGCAGCCTTTAAAGGAATCATTATCTTTTCTTAAACAAAGCCTGTTTCATAAGGTAGCGACTGTAAAAACAAGATGCCTTGTTTTGATTAAAGTGTAATACCTGTCGAAAAGAAGACAACCAAGATGGTGGATAAATTGGGAGAATTTTGCATTTTTATCAGGATTAAAATAGAAATCTCTTGTAACATTAAAGAAGTGGCTTTCAAAGTTCTTTAAAAAACAAAACAAAACTGACCAGTCATATTGTGTGTGTGTTTTTGTGTATATATATTGTTATATGCATGTAAAACTTTGCATCATGTCAGTGGCAAACTATGCAGTACCGTTTGCATAATACAGACTTGGTGGCTATAAATACAATTGACAAGATGGCCCCACCTACCTGTGGGTGAAACAAACCCCAGTTACCATAGTGACCCATTCGCTTCTAGGGGAAAATGAAGACAAATGCTGTAGACATGCACATTTTCAGATGTTTGATTGCACATGCATCTCACATCCTGTCAATGAATTTACTTTTAATCACAAAAGTCTTATTTTACACCAATTTAGTTGAAAATATCTCAATTTTTTTTTACTTGAGAAAAAATAAGCATATTTTTCTAAATTACGTATTAATCGCAAAATCTATTAGATTTTTTTGCCTTTTGTTACACCCACATTAAACCACAATTTCAGTATATAACTCTGAAACCCCGAGAGAGTGTTTTGAATAATCACTTACAAGGTTTCTTTTGTTAGAATCCAACCTTAGAATGCAGATGTATTTCAAGACATCGAGACAGCTCAATAGGTTTTGGAATAGGGCCAATATTTGCATATATGTATAAAATATTACGAAGTTTTTATTCTGTTTCATAAAAATCTAACTTCTAACAGAATCACTGGAGAACAGTTTGGGGAGCTCGTTTGGAATAAGTTCTTTAAGCGTTCTTTGATTGCAGACATTGACAAGAGTCGCCTGCGGAGAGTTCATTGGAGGATTAGAGCACAAACCAAATTAGATTAAGGAGAAGCACAAGAGGATGGAGAGGAACCCAGTTCCCCTACTCCAACATATGTTACTAAATAATTAACATGATAAAGTTATTAATGTATTAAAGCATTAAAATAATTCAGGACCAGAGCAAACACAAGCAATTTCACGCACCTTTGAGGCTATATGCGATCTGAGAATGAATGTGATTTTTCTAATTGCCTTGTAAACATTTTTGCCGTGCAGATTAAAAAGGACTGACCTATAAAAGACTCGTTCACTCTGAACCAAGTGGCTTTTAGAAGGTCATAACATTTTAGAGAGGCTAGAAAGGTTTGATTCTGCGTAAATGTCATACATTTTTATCTTTATTCACTAACAGATGAGTAATTTCAGTATTAACTAAAGTAGTAAAGCTTCTTTTAATTAAACACTGAAGTTTTTTATTGCCATAATGTCCATGAAATTTTTCAGGAGGGTTTATATTTTGTCTTCCAGCATATCTGACCTCTCCAGATGACCTACTAGTTTAAGTTCATATGATACAACTCTTTGCATAAATATGCACATGGCAAAGAAAATAACAGCCTAACATGTCATTAGGTAAGTATTTATAATATGGTAGCCTACATTTAACCATGGTTGAAAATGTGTTGAATAGTAGACTCTAGAAGGTTTGTTGTCTGAAATTTATACAGGTTTGGAACTACTAGAGGATGAGTAAGAAGTTTCATTTTTGCGGGAACTGTTTCTTTTAAATTACCTTACTTCACAGATCACATCTGAGTCTGTGTTCAGTTTTTGTTGTCTGATGATATGTCGCGACTTTAATTCACTCAAAATAAAAATTCAACAGGGAAATATAAAATAATTCTGGATAGACCAAGCAGCTGAAAAACAAGAAAGACGATAACGGTCATATTTTCAAGCTTAGAAAGGCGCATTGGCCAGTTTCCTGGATGACAGCCAGATTAACCAATCATGATCAAGATTCAAAGCAATAAGGTAAAACAACCAATAGGGGTTGTTTCAGCATGTTAACAAATGTATTTAGTTTTTTATTGTTAATGACGATAATATTTTAACATATACTGTAGGCTAACTTTAGGTTTGATAAACAAAATATTGCTAATAAAATAATGATCTTAATAATAACCAGGGCTCTGAACCGGTTCAAGGAACGAAAACGAAAACCGGAAACAAATGACATTTAATCGGAACAAAAACAAAATCAGTTTTAATTTTTCTGAACAGAAACGTTTATTTGAAATTTCACATCACATGTTGGTTTAAATGTTTAACCTAGATGTGATCTTTAAATTACTACTTTAAAACGAAATTCGTTAATTGAACAAATGAATTGTTACACCTATCTCTTGAAAGTGAATATTGCATGGTTTTCTGTTTTCATTTTGCGTAATATTTATTGACTTTGGAGTTCAGAAGACTAATAAATTAATTGGCTGGTTCAGTCGACAGAAATATGGGACACACGGGCCTATAATTTACTGCTGAAATATTTGCGGGGCAAATCTCAGGTCAGTCTGAGCGCTTATGGTACACCTCTGATTGTTTTTAGATGGGTCGCCACAAAGAAAATTCTTTTCGTCAATAATTCTTTTATGACAAATCGTCTGATAAATCGCTTCGTAAAATTGAAGGATGCGGGGCAAAAATGGCTGGGAATCATGACGGTAATGTTTACTGCAGAGGCACATTCAGCGTAAACATCCAATATGTTGATCTGACGAGCAATAAAAGATCAGCATCTAACAGTTATAGCAGACACACACAGACACACACACATGTTGGTTGATTTATGGGGACATTCCATAGGTGTAATGGTGTTTATACTGTACAGACTGTATGTGGTATTGCCCTACACTGACCCTA
>JAUMHE010000059.1:12951654-12964676 GCA_032359235.1 Enteromius mattozi
TAATACCTATGTCATACCCATGTCATTATACAAATTTGTGTCCTCATAAACCACATAAACCCGCACACACACACACATACACACACATACATACATAAATATTCCATACATACATAAATTCCTTTTGTATGCATGCTGTTGAGGACAACATACAGATCTTGTACAAAAAATGTGTTTTTCTTAACCTTTTTCAATAATTTAACATTAAACATTATTTCAACACTGTTTTAACATTGAAGGTTGGAGATGTTCCAGCTGGGCCCTGTGTGAAAGAGTGCTTTTATCAGGCATTACATCATTTTAACCTAAACCATAAACTGACAAGCATGTGAAGAATAGCAAAAGCATTATTAAATGAAATTAAATATTTATTATATTCAAAACATCAGTTATTTATAATCACATAATACACTTGAATTGTACTCTCTTGCGGCCCCATATGGTCTGTCAATGAATTTGTCCTCTTAAATCATTTTTGAATTCATACTGTTATAGAGCTTCAAGAATTGCCGGAGCTTCTTGTTTGGATAAAGCCAATAACTCTAACTAAAACTGCGACACTGAACCACTTTTTTAGCCTTAACAGCTTTAACACCTCAGTGTAAATGACAGAGATGTTGGTAAAGACGTCTTGAGTTTTATCTCAGATGTGTGACATGCTGGGAACAAGATCAAGCCGTGTGCTTGGGTTTTCTGCGAATTAACCGTCTGTGAGTGAAAGTGTGTGTAAGACTGAGCTCAGGATAGAGGATTTATTTTTTCCTTCTTGAGTGATAATTGGGCACTAACTTTGATGTTCTCATTGGTGGACTTTGAGGTTGGATGTTGTGAAGCGTTTCAGTGTAATTTACCATGATCAGTTTCAAGATGCATTGCTGCTTTATTTAGTCATTACAGCAGCACACAATTTTGGATCTCATTGTTTAATTATTCCATCTGGAACTCAGAAGTATTTATATTTATTAATATTTTATATGTCCTCCTTGTTTTAATGATTGAAAGAGCAAGTGAACAAAACCCGATGATCCATGTCGTCTGGTAAAATTTGAGAGCATCTTTTGCTTCAGTGGAAGCAAAAACATCTGACCTATCTGACAAATCAATATTATGTGATTCAGTTTTCATCATATTTTCTTTTTAAATCTCTCAAAATCCTAAAAATGTTTATTTGGGGGTTTAAATACAGACTTTTATCCAGAAGTATCAGACATTTTAGTCTGAGAATTTAGAAATTGACATTTTTAGTGAACCATGTCTGACATTTAAAGAAAAAACAACAACAACACCATCGCTCAATCCAAGTATTCATGCAACCGTTTTTTTATTTCAATATTTGTGCAAATGCAAAATCAGCTTTGCCAGAATAACACTGAATATAATATGGTAAAAGACATTTTTTAAGTTGTAAAAAAGGAGCAGTTTTCCTTATCAATCTGGCGGCACCTCAGCAGTTTGAGGAAAGTCTGTATCTTATGCGCATCTTTCCTGAAGCAGTAGATCACACTGTAATCTCTTCTCACAGTTTCAAGCGTGTTAGAAGACAAAAAGCGATCAGATGTCTCTTCAGGTACCTCCAATGCCAAACCACCTTGCCCCATCAGCTGACCGACAAAGAGAGAGAGACAGTGATTTTCAAACATATTGGAACTTTCCTGATTGATTAAAAAAGGTGTTTGTACTCATAATTTTCAACAATATATATTCACCTGTCTAATAAGAACCGTTATGCCCTGTTCAAGGCTCATTAGTTTGTTAGACATCCATTTGCTCCTGGTAAGCAGGGCACTTGGGGCATTCTCATAATTCTCAAGAGAAGCCTGTACTTCTACCAGTGGATCAATCCAGAATTGGGCCAGAATCAGGAGTGAGTGAAGGATCCATTTGTCCTGGAGGGAAAAACAACAAAAAAAAGACTTGTTTATCGAAACAGTTCTTAGCAGAAAGATACTCTGTTACAGAGAATTTCATCAGATGCCATTAGAGGAACTCACAGAAATCTGTTGGATTTCACTTTTAGACATAGGAACCGTCACCGTTTTAGGAGCACACATGGTCCCTTCGGGAATTTGCAGATTCACTCCGTATGAATTGAGCATCTCATCCTGAAAAATATTTATGAATCATTCTGTACTGGTTTTGAAAAAAAAATTGATATCTTGGAATATTTCAAAACTCAAAAAGAATCTTTGATAAGCTTAGCTTTAGGTTCATTACTCACAAACAGCATCTTGGACTCCTCAGAGACACGGTAAATGAGCTCTGCATGTTGAACGGCTCGTTCCAGGAGCTTCTCCAGTGAGATGGTGCAGGATGTTCCTGCAATATCTTGGTCGGGACAGTCCACAGGAGATCCTGTCACAGCCTGTGGTGAGCAAAGCGCAAACACCACACAGACCTGTAGAACTTCAGGATGGAACGGGGACAAAAGAGAGATTCGTTAGCAGATGCATTCAATAACGTTCACACTGATTTTATAGCCTGAATGTTTATTATCAAAGCAACTTTACGCATACTGTAATTATTCCTTTGTGAGACTATATGCTAAAAACATTTCTTATTAAGCTTTCTCTCAACAAGATATGCTTCAGTCAGCCATCAAGTAGTCACGGTACTCCATACCTGTAGTTTTCTTCATTTTTGCAGAACAAAAGAAAAGTCTTGTTGGACTCTCTGACTGTAGCTCTCTCACAGTTATGTATACCTTATATTCTCTCCTGGATTTATGAATTAATCACAAAAAGTACTTGAACATAAGTGGTGGAAAGCAGATAGGAGGCCACATGTGCCACAATTTTGTTTTTATTCATCATTTCTTCTAAAAAGACGTCAGATGCAACATTCAGGTGTTTCTGGTCGCTTCTGTTTCAGTTCTCTGCTTGTTTACGTAATATTATATCCTCCATGTGACGTGCAATATTCAAATTAAAACTACTTTAAACTGCATTTTTGTATTACTGTTATTATACATTATTACACATAGTATTCAAGTGCAAAATTGCTTTTAAAAATAGCCCTTAAGAAATCAAGAGCCCCAAAAATGAGAGGTAAAAAAAAAAACACAACACAAATATTTTGTGTTTCTAGTCTGTGCTTTCACACAAATGTTCTTTCTGCAAGTGCCACTCCATATTTATGTCAGTTAAAAATATTTTATAAGACGTGAAACATCTGTTGTTTTAATATATCCAAAGACGCAAAACCAGTGTGCTTTTATTATTTAAGATGACAAATAGTCCCGCCTTCTGAATAAAAAGCCAATCACTAATAGCTAAAGACATTGTGTCACTTTTAGAAGCTCCGGTTGGCTTAGAAACAGCGTTCTATAGCAAACGGTTGTTGTAAATATGAAGTTTAATTGTAAAGTTGGTGAACAGTTCTGGAGAATTTGATGGAGGGACTTTGCTAGTAGCAGACCTTGTCTTACAATTGTAACGTGGAGAAGTCTGAGGTGACTCCCTCATGCTATTATTCATAGTTTTCCATTTTCATGAGGGTGTCCAATGAGCAGTAAGATAAGCATAGAGAAAGTCTTAAGGTCTGTCCAGGGATCAGATGTCAGACTTGTGACGTTCTTCAAGCAAGTAATATGTCATGTTTACATCTTCATGACGTAAGTGAAGATGATACTTTCACCACTGAACCAAAAGATACGCCTTACATGCAGTTAGCATAAAATCTGATTTTTTGAGTAAAATGTGAGTCTTTGTTTGCCCATACAAAAAAATAAAAAAACCATAATGTTGTGTGTTCTAGGATGTTGCAATGTGGTTGCTATGTTGTTTTAGGTGGATGCTCCTAGCAAGTAGTCTCTTTGATATGCTGGGCTCTAGAATTCTTTGTTCAAAAGTAGCCAAAGATGGCCGTTGTTGATTTTGTGGGAAAATATTTTTATTTATTTATTAACATTTATCTGGCCTTGTATTGTGAGAATGACTGCTTGGAAACGTGCTTTGCTGTTTGCTTTAGTCACTCAACATGGGAACAGTCATGACAGCACACGGTGCTTTGAGCTTGAGGTGGCAGGGGGGCTGTGTTAATCACTAATTACCTACTGTTTAGCAAATGCATTTCACACAAATCAATTTACAGGAGAATAACAGCAGTGCTAGAGCCAGTTCAAAACCTCAAGGGCACAACCGCGACACAAGTTTCAACAAGAGTTTGATTTCAGGAACTTCCTGACTGGAGCAATGTGACATTGAGATTTAAGATTAGACACTAATTGTATACTGCTGTTTTATTTTTTTGGCTCCAGTTCTCTTCTAGGACATCTGCACAACAAATGAATGCATTTTTAAGGTGATCACATAATCGAATCTTATAAAAACTGTCGCAGGCCTGAGCTGTAATTGCACTAATCTTCAAATCAAATGCATTTACAAAATGCAAAACACCTCAGTTTTAACAGAAATATAAATTTTCATCTCAAACTTTCACCTCAGAAACACGTTGAAGAAAGAGGGGAAGTAAGTAAAACAAGTTTTCTTACATTTAAATTCTTCGGGTGTCAGTTGGGAGGGTGTTTGCTAATGGGAAAAATGATTCTGTAGATCTGATAACCTAGTTTGTGAAGGTTTTTTGATACTTTCTGATAATTAGTCACACTGTATGTTGATAAACATTGCATCAGTGAAAACAGCTGAGCAGTGGGTTTGTGTTTAGAAGAGCTGTGTACACTTAAATGACTCTTAAAGGAATAGTTCACAAAAATTATAATTTGCCAAAAGCTTATTTACCACAGTTCATCCAGGAGAAGTTGGTTTCTTCATTGGAACAGATTTGGTCAAATTTAGCGTTATATCACCTGCTCACCAATGGATCCTATGCAGTGAATGAAAGTCCAAACAGCTAATAACAACATAACAATAATCCACAAGTAATCCACATGACTCCAGTCCATCAATAAATGTCTTTTGATGCAAAAAGCTGCATTTTTGTTAGAAACAAATCCAATAAGTTGAATTCAGCAAAGTCAGAATGAACATCCAGAACATCCAGTTCAAACCTTTTATACAGTTTATGACCCTTAATGTAAATAAAGTTGCTCCTGTCGTAACTGCTGTATTCTGTATGTTAATTAAGCTCTAACACCCCTTTGTCCGACATAGTTCTCATTGTCACATTCTCAATCTACAATTGGTCCCCATTTTCCCAGGAAGTGATTATCCCAAATGGTCTACAAACAATGTAACTGTTGACTTTTTTCTTCTATAATAATGAAGCCATTTTGGGAAATGAGCATGATCAAACATATATTCTTGAGTGGAATCTAGGTCGAGGCAGGCTATAGTTTCTTAAATTATTTTGATGTTTTTATGCAGATTTCTTTGGTGAGCAAGTGATGCAATGATTTTTTTTATTCCAAATCTGTTCTGATGAAGTACCAAACTCATCTATATCTTGGATGAAATACATTTTAACTATTCCTTTTATAAAGGGGCTGTTTTCAAATGTCCCATGTTGTAATGAAAACTCGTGTTACTTCTGTTGATCAGATCAGAACATCTAAACAAAAACATTTCTTTGTACATAAAGTTTTTGGCAGTGTTTTGTGGAATGAATTCGTGTTCGATGTCTTCTGCCATGTTTTGAAGTGTGAAGTCTGATTTATTGTTTACTCCTTGATTGGTCTCGGCTGCGTTTTGTTAATTTGACTTGGTTTTTTTTTGTGTGTGTGAGTTTCCCATTGAGATTTTGTCTGGTCTTTGCTGTAATGTGTGGTGAGATTTAGTCTGTGGCTGTTCTTGTTTCTGAATTTTTGCCTGAATGTGGGTCCTAAACCTTTTAAGGTATTTTAAGGCTAAATTTATATGAATGCATTTGGCAGACAATTTTTCAGCTTGAATCCCCGGTAAAAAGAAATTGTACTTAAAAATACTTACAAGCACATTTGTAGCACATTCTTATTTTTTTTGTGTTAAATAAAACTGTAAAAGATACAAGCCCTAAATACACTATTTAAAAGTATGTCTACTTCAGTAGTACTTAAGTGCAATTGCAAATGTGTACCAAAAACCACTGATATTTAAATTGATTCTTAATGCATTGAAATATGGTATACTACCACAAAAATCAACATAGGAAATGTATTAGTGTATTTCTTAAAAAGTGTGCTTTGAATTATTTTTCAGGATAACACTTTTATATAATTATCCTAAGTTTAAATTAAACAGATTTTTATTTAAAATGTATTGGTAACATAATAGTTGAATAGAATTACATAAATACATTTCCCCAACTGCTAAACACTAATTAGCACTACTACTTAAATTGATTTAATGCAGTAAAATGTATTACGTAAGTAAAACCCTATACTGTGTAGGCTACTATAAATACACTAACAGCACAATTTGATTATTCATTCATATGTGTTTAGACGTGTACTACAATTCACAATTTAACAGTAAGTACTTTTAGCATTTACCCGTTTCACAGACAAGACTTAAGCCTACTCTTAGACTAAAGTTTAAGTCTGAGCTGTTTTAACTGAAGGAAACTTGCACTGACTGATCTTAAAATATATCAGTGCTTCTGTTTTGTCTCAAAATGCACACCAGTGATGTGGTTTTGTAAAGCACTTTTAAAAATACATTATTTTAATTTAATAAAAATTATTTAAATGTCCTAACTGAATTAGTCCTGACTTACTAAATAAGTTCTGACATAGCTGTAGTATACTTAATTGTACTATTCAATAACACCAGAGGATATATAAATGAATTATTTAATCTACAAAAATATATGGGCAATGTATAAATAGCCTACATGTTGTATGTTTATTATATATTATTAATCTTATGTTTTAATTAATAAGTAATTAACAAGTGTATTTTTTATGTACAATGAGTAAATTTACGTGTATGAAAGATGATTTCAATTGTAATACAAGTGGTAACTGAATACGCTTATTGAGTGTGTATTTATATATATTTATATATATTTATATTTGTGTGTGTTAAAAGCACATTTTAGTTCATATTCATGGTGTCTCAAAAAAGCACAGTTTAGGACACATAGCTCTCAAGTACTAAAAAATAATTTTTGGAAAGTTACGAAGTTAGTGTGTGCAAATAGAGTACTATGTACGTTTTGGAAGTGTACTAAAATAAAGTGTATTTTATGAGACTTTTTTTCACCTGTCATGCAATGCAAGTTACATGTGTGTCAACCCTTATCTCACCATGTGGCCAAAAATAACATATTTATTTAATATAAAATTTTTATTTATGTGGTTGCTATGGTCTCTGTGATGTTCTGTTCTCTTGATATGGTTCAGATTCCTTGTTGTAAGTCTGAGTATTTCTTTCATGGTTGTTTTTGCAATTAGAAAGCAAATAAATTACCTGATTACTTGGTTTTTTATTGGTTTTTTGTTATAGCACAGCACAGCTCTCCTTTGGAAGCAGCACTATATATATTTTGAAAGAACAAATCAATAAAGAAGAAATAACACTACTGCCACCAACAGAATCTCTTAATATTCTTCCATCCACTAGGTGTCAGTAAAGGTCTGAGATCCTCTGACAGATGGACTCTATTCATCAGTTTCAGCACAGAGGGGCTCGGGTTCATTTGTGCAGAGGAGAGATGTCACGATAACAAAGACAGATTGTGAAATGATACACTCTATCAATCAGATGTGGAAAGAAGGAAAACAAATCAACTGCAGTATAATGAAGAATGAAACGGAGGAAAATGAAAGTGCGAATGGAAATGTGTGATTACCTGTTGTACTCTCGTCTGCTCTTGCTCTCTTTTAATTGAAGGAAGGGAATGAGCTTTACAAATTCATTACTTTCAGTCCATCTCACACTCACAGACACGCGCTGGATCTATTTGCCATCGATGGAAGTTCATTTGTTTGCCAAATCAAATCAGACTCATTTGTGGTTTGCGCGAGACCTCGGAGGCCTGGCGGAGTAAAGGAAAAGGGAGTTTTGATTGGCGGTGCGCCTCAGAACAACACGCATGTTGGTTAACATGGCCACTGGCTTTGTGTGCATTAGACTGCATTCATGAAGCCAGTGGGAGGTTCCTGCTTCCCTTCGGTTTGTGCTTCAGATATTTCAGAAGCATGAATGGTGATAATCTGTTTCCCTCTCGCAGGTTAATTTCCCCGCGCCACTCGCCGCTCGGCCCATATTCACGCGGTTTTCAAATAATACGCAGGTGAATGAAAGCCACGAGACAGATAATGATGGTGGAACAATTTGAGAGCTAATGCTCACATCTCCACAAAAAGGCCTGTGGAGAACTCAACGAGCACCTCTCGAAATAATTGGTCATCTCGAAAGAGTAATCTCACGCCCCCCGGCCCGGTTCTTCTTTACCGAGTTGGGAGATTTTATAGCTCTGCCATACTCATGAGCTATCTTCTTCTGATCAGTATTTGCTCGGCGGCACTGTCAGATAAAGGACTCGTTGGCAAACAGCTTGCAGCTGCGGCTCTGACATGATCTAGTCATTTCATTCTCAACTAATGCCCGCGTCACACTGTTCCCAACCGAGACAGCGGCCCTTAAGAGCGCGTGCGGCAGCGGAAACGATCACCATCTCGTTATCTATCGTCGGGCACGTAACAAACAGAACAAATACGCTCTCTGCTGTCCGACGGCACCGCTGGAAGGCGGCTTCATTGTTTTTTCAGCGGCTCGGAGGTCATCGCCTGTGGATACCAAAGGCTTCAGTAGTCGAGTGCCTGGGTTTCCAGCGAGACTCCATTCTCTCTGAAAATCGCATGGCTTCTCGCTAACTGAACCCTGCTGGTCTGCCGGCAGCTGGCTAATAGTGAACTTTATTCATTCAAATGTGTGACTCATAATTAAATCATGAGCGTGAGTATGGATTCATAGCGCCGCTTATGAGAATGGAAATAAACAGCTGTAAATTCCGCTCTCGTCGGCCCTCCAGGAGCCCCTGGCGAAGCGCTCGAAAGAACCTGTGAAGTAAACAGTTAAATATTCACCGCACACCTGACAGAACAAAAGCCACATAGAGAAATATCCATTAATTATCACTATTCATCAAGTTAATAGGCTGTGTTTGAATAATAGTCTGAGTATAAAAAAGAGCAATGGTTTTACCTCATTAGGCTCTTTAATACTCTCCTGCACAAAGAGAACATCAGCACGCAGCAACCATCATTACACGCGCGTGCGCACGCGTTTATGATGGGATATGGATTTTTTTTCTTCAGCTGTCTGTGAAATTATAGCATTAAAAAGACAGGCGAAGATCAAGAACGTCGAGATCAAGAGATAGAAGCTATGATGGTCGGTTTCTCTACGCTGGGTGAACTGTTTAGAATGCGCTTGTGTAACGCTTCGTTTCTTTATTCTTCCCACTGATCATCTGGGGTTTTTTTTTTTTTGCCCCCCTCTCCCTCCCTCCTACTCTCTCTCCCCCAACTAATTTCAAACTGTGCTTTAAAATGCAAAGGCTAGAAACTGAACCGTTTGAGTGGACAGAACTGAAAAAGTATAGAGTAATCTATTGGGAAAAGAAAGAGTTGATTAAAAGGTCTTTCAATAATAATACATTTGAGAAATTTCACCTGTACCCCTGAGTGCCTGTGCCCTGCATGTTTCAGCAAATGTAATAATTGGTTTTGGTCCAGAAAGCTCTTCACTGCCATGCTTAAAATAATACTCGTAATATTTTTGTGGTTTGTTGGAATGGGAGAGAGAAGAACAGCTGTGGGTGGCATATGCACTTATTTCATAGCTTTCATGTGAACATCCGAATGCAAAGTCAAAGTTTTGATTTTACGTATTAGGCCTATCTAAAAACTCAAATAATTTGGAATGCACTTGTGAATGCATACGGTAACTTTAAAGATTTGATTTACTTCCACGTCAGTCTTGGCTGTTGCACTGTGTAGTCTGGGTAACACTATATCTGATGTCTGAAGACCAAAGGCCAGATTAAATCTGTCGATGCTACATGTGTTGTGTCTCGGATCAAGTTGATCAGAGAGGCCTTTGAAAATATTTGCTGTGTTTATTTTCAAGGTTATCATGTGTGCACATCCCTTGTTCCATTAGCGTTTAGTTTTCATCCGCTGCCTGTCACGTAATAGTGCTTTATCCAAACTCTCCAGCTGGTATCTGAAAAATAAGATCAAGGTAAAGTGGTTTGAACATCATAGACCACAATTTGTCTCTCATGATGGTAGATTAAATCTAAACAATAATTTGGCAAATTTAAATATTCAGCAGCCTCAATAAGAGTTTGGATATTAAGTCATATTCAAAAATGTGTGAATAGAATGTCACTTTTGGTTGACCTTTTTCAAGCACAGTGCTTTGCAAGGTTAGGATTCTGTATTTTTGAATTGATCTTTTAAGCTAACTACAGTTGCTTAAAGGTTGCAGTTACATCTGCATATTTCTTTGGCTTAAGTCGTTCCCTATTGTGTGCTTTAACGAATGTGCCAAATGTTAAATTTAATTAATTAAACAAAATAAGAGGGATCATGAAAATTTTATGTTATTTTTACTTAGTAATGCGCTGAATAAGCATAACCAATGTTGCATAACCAATCTTTACATAGTCCACATACAAACTAATAACTGAATTTATAAAAATGACCCCATTCAAAAGTGAATCTGTTTTGTGATAGTTGTTCATGAATCCCTCACTGGCCCTGAGCAGTTCAGCTGCCTAATGTTCCTCCAGCTCCTGCACATTCTTTGGTTTTCCAGCATCTTCTGTATATGAGAGACTATTACATATTACAACAGATGAAAACATTTACTGTTGCGCTCACACACACACACACACACAGAGACAAACACAGCAGTTCAAATGCTGAATGACATCTAACAAAGCTGCGAGTTTATACAGTTCATTGTCTTGACTATGGTGATCATATGTTGTTGTAAACCAGATTTTGTAGGCAGTTAAGCATAAAAACATAACTGGAATAAAAAGAAAAAAGGGCATTGTGCAGCTCAATGTTCAGTGGCAGCTGTCACAGCTGAACAGTAATAGCTTATCCACATCCTTCAGATGCTGTCTTTGATATAGTTAGCATCAATTTGTTAATATTCTGACAAAATGCTTTCATTTTCAAAATAATCAATGGTGAACTGCGCGGAAGCACAATTGTTAAGTATTCTTCTACAAATATGAAATACTAAGTTTTCTTACTTGGTACACTACAGAAATATGGTCTTTTACAACATGATGCATTGTTGTAGATTAAACCCAGCAGTATATGAAGTAGGCAACTTTAAATTAACAACCCTGAACATAATTCAGTATTGAAATGCAACAAACACAGTATTGCAGCAGTAATATTACTACAAAACCATCCTGACAAATTACTTTTACTCTCAATACCTTATTAGAGTATGTAAGATAACACTTTTAATTATAGGAGGGTTCACCCAAAAATAAAAAAAAATCTGGAATCATGTAAACACCCTCAAGTTGTTCCAGGTTTGGAATTTTCATTTCTGGTTGAACTATCTCTTCAGCTAATGTTTTAAATATGACTAGTAGTTTCCCCCCCAATTTGGTATTAGTATTTATTACAAGTAGTTTACTAAAGTATCTCAATATTTCTTCAACCAATTACTTTGTCATAGCTGTAAACAGTTTCTCTTTTCCTTCTTTTCCTAATCAAACCAGACCCCTGTACTGCAGAATAAAGCTGAATGTGCCAGCGCTGGACTGGTTTTAATGGTTTTGGGCTGAGCAGGGAGACCCCGACAGTGCTGCTGGATCTTCTGAGAACACAATACAGACCCCGGTGTTCTCTTCTGTCTGGTCAGTGGTACAGTGTTTGACATGCCTCGTTCCACTGTCCACTGCATTGTCCTCTGAGTTGCTGAGAAGGTGCTGGCCATTCACCAAGAAAATCACCTCCTGAAGACCCCAGAACACCTGGAGGTATGTCTGGGCTCAAAATTGATGTTTTAAACTTAAGCTATTTTGTAAATAGTTGTAAAAAGTACTTTCAGTAATATATAGAGCAATATTTTAATGTGTAAAAATGTATATAGGCACATAGAACACAAAAATAACCTTATTAGCAATTCTTTTTGTCTTTCCACCACCATTAATGATACTCTTACAGGTTTGTAACGACATGAGGGTAATTAATAACTTTTTTTTAATGAGCAGTAAGTGCAACCTGTCTCAGGACATTTTCTCCAGCTCAACTAATGACATACCAAGAGCAGTAAACCTCTTAATCTGGTTAAGTCCATCTGCTCAGTCTTACACCTTTCTAGCTAAATCACTTTCTCCCTCTCACTTTTTTCAGTGTTTTTTTTTTGCCATGGTAGTTTTGCCAGGTTCTGTGATTTGCATCTGTTCTCTGTGCTATACCACAGGCTTCTCCGCTGCTCTCATTAGAAAAAGCCCTACTGTGAGTGACGCACTGTGAGTCAGTGTCTAAAGTGATCCACAGCATTTAACTTTGGCTAGCCACAGCACTGCTTATCATGCTGTGACTCCATAGATGTGCATACACAGAACAACAGAATGATTGACAAACAGGAAAGCACACCGGAAAAGGTCAACCAATTTATGTGGACACTTCGTTCCAGTTACTTTTAACAGGGTGGACGACTAGAATTGTGGGTTACAATATCTGACTGCACTGGTCATTTAAAGCTGTTGTAAAATAACCAATATCTACACGCCTGTTGTGCGCATACTATTACATTACAAGGTTTGTACAAATCCCTGAAATACGACCCATTAGATTGTATACTACAATTGCGCCCCTATTGGCAACAGGACATTTGCATATTAATGTTTTGTACTATTTTATTCACATCAAGATTTGGGGTTTGTGTAGCTTAGTTTGTAGAGCTCACTAACAAGTCAATAAGGACGATCACTTTGATTTAGAAAATGCCTGGGAACTTGATACCAGTATAGTGACATGCCTACACAGCAAATTTCTGAGTGATAAAAAACCTAGTGTTGGGCAGCTAGTGATAAAATCTGGTGTTAATTTACAAATATTATATGCTTTATCACTTGTTTAGTGATAATGCACAGTGTTT
>JAUMHE010000059.1:12964776-12977525 GCA_032359235.1 Enteromius mattozi
TTCAGTGCTTTGCTACAATCTGTATTGTTAAAAGCGCTATATAAATAAAAGTGACTTGACTTGACTTGACTTGTTTTGGCATTGTCGTGGCATGTTGCTAAATATGGTAACCCATACTCAGAATTTGTGCTCTGCATTCAACCGATCCACACCAGGAGCAGTGGGCAGCCATTTGCTCGAGCACCAACTGGAGCAGTTTGGGGTTCTGTGTCTTGCTCAAGGGCACCTCATTCATGGTTTTGAGGGTAGAAGAGAGCGCTGGTCATTCACTCCCCCATCTACAATCCCTGCTGGAACTGAACCTCAAACCCGTGAACTTCAGGTTACAGTCTAACCATAGGAGATACAACTGCACACTTACTTGTGTGTGTATATATATGTATATGTGTGTGTGTATATGCTTTAGTACGCATGCACATTTAGAGTGCATTCTTTCACTACATTTCATTCATTCAGTTTGAGTTCTAGCTGATTATAATATCCCTGGGTAGAAATCATTTATTAGTCCAATTTAAATTTGGTTAGTCCATCTAAGCTAAAATCAAAAAGATGATTTTATCATTAGTATTGTCCCTTAAATGCTTTCTCGCGTCCAGGTTTAATATGCAGATGAGACATTTGTATGCTGACTCTCACAAAAGATGGAGCTATGTTGTTTCACTGACCAATAGTAGTAGGAAGGATACATGTTTGAAACCAGTCATTATTTTAATCATTTTATTTGGCAGAAATCCACTTTGCCTTTAAGTGGATAATAGAGTGACGCCGGTGCATTATTCAGGCTTTTTCAAAGCTTTCAGCGTCAACACAACAACAGAAGCCTGAGTCATGGAATCGTCCGCCGTCTGACTTTTCGATCACATCTGAGCCTTTCCGAAGGGCTGCAGAGATGGAGCGGCTCTTCAATTCCAACTCCGCTCTCCTCTCAGCTTTCAAGCCGCTCAGCTAATTCCTTCACTAAGCTGCACCTACCCTGAGGAGGCACTGAAGTATTCAATACTCAGTCAATCCATTAGGAACTGAAGCAGCTGCCTCAGCTCCAGCCGAGAAGAGATTCAATTTCCATGGAGCTGAAGAGAAGCCTGAAACCTCTGAATGAATACAATAACAAATTCCATGAAATTAATAATTAAAGACAGAGAAAGACTGCGGGGACCAGGGTGAGTCGATAGGAAGAATAAAACCATATCCCCATTTCAGATATACACAGAAGCCTGCAGCCCTTAGAAAAACCTGAACGGGGAAAAGAAAACCCCATTTGAAAGCCTTGTGGCATTTTCTGTTCCTAGGGCCTCCCTTCATCTCTATCCGTGCTGTTCCTCTCATTGTCTGTTTGAAATTCAACCGTAAATATAGGAGTTTAGACTCAAACGTCCGTTATTCACCTGTCTGACTGTCAGTTATGGGGCTTGTGTTTTTCTGTCAGATTAACTAGATTTAAAAATTTTAATTTTCTATGCAGGGCCATCATACACCATTTGTATTTATTTTTGAGGGGACAGTTCTGGGGTCACTTGGTGCTCTAGATGGCGATAAATCCAAAAACGTAAAAACTAGTCGTATAAACAAACAAACAAACAAAAAAAAAAAATTGTGGATATAGAATTTGTTTTCATGGTCCACATTCTAACTCAATATAGGTTGACTACGGGTCAATCTTTCTTTTTTTTTTTTCAGTTGTTGTAAGTTGTATTTAAAATGGTTTTATAGAGACTATACCATTTGGCATCTTATTTTAAAATAGCACAAATAACACATTATCAGAAAGTGCCCATTTAACCTTTAAGTGTTATTTTAGTATTATTTATGCACTATACATATATTTAAAAAAACTAAATCAAAAGTGTAAAAAAAGAAGATAATTCAAAATATTCATAAAAACAATTACTTGTATGTGTATTGTGAAATATGCTTTATTTTTACACTTTGTTTTCTATCATTTTCAATTTTAGCTAGATTTTTTCCCACATTTTCTTTTGCCATTTTTTATCAGTTTATGTTAAATATTATTATTTAGGGTTTATTTCTTTCAGTTTTAATTTCAGTATTTTATTTCCAGATACAACTATATTAGACAATTGGCAAACAAAGTTTTGATCTACTGTTAATATCTTTATTTCTATTAACAAAAATGTTTTAGTTAATGATTGTAATGCTGATATATATGCAGAGCTGGGTAGACTAAATAATGTGATCCATTACTGATTCCAAATAACTACAACAATTTTAATAATCTATTACATTATACATTTTAGGTAACATAATCAGACTATTTTTTAGTTTACTTTTGACCCTTCTATTTTCTTGTCTTAGATTTAAGTAGGATAATCTTGTACCATATTAATATAAAATACAGAATATGAAAATATATTCCATTTGTTGTTATCAACAACATGAAGTGCAGTAAACATTATGTCAAGGTTTCCCAAAGTGAGTAAAATGTTAATAAATAAATAAATGAAATAGTTTATTTATTGACCCTAAACCATGAACATGCAAATGTGAGACGTCATTATTATTAAAATATTTATTTATTTTAAAATCTCAGGGGTACTTCAAATAAAAATATAATAAATAAAAGAGGATCAGATAACTGAGTGATAATTCTAATAAAAATGTATGTGTTCATCAGTAGTTGATACAATATTGAAACTTTTTTGTAAATCTAGTGATCAAATGCCGTGTAGCCCCAGGCTAATGATGGATCTCTGTGTGAATGTCCACAAAACTGGAAGACTTTCTGAGTGTATATGAGCATATTTAAGTGTATAAATTTATTGATATTGTGTCAATAATATCTAATAATGTAATCCGTAACGGTAGTCTGATTATGAGTATGTAATTTAATCTAATTACAAGTACAAGTAAGTGGTCAGTTACTACCCAGATCTGTATGTATGACTTATGATGTTTAAATAAGTTTTACTCTTTTAGATTAATAAATTGACAGCAGGTAAAACAGTAAAATAGAATGGTAAGCCACAACCTATTTATAACAAGATGTTTCAGGTAAATTACAGGCAAGTTGCAAACAGAATCTGTCTGTGTTCAAATGAGAAGGTATAAAAAACAAAAACCCACCACAGCGGCATGATCCTGGTACAAAAGCTCGTTGTCTCGGTCTCTGCTCTCCAGGGTCTAGACACACAGGAATATTTTCTTCAGATGGGAAAGGGGCTTGTTACCCCGGCAGTATCGGCAGCAATGTGGGCGTCTCTCACACAGAGGATAGAGTTCCTAAATGTGAGCGGTAAAAGGACAAGCAGCCATAGGAGCACAGAGCCAATTAAAGCCGACAATAGAACAATACAGAAAGCCTCAAACTGCTCCAAATAGGCACAGGCCTCAAATTTAAACCCCTTGCTTTTGGTGAAACCAGTGTCATCTTCTTCAAGCAGAAGCTGGAGAAGAAGTATGAAAAGCTTTTTATTATCATTCAGACAGAGAGGAATCTGATTGGTTGCAAAGCATCAAGTTGAATATAATTAGAACTGAGGCTACATCCTTCAAGCGTTTTATTTTTGTGCCATGAATGAGATGCGAGCACATGAACGCCATCACAACCTAGTGATTACCAGCAGGGGGATCTGTTGGCAGCATGTCAATTTAAGAATCACATCAGACGTTAATTGGTGTTGATCGTAATCAATTATTGTTGGAAGTGTGAATGCATAAAGTTGTGAACAGAAGAAGTGTTGATGAAGGCAACTAATTTACCTGGGTTATGAGGCATATGGCTTTACAAAAACTACATTTCCCATCATTCTCTGTGACAACATGGTTTAATGAATCACAGGAGAGAGACTGAAAGCTACAGTAACTATACAGTAGCAATAGTAATTTTCAGTTTTCATGAATTATGCCTTTCCCCAGTAAATTAATACCTGGGTTTTCATTATGAAACATACGGTTTCCCCCGGTTTCACAGACAAGGCCTAAGCCTAGACTAAAATGTAAATCTGAGCTTTCAACTGCAAAAATATGTTTAACTAGTCCTTAGTGGAATTACTCAATGCAATGAGAAGCATGCAAAAATGCACTGCAGATGAAAAAAAAACTTTAGAAGCTTGATTTGAAGTTGTGCGCGTGTCCTCTTTTAGAGCATGTTGATTTATTCATGTATGTTTTGCACTAGACCCGAGGCTGCAGGGAAAAGAGGCCACTGTCAGCCCATCCTCCCATCCTGAGCCCCGCACAAACCCCAAAAACACACTCACGCCGGAGAGCTGACAGTCATGTGCCGGTCTCTGCAGATCTGTCTAGATGCGCGTCACAGAGATCAAAGGCTGGCCCTTGTCACCGCCGTGTGGCTTGTGACAGTAGTCACACAGAAGAATAATTCAGGGGACAAAGCCCACCGAGGGAAAAGGGCATCGGCGCACATGTGTGTGATTCTTTTCAGTGCGCAAACTCTATGTTTCACTCCATCCCACCTGCGTTTGCCCCAGGCGCAGAGGCTTACAAAAACTCACCTCCCCTTCCAGCTCACATGATAAATATGAGAGGTTTGAAAACCCCGATCAGGGAGTGACAAACAGGATTACATGCTGTTTGCACCTGGTTGTCATAATTAGAGCACTGATGACAGGGGAGGAGTTAATTGAGATGAAGATCACACCGAGGCGGGTGCGATGCGCACACGGCTCTGCATGAGAGCTCAACGGCTGTTTAGAGTGATAATTACTCCCTCGGTCACCTTAAACAGCATTAACAGGCTTTTCAACAGTTAAGGCCTGAAACATAATCTACGCAAGGGTGTGAGACAGGTACGTGAGCTCCAATTTGAGATCTGAAAGGTGCCAGACAACCACAAGGGGTGCTATAGTATAAAGAAGAAGAATTCATTAGTGCGAAAGCATCTGTTCAAGTATCCACACTTGCTCTTTTTTTAAACTTGTCCACTTGTCTAGTTACAAGGAGTGTTGTTTCTATATAAGCTGTGAATGCTTTGCATACCTAAATCATTTGACAAAAGTTCAACGTTAAACATCAGTGTTATTTTGTTTTCTAATACTATCATCAGCTGACATTGATATTTGTCGTTTATAGATTGTGTAACCAAAATCCAACATTAAGTGAATGCCAAATTGGCATCAAATACCAACATCAACTCGACTGTCATTCTCAACCAAAATGCAACGTCTGTCCGACATCATGTCTAACATCGACCTGACGTTATATTGACATCCTTTGCATGCTGTGGGCTGTATGACATCATAGCCAGATATGACAGCGCCAATGCAACATGGACCACCACGGCAAGTATCCAGCAAGCCAATGTGCAAACTGCTGCAAAGTAAGTCGCAGACGCTTATAGTTCACCCAAAAATGAAAATTCTGTCTCGGTAAAACTGTCCATGTGACATCGGTGGCTCAACCTCACTTTTGCAATGCTACAAGAAAACTTTTTTGCGCAAATTTGTTTCAAACAACTTTTCTTAAAATTCCAAACTTCTCTGCATTCCACCTGCAATACATTTTTCTTCCTCAATTTATATTCAGTTCATTTCTGGATGGTGCACAACCCTGTCAGCTGTTTGTTGAAAGGGATAGTTCAGCCAAAAAAAAAAAAAAAAAACTGTCATACTTTATTCACCCTCATGTCATTCCAAACATGTATAAATTTCGTTCTTCTTCAGAAACCGAATAATTGTGAGAAATGTTGGAAACCAAACAACACTGATGCATTGACCAAAAACCACCCACTGAGGTATTTCTCAAAATATCTTAATTTTAAGTGTCACAGAAGTAAGTCTTGCATTTTAAAATAACTTGAAGACGGGTAAATAATGACAGAATTTTAAATTTTTGGCTGAACTAAACCTTATAAGACATTTGAAGGTAACTCTATAGGCCTGAGATTACCACCAGAGTAACACTTCTGTGTATCATTGTGAGGTATCTTTCTTACATAAGACAGGCAAAAATTGTCTGGAAACAGTTCTAAGAAAGCACAAGTTAAAAACATAAAGATGTCACCGTGATATCTTCTCTGAAATTCGAAGGAGGTACTGATGTTTAACTCCAAACCTTTGTGTTTGCTTTACGGAGCTCCTCGCAGTTTCTGTCTCATTGACGCACACATCAATCCAGCCTTTCCCACAAAATTCCAAACCACATCAATATTAAACAGATCTAGTGAGTCGGGTGAATTATGTAGATTATGTTTTGAAAGACTGGAACACTTTTCTCACATCATTTCTGGTTGAGCCGTTCCACCTGGATGCGGTTTGATGTGAACGTGGAAAGAAGCGCTTCCATTAGCCGCGTTCACATTATTGATACGCACCTTTTGAGGAGAGAGCGCGGGAACAGAGACTTTTCAGAGACGAATGAATTGCTGTTTGTACTGAGGAAAGCCTTTTGTTCCCGAGCTACGCAGTGTCGCACCCCACAGTCAGAAACCCAGATGAAGAAATTGAACAGAAAGTCTTATTTTACTAACCTAACACCTATAGTTTGCATCAACTTGATAAAAATAGTTTTAAATAAAGTAACTTTTGCAAGCAAACTGTGTCTGGGGTTTATCTCACAGGCTCATGGTGGCAAGATATTTTCTCCAACAAAGCTCCATTTTCTCGAACATATTTGTCTTTGATGTTATGATGTGTGTGAGTTGTGCACCCAGCGTTTATTTGCGCTATTTTGGGAGAACTCATACTGTAAAGATCTCACTATGACATTTAGTTGCTCATCTCATCTATTCATTTCAAGAATAAATTCTTAGCAATGATCAATGTGTTTTAATGTGGTACAATGGAGCTAAAAGACCTACTTAGAAGTAGTTCACTCAAAACAAACATTTTCTGAAAATGTGCTCACCCTCAGGCCATCCAAGATGAGTTTGTTTCTTCATGGGAACAGATTTGGAGCAAATAAGCAAGACATCATTTCCTCACCAATGGATTCTCTGCAGTGAATAGGTGCCGAATGAGAGTCTAAACAGCTGATAAAAACATCACAATAATCCACAAGTAATGACTCCAGTCCATCAGTTAACATCTTGTGAAGTGAAAAGCTGCATGTTTGTAACAAACAAACTCATTATTAAGATGTTTTTAACTTCAAACCATAGCTTCTGGCTAAAATACAAGTGCTCTATCTATAATATTGCTTTCTCCAGGGAACACTTTTAAGGAACAAAGTGTATTCTTTGTATTTCAGTATCCTTTATTTTCAAAACATATTGTCTTTTAGAGGTTCATAAAACTGCAATATTTTAGATCAAATTACGTGACAATCAGTCTTTTGTCTTAGCACTCCATGATCTCATGGATCTGAAACATTTTGCTGTGCTGCTGCTGTATGAAGTGTTTCGGGACAAAATAAAATCAAAAGTGCCTTTTACCTCAGGGGGCCTTTAGCCCCTTGTACCCTACCCTCGATCAAAACACTTAACCCTAGGTTACTCCATAGGGACAAAGTGTGAACTTTATGTCACTTAGCAATTTCCACTGACCGTGGTTATGTGGAAATAAAAACTAAATTCTATACATCGCTATGTGAGTGCTGTCTCCTGCTATACACACTGCAAAACACCTCTCCACCAAAGGTGATATACACACACCTACTGTTAAAGAGGTAAAGATATTAAGAGTGTCACTAAACTTTCTTTTTTTTTTTTTGCATAATAACATAACCTAAGAGGTTCAGTACAGTGTGGTCAGTTTGATCCTGAATTAAGTTTAGCAATTAGTTTTCTGTCTGGATTCACTGACCTTCATAAAAGGTAGGTTATTTTTGAGCTGCATGGATAAGCTGTCTAATTCATACAATTTGCTATATTTAGAGTAATTGCTAGTTAAGGTACACTCTCATCAAGAGCCACAGGTGGTTGTTTATTTCTCTCCAACCACCTGCAGATTTCTCAGAAAATGCTTTTAAATAAGTAAAGAAAAAAAACAACAACTTTAGATCCATGTTGGAAAATAGTTGGCTCTATTCGGCACGGCAGACGTATTTGAGGATAGTATTGCACCCACTGTGGCTGAAGGTAGGCTAGAATCTACATGATGTTGCGTGACTCTAATAGGCTTTCAGTCATCGGACTATTGTGGTCTGATCCCTACTGATGTGCTTCCAGCTCTGCCTGTTTCACTTACGACTATGAATAAACGAGCAAAAAGCGAAAATTATGACATGTAATCATCTGGCATTTTGGCAGTGCCATTTATATTTCCATTTGCACTTCTGTGTTTTGAAAATGGGATTTCTTTCAGGGAGAAAATAGCATTTCTTTCTGATGCAAAATTGTCTGGAAGTCACACTGAGAAATCCAATGAATGAGAATCAAGAGTTGAGAATCATATCTTCATCATATTTTCTGTCTTCAGTCATTTTGCGTTAACCGGCGTGTTCTGTCGAACATCCCCCGGCTGAATTTGCATCACGCACGTGGGGTACGATCGAGCGCGCGCACACATACAGTTCAGCGCGGGAAGAGAATATCACAGCGCGCACCGCAATACTTCTGAGAAAATGATTTGTTTAGTTTCAAATGAGACACGTGCAATTTGCATGATACTATTTCAAGCTCCATTGAAACTGAACCTTTGGTGCACTTTCGGTGTCTGATAGGAAAATAGTGTATCGGGTCTTGTCATTTTTCATCAAGCCTTAAGATTTTTTGATCTTTTATGAGAACGCACTGTCAGGAACAGTTTACATGACAAGAAGGTTTGAAAACACATCAATCATTCCGATGATAAACATGGCTCATGTCATCTCCTCTTCCTGTCTGCTCTCTCCATTTATCCCACTTGTGAATGTGTCCTTATTATGTCACGTTCAATTAGTGAAACGCCTTTGGAAAATGGAGACCTCTTGATTGGTGACAGAGAAGAAGAGGTTTGGCAAACGGCGGGAATGTTGGTGTGTGGATTCTGACGCTGACACACAGTGCTCCATGTCTTTGAATATTTTTTACAAAGCCAGTGCTCATAAAATGTGTAAAATAGCCCTCTAAAATGTTATTGACTCAAGCCAGCCCAATGTAAACACTCTTGAATTATGGTGGAAGAAAATATATTTTTATTCCAAATCAGCCAGGAGTGTAAAAAGATAGAGGAGCACTCTGAAAATACGCATCAGTGACAATGTTATGAAATTGGGTCTGACACCTCTAAAATTACCCGAACCTTTTCAGTCTGACAGCTGTAGCAGACTGGCACTTTAAAATGAACAGCTCCTGTTTTCAAAACCCAACAGCGGCTCTATCAGCATGGCCACGGATAGTTTCGCAGAGGGCCGGTTCTAATCGTAAAGGTTCAGTGGTTTTGGCAGGAGAAGGCAGGTTCCAGATAAGGCAAGGATTTATGCACAGACAAGATTAGAAATCCACGCGGCTCTGTCACAGCGCTCTTCCTCTATGCAATGCAGTGATACTGAAACTAATCTCGCGGCAAACATATTGGAGATCCTGTAACACAAACCTAGATGGGAAGGAATGGGCTAATCTATCTGCATTCGTGCCATCAGACTCCACAAAGGACGACGTTTGCCGCGGCTGCAGGCTGAGACGCTGCGCAGATGTGGCCTGTGAATGAACCTTTTTTTAAAAAGAGAGATGATGCTCAGTCCGGTTCTATAGAGATACGAGTGCAGATCAATATCTCCCGTGCAGCCAATAGCAGCTCTCCTGGTATTCAGACAGGACAGGTGACACAGAGGAAAATGGCATTGCTTCAACTTGGCAATGATGGTGGATTGTGGCCATTATTTTGAAGCTCCATAAATCGCATATCTGTTGTAAAACTAACCTATACACCTCCAGGGGTTAACACATGTCTTCTAAAGCAGATTGCAAACTCCAATTACTGACTGGCCATATGCACAATTTTTTTCATTTTTGGGTGAACTATAACTTTAAGCCTTTGTGGGGTCCCCCAATCCCCTTCCCCAAACCCATGCAACCATATAGCCTATGAATGCATGAAAATGGACATTTGCTGGTAGCCACTGACATAGTGTATGTCAGGCCAAGAACCACCTGACACGCAGCTCAATATTTGACCAAAAGAGTAAAAGTCCTGCCTTCTAAATCTAAGAACAAATCATTGAATGGTAAAGTCAATGTGTCACTGCAGCAGCTGTAAAAAAGCTCTTGTTCCCATAGAAACATGATGTTTGAAGTACACATGCACATTGACTGGTCTAACCTGAAAAATAAGCCTTATTAACACTATTTTAGTATACAAACAATATTCATGGGTAGGTTAATTTCAGATTCTGTTGCTGATTTGAAATATGTAATCTAATTGTAGTTTAGCAAACAGTTTTCGAGATTTCAGGATTTTTGCTATTCATTTAGATAGGACTTGGTCTCGTTTGAGCTGCCCGGAGGCGTCACTTTTTTTATTTATATAGCGCTTTTAACAATACAGATTGTAGCAAAGCACTGAACATTATCAAATAGAAGAACAGAGTGATGGTAATGACGGGAATTAAACTTTATTTATCAAATGCAGAGACGGTCTCTGTAGTCAAGACGACGATAATCACTGGAAATCAGCGTTGCAAATATGACGGCTAAGTGAACAGGCTTTCCTTTGTTTACGTTCACTTAAGCCATAACCGACTAAATTTACGTGAGAAGCTCCACACAATGGACATTTTGACAGCTGTGTGTGTATTTGGCAATAAGGGTCCAGTGAGAACTCATGACAAAACTGGGGTTGCGCGGGTGTGCGGCCAAGAGACTGCTTCTTGTGTGTCATTCAGGGTGATTCAGCCTATTATCCCATCTTCACTAACTACAAGTTAATCGATAACAAATTGCGAATGGACGTTTGTTCTACGACGAGCTTAGTTACCACTGATTAGGCTGTTCTCGTGTGACAGAACCCTTCTACTACTTGATCTGATCAACCAGTTGTAAAGACATTTTAAAATGCTCAACAAAACACGTTTTTTTCAGTATAAGTCAGGACACTAAAAACAGAGCTGAAATGTGGGACTGTCCCAGGAAAAACGGGACATCTGGTCACCTTAGTTTTAATGCATACCTGCAAACCAATCAGAATCAAGTATTCAGAATTGACAAACCCTGGTGTGTGTGTTTTAATTTAATTTTTTGGGGGGGTAAACTATCCCTTTTAAGACCTTTCTTGATCTGTTTCAAGAACACATTGATTACCACTGAAAATGAAAATATCAACAACAGGTTTTTTGAACTAAATTGCATTTAAAAACATGATTATATCACATTCTAATCTTTTTCTTTGATTTCTGTTGGTCTGGATAAAGCTGTCCCTTTAATAACTCTGCTCCGCTCATTACTAGTCTGAATTATACCACTTTGCTCTAAAATATTTAACAACATGGGTTTAAGGGCTCATTAACAAATTGGTCAATTCAGCATCCGATAAAGAGGTCCATCTGTTTTACTGAAGGCCCCATGTGGGCCGCTCTGAGATTCACAGCAGCAGAAAATGATGTTTTTGAAATCTAAATATTATTGGCTAAAGAGACATTTTCATTAGCCGATGCCACATCACCTCTGTATCCAATAAAATTTCCGTTCGAATAAATACTGAGGGATGTTCACTGCTGAAAGGTGCGTCTAATCTTTTAAATGACACTGTAAAAATGGAAGCTGATTCTCTGCTGTTCAGCCCTCCATCTGGAAACCCATCTGTACCTCCCGTTTTATGGATCTGATTCCCACTGTATCCAATACTCACATGAAGGTTAATGACTGGACAAACTGTAGCATGCTAAGGTCATGCATTAACCACAAACAGGGTCAGGAAGGGTAACCAGAGCTGTTAGCATATGGGTAAATATTGAATACGAAATAGGATAAGCTTAGGGACAGATCTATTGACAATGCTTAATGCGACCGTACGCGCTAAAGACTACCCACTGGGATTATTTATTTGTCATATCTATTCCAGGGCAAAGCTATTCTGTGACATGAAGCAATTAACACTGTAATAAGATAACGTCTTTGTGAGGGAATGCTTGATGCAAAGCAATTTAGAATGGCTTTGCTGTGGTCATAGTTAAAGATCCCTCATCATGTAGTACATTCTGCAAAGATACTGTCAAAAAGATATAGTGTCAATGAGGCTCTACTTCACATGAAATAAGAGGCACAATGATAAGAAAAGATTGATTACCCCTTGCTTTAGGAACTTTTTATATTGCATGGAGTCCTGGGGTGGAAAAGAACCATTAACTGCACCTGCTGTTGCATTACCTACATCTGTTCCTTATTACAGTGAAGCAAGACACATGATGTGCCAGCTTGACACATTAGCTCATCAGCGTTCTGGTTTGTTTGATGCTTTAATGACAGATCAACGATCGACCCATAATTGCACAATTATTGGACAAGTCAGCTGTTTAGATTTTGCTGAGAAATCTTGAAAATCAAATGCACTTTCTATATAATTTCCATCAACATAGGATTCAAATACATTCAACCAAATCTTTTTATTTATTAGACTGTATGAATGTGTGTGAAAACCAACTTTTTTTCCTTTTATGTTAATTAAGAACAACAAGAATCAGTCAATAGAGAAGATAAACTTTTTTTGTGTGTGGAAAAATCTGAAGAGAGCAGAAGTCTGTGGAAGAAATAATTTATTTATTTTCTTAAAACTTCCCACTCTTCTAAGTATTCACCAACGGTTACAGACTTTTCACATGCTGTTGAACTCCCCGTAAGTTAATGGGTCCCACTTTATATTAAGTGTCCCTAATACCTGTGTACTTCCATAGTAACTAGATGTGTATGTAGTATGTAA
>JAUMHE010000059.1:12985069-13005013 GCA_032359235.1 Enteromius mattozi
TTTGCAGATTTATTAAAAAAGAAAAACTGAAATATCACATGGTCCTAAGTATTCAGACCCTTTGCTCAGTATTTAGTTGAAGCACCTTTTTGACACTTATATATTTAACTCAGGTGCTGTCCATTTCTTCTGATGGTTCTACACCTTTATTTGAGTCTTGAAGAGCCTTGGTGAGAGAGGTAAAGAAGAACCCAAAGATCACTGTGGCTGAGCTCCAGAGATGCAGTTGGGAGATGAGAGAAAGTTGTAGAACGTCAGCCATCACTGCAGCCCTCCACCAGTCAGGGCTTTATAGCAGAGTGGCCCCCCAACAAGACAATGACCTTAAGCACACAGCTAAAATAACGAAGGAGTGGCTTCACAACAACTCCGTGACTGTTCTTGAATGGCCCAGGCAGAGCCCTGACTTAAACCCAATTGAGTCCTACTTCTTGCCTTATTGTAAGCCTTCTTTTGTTACACATATGTTTTTCTTTTCTTTTTTTATCCTCCATCTCTATCTTTCTGTCGCTTGTCTTGGCTAATGTCTGTCCTGTGCACTGGGGACTCTCTCCTCCACATCATGAGTAGACACGCCCCTTATTGCTGATTGGCTACAAGTTTGTTTTGGAACTTGCCCGACTAAGTTTTCTAAAGCGTTTTTGAAAAAAATACAGATCCTACCTTTATTGTGGAATTAAACAGCTTTGTCTTGGCCACTGACTTGACTCACCAACACTGTATTTGTTGACAATTCTATTAATTTCTTTAGGTGTAAAACCTTTCAAAAGTGGCCAAAAATACCCAGCGCAAAACGATCAAGACATCATCGGCGACCTCTGGCGTGACCCCCCCCCCCCCAACAGATCTGATTCCTTTTATCAGTGTCTCATTATGAAATGGAGAGGCGTTTAATTATTTATTTATTTTTCTCAGTTCCTGATGCACGTCTCTGACAGGAA
The DNA here is from genome assembly GCA_032359235.1 of Enteromius mattozi. Taxonomy (NCBI): domain Eukaryota; kingdom Metazoa; phylum Chordata; class Actinopteri; order Cypriniformes; family Cyprinidae; genus Enteromius; species Enteromius mattozi. Next base: position 12,986,011 of record JAUMHE010000059.1, read on the forward strand.
AGCACTAACCGCAAGCGTCCGGTCAGCATGCTGTTGCTCTGCTTTGAATCAATCAATATTCCCAGGCTGAGTTTGGCCTGCAGGTAGCACATACAGATTGAATAATTTTCAGATGATCAGATATGCAGCACTGATGCGAAGAGACGGTCGCTAACGCAGACTTAACGCACGCAAGACTGTGCCACGTGGTAATGAGCCTGCAAGTCTCTGATGCCTGCCTCTTCTTTGCCCCGTCTGCCCGCTAACGAGACCCTGAATGCAGCATCGCCTGGCTGTCCGCCTCTGTCCCGCGGTGTTATAATGAAGCTTGAGAGGCCTCACACCTCACAGACGCCGCTGCTCCCTGCCGCCCGATGTCTTTTAATGGCTTGTTTGTTTGCCTTTGTTTTATTCCTCCTTTTCAAAAGGCGACGGCACGCAGTCCCGACGAAATCACCTGGGGCTCTCCTTGATGTTTATGTTGCACGGGAAGTGAATGGGATTGGAGCAGACAGAGCCGTTTATTGCCGAAGGCGAGTGCATCTGTACTCGATATCTGAACGGGGTTATTAACATCCCCTGTTTGCACCTCTTGGATGGGATTTTTCAGCAATCATTTTCACTCATGTGCAAGGCGCTGGAACTCAAGAGAGAAAGATGTGTCCTCGTAGGTTCAGAGGGTTTTATATAGATTGGTGGAAAAGTCTCTGTGCTGCTCCAGAGAGAGGTTTGAGTAATTCTAGCTTAAGTACAAGAGGTCAGCAAATTTGCAAACCATAAGAGACGGACGTAACACCTTCTGAATTATTCAAACTTTTACATATCGTCCTTGCAACAAAAAACGTGAAAACCAAATAAAATCCTTTACTGAGATAAGCATCTTTCAGTGGCCTAGTAAACATGAAGTGGTTTTAAATAGGAAAATACAGCGGTCTTAAAAATAAAGATTCTTTGTGGCTTGAAAAAACATGTTTTCCTGGCTTTTTTTTTTCTAACTTGTTGCTCATACCTAATACTAACATTGAAACATTGATGCTAAATGATTTTTCTTTATGTTAGCCAGATAAATTTCAATCGGCTTTAATCTGGAGGTTAAAAATGTTTTGGTATCAGTTTTATGGGCTATTTTATGCAATCTAGTTAGTGGCATAAAAGCAATGGTCACTAGGGGTGTGCTTCTGCTATTTATACATTTTTTTTTCAGAATGCTTTGCGATTCTTGTAAATTAATGTTATTAATGTGATGATTGTAAACAGCCTGCTGCAAACACTCTTGTAATTTGCTTCAACCTTTAAAAAGTCTCTGAATGTTTAGCATATTTTTTAGGTGTGCTCTGATCAGGTTTTTTTTTAAGCCAATATGGTCACTGATACCAATCTTTTTAAAACCTTCTTTTATCACATATAATTATATATAGTGATGATCCAATTTATTCAGTTTGGAAGCCCGTTTCTGCCACTCAATAAAAAAAAAAAAAAGGGTTATTGCGATTTTTTTAATCTCAATTCTGATTTTTTTTTTCTCAGATTTGCGTCATATAAAGTCAGAATTGTGAGATATAAAGTCGCAATTACGAGAAACAAAGTCAGAATTGCGTGATATAAACTCGCAAATGCGAGTTATAAAGTCAGAATTGTGACTTTATATCTCGGAATTCTGACTTTACAACTCAAAATTGTCTTTTTACCTCAGAATTGTGAGATAAACTCGCAATAACCTTTTTTTACTCAGTGGTGGAAACGGGCTTCCATAATTCAGGGCCTGAATTTCATTTTGGAAAATCAATTTCCCTCTTAGGGAGGGGGGATTTTTTTAATTTAATGGGTGGAGGGTTGATCATGCAGTGCATTTTTGCTTTGACAGTCATGTAATTGTTGCACAATAGCTTACACACAACACAAGCCTGACTTTATGAGCTTTTTACGCCAGTTTCACACATACTCCGTTTGCAGTTTGTATGCAGTCCATGTGCAGTCCATAAGCGGTGTAGAAACAGCACAGACTGTGCTTATCCATGATAACATTTATCCATTATTTCAATTTCAAATCCAAACATTGTTACTAAAAATGCTTTTTCAGCATTGTTTTCATTTTTTTGTTTTTTACACAGTCCAGTAATATGATTTTTTATAGATGTGTTTAATCGCAATAAATACAAGCAACACATTACTCAATGCTTTTTACTTTTGCATTCACTTCTAGATTTATAGCTATATTAAGTTGCTCAAGCAAGTGGCAAAACATGAAACTATTTTCTTACGTTGTCACAAACATTCTAAATGAAAACTTACCATTGACAGAAACGGACAGTTCTATGCTTTTTATTAGCATTTAAATCTTTATTACAATCAATCCTGCAGTTCATAAAAAGCAGTTTTTCTACCTCCAAGAGTGCCATCTATTATTGCCTTGTTTATAAAAGTTCTCTAGCCAAAAACCATCCGTGCTGAATGTGAAACACAGTAGACTTTAATTATATGCATTTATCATGTAATTACATTTTTGTGTGAATCCATGTTCACATTTACTGCAAACAATGTGCTGTCACTTTAATTCAGCACAGGAAGCACATCAAGCTTAGTGTAGAAACAATTGCTGCACTGGTGCAGATGCACCTTTCCCAGAATGCACTGCTGTATGAAGCCATTTTAGTCTTAATAATCATAATTCACGCAAAAGACACAATGATTGTTGATAATTTTTTTCACTTAGCCTTGTAAAGGTGTATTGGTAAATTTTTTTTACATTTACTTAAGGTTAATAAGTGGTCATGTAGACACACTGTTGTAAGCAATGTAAGTCAATTTAGCCCAGAGAGTATTATTATTTAATATTTTTGATTATTATTTAATACAGAATCATTATTCATGTGCATATCATACCATATTAAGATATTACATTCATAAACTAATTGTAAAGCATAAAATAGGGTTTTGAATGATGAGACATGCTGCAGTGAAATATAAGATTATTGAAATACAATCTTGGGTCTGTTTTTGCTTGAGGACATAAAAGAGCTGTCACAGCAGAGCTTGTCTTGTGTGTCAAGTCCTGCAATGACATGCAGTCAGCTGCTGCTGCTGTATGTGATAACATGCAAACAATTTAATTTAAGTTTGTTTATGCTGCAGATAACTACTTATTTCAAAACTGGAGACTGAGCAATGTATAGCTGCCGAGACAACCCTTGGCCCTACTGTTTCTACTTCATTCCCTTACAACAAGTTATGAGGTGATATGAATCTACAAGTTCAATTTGGAATTGTAACTCTTTCAAAACCCATCCATTTTTACAGTTTCAACAGATTTGTGAAGTCATGCATTATTACCATATTTACTTTAGAAAAGTACCTATGACTTTGCAAATGTTCAAGGTTAAATGTTATGCATCTTTAAATTGTTCTTGTTTTTGCTCTGGTTTCATGGCAGAAATTAAAACATTCAAAACAAGTCAGTTGTTAAAATTGCTGTATAAGTTTTATCAATTTGTTACATTTTCTGAATGCTTTGGGAATAAAATGCAGCCTACATAAAATGACTGGACCATGAGAAATTGTATGAAATATATGAATTATAGAGCTAATGCTGGATTACAAATACAGTAGAGCTAAATTATATGTCTTTCGCATATTTCTAATATTTAATACCAGTTTGAAGCTGATCTAGAAGTTCAGTCAAAGCTAAGTTCATAAACCTTAGTGACGATACACTGCCTCGATTGTGCCAACTGACAATTGCTGTGTCAACGGTGCAGTTCACTTATGGTGTAGTCAAAATTTGATTTAAAGCCATTTGTTTGTGAAATAACTTTACAAGTTATTTAATGAAGAAATATGAGTTGTACCCAGAGGCGAACCAAGGTGAAGTGGGGGCCCCAGGCAAAATGAATAGATGAGGCCCTTCTAAAAGATTATTTCATTAATATATCTTTGTTACCTAAATATACATTTATACAACATAAAAAAGTAGTCAAAACACATATTATAACATAAATAGTTAATTTTTTTAAACAAAGTGCATATTCTTTGACAAAATATTAATCTAAAATCTTAAAGATACAGAACAATCTTCTTATTTACAGTAATGGATTGTCACCTTAAAAATAGTGCTTAAGAGCCTTAGCTACAGCAAATGTTGTCACTACTGTATGTCCTCCATATTCAAAGACCTTCGTATGATCCGTTCAATTGAAATTAGTGCCAGTGACAACCTCTCTTGGTTCATTGTTGACCTAAGGTATGTTTTTATCAGCTTTCAGTAAACTCAACTTCATTAGAACTACATCTGACACAGTAAACTTACCATTTTCACTGTCAGGAGGCTGGACTGTCTGAGGCAGTGGTGATAGGGACTTAAGCAATGCTCCTGAATGCAGAAATATATGATTAGCATTTTAATTTAATCGTTTTAATTTAATTTACAGTTTATTAACTATTCGTTCATTGTTAGTTGACAACTAATTATGTTAACTCAACTATTTTAATGTAGAAGAGCTGAATAAAAATGTCAACTAATTAAATGTAATGATATTTATTTAAATTGTTTTTTGAGCTGTCCACTGGCAGCAAAACACAGTACCAAAACTTGCCAAGTGGTTATGTTCACCTCATTAACATTATCACCTATTGCAGCCTATGCTACAGTACGTGTAACCCTAGCTAGTAACCCTATTAGAAATTAGACAATCTAGAAAATTATTAAACGAAAATAAGCTGGAACAACAAAAACACTGGTTTGTCATATAATTATCATTAAGTCATCAATGATCATTATCTCCATCACTTAACTTACCGCTGTCATGTTTCCTCTTTTCCTCCTCTTCTTGTTTTTTTTCCCGCTTTTGGCTGCCAGATGGATAAGTCCTTTTCATTTTTAAAAAAGCCTATAATAAGTGCTGCTGTGCCAGTTTGAAAACCGCGGCTGACGCATCACGAAGAAAAAGCAAGCACATACAGCGTAACGCGAGAGGGAGCCCTCTAGGGGGGATGCGGATATATTGCTCCATGTTGCGTGTATGTTTTTAATAATGACATTTCAAATTGTTCAAATGGTCGGCTGTTGGGGCCCCCTCAAAATGCGGGGCCCCAGGCAATTGCCTGTCTTGCCTGCCCTATTGCTACACCTCTGGTTGTACCTCACCTTCAGCATTATAATTATTTTCGCCGTGCTCGACAGAAATTGAGACAGTACCGCTCGCTGCATGTTGTGCCAAACCTCTCATGGCAGGCGCCTCAATCAGGCGATCAATCGGAGCACTCGTAATTATTTAAGGGTGCTTTCATTTGGTGCGGACCAAAGTCAAAAAATTTTACATTGTAGCTTTTTTCAGCTATTTTGGTTCCTTTTCACACCACACATTTTCTAACCCATTCCAAATTTCGAAGGGAACCCAAATGCTGATCCCCCCTCTGTTTAACTGAATAATTTCATGTAGATTATTCTAAGTTATGCAATATATTGGTTTCTGCCCCAGTAGAGAATTCAGAAGTTCTTTGTAGATCTTAAAATGTTCCTGTTGCATCAGGCGGGCTGTAAAACCTTTTTGTTTCTAATCTCAGCCTTATAGTTTATTTAAATATTTTTGCATTTACATCTTTAAAGACAGAGGGAGTCTTGGATGAGCATTTACATCACTGGTTAAAAGTCAGCGTCTCATGCAATTGCCGTCATTGTATATAATATTATGGATGTTGGCCACATAAAGCATTGGCAATTTTTGATAATGCCGGTGAACCAGCAGTTTCAGTGGGACTTTTTGTATGTGTGTGCATGGATATGTGTGTTACATCCAAGCACATAATCTTAAGTAATGAATGCCGCATATTCCGGATGAGATAAAGAGCAGATAAAAGCATGCAGGAGTCATATGATTCATGCATTCGTTTTTTAAAAGTCATGCAATCACTTCTAGGCCGAGACATCTGCAATCTCTAGTTTTCCAGCCCAGTGGACACTACATTTCCTCTCTGTTCGTAATAGACAAATCACTCAAAGCAGTCCAAATATGGTGAGAAATCTCATTTAAAACCCTTCAGCCTGGAATTTCAAAGCCAGATCAGTCAACCCAAAAGTGCTGCAGTGTCCTGATGACATATGAATGTAATCACATGACAAATCAGAAACACAAGGAAAGACAAGAATATCTTACCCTCCGCCACCTACAACCCCTGGGGAAAAGTTGCAAAGAGGAATCCATTTACCTGTTGTATTGTCTTTCTAAGATGTGCCCTAAAGTATTTCAGTCTTTTAGCAAAGGTCTGGATGTACATTCAGTGTGCAACTCTGCAACAATTTGAAAATTCTACTTTGCTGTCAGAAATAAATGCGCAAAGAATGCTAAACGCTAACATATATGGTTCTACTTTGTGAGAAAATTTCATGTTTCGAAACCTAGTGAACTGTCTTGTTGTCTGTTGCCTACACAGCTTCTAAAGCAAGATACAGGCTATACCAAATTGTTAGCAATTATGGTTTTCAAGCTGGTTTCAAGTAATGTTAAACAGACTTTCAAGAAATGTTAACCACAGACCTTATTTTACAGTGCTTTTCTAAAAGCCTCCTAGAAACCGATTACCAAGGGAACCCAAGATTTGGAATTCCTAATTATCTTCTGGTTTTTATGACTACATTATTAATTGCTTAATTGGATTACTTTATTATTTAAATTTATCCAAATCACTCCTGAGGAATCACTACATTTGGGCGGTACATTTTTCCCTGTAGTATTAGCTTGTTGCTAAGCTAACAATGCAACACATTGTATTATAAATTAGACTGTACTGTTTTATAGTCACGTCTTGTTACTGAATGAAAAATATTAAAAGGCAACTTGTTTTGTTGGTCTCAGAATTTGTCCAGAACAGCTGGCAGCATGGTGTTGCATGCCTTTAAGGTCTCAAAATGCTGTCAAGAAGTTTAGGTTTTGGTACAGAACTTGTATATTTGTATATGATTTTTGATGAGGAGAGATGATTTGGCAGGCAGGAACAGTTCAGCCGTCTACGGAGATGAACAGTCATGTCAGTAAGGCTTGTCAAGCTGTCAAAGAAGAGCAATAGCTGCATCAAGCTATCTGAGAATTAATCTCAACACCAATCAAAATTGTAAAGATTCGGGGCTGGAGAGGTGCTCTAAGCCTCTTAGAAGAGCGCCCGTCATTTCGATTTCAGGTTAAGATGTTGAAATCTTTGGTTATGCCAATCATGTGTTCGAAAACTTGAGATCAGACACATATGACACTGCAATAATGGTGCAGTAATCGAATTCTTGCATGCCAGAGTCACATTTTTTTCATCCGTCAGCCCTCATCAGCGTGCCGGCTTTATCTCTAGAGGAAGACATCACACAGTGCTGTGAGTAAACCCGCACACACTTAAATTTATCAGATGACATGGCTTTCCTTCCATCAAATAATCTTCAGCGAAAGATAATAAAGAGATTAAACACTTCTACTTCTGGACTGGTTTCTCCGTAGAGCAGACCCGAAACTGTTACGGATGATGGAGCTCATTCATCGCCTAGTTATTTAGAAAGAGGGGGAAATGGATTCTGCACTTTGACTATGACTAATACAACATTCAGTTAAATGTATAAGAAGCCAGCGAGCCGTAAAGAAGGCTTAACACTTAGCTGAATAACACACACTCGCGCTCAAAGAGGTGGGAGGGTAAAATACTGTGATTAACGATTTGTTTCTGTACGATGTTGGTATGTTGATCATCCCTTGGCTGCTGGAGCAGAGAACTACTATAAACCCAGCAATGAAGATGTTCATGCAAAGCAGACAGAGTTTGTGTGAAAGTGAAATTTCCAGTGAGTTGTGCTAAAATTGCGTTCAGTTTTATTTAAAATGGATGAATGTGAATATTTCAACATTTTATTATATTGGTTGTTGTATGTATCGCAGTTACGAAATTGAATAGGTCTGATGAATGGTACTAAAAAATAAACACACAACATACTGCCTTAACTAATCCCTACCATAACATAAAAAGGTAAATACATTTGCTGTCTTTGAACTCTTTTATCGTGACTCATCTTTCACAAAACTTGTACTGAGAGCTCTGCATTGTGAGTGCCATGTGTTGTACGAGTTAAGCTATGGAGAAAGTTTATTATAGTAGGAAAAAACCTACATCCAGAGCTAGTTAGGCCTAGAACGTCCTGATTTTGCCAAGTTTGATGTGTCCCTACAGTAGGTCAACATATATTGTTGACCCTGGAACAACATTTTGACCATATCTCAACACCTAAACCTAACCATACCCATGAATAATGCCTAAAATCAGAGGAAATGATAGATGACTGACACTGATGTACAAGTGTAACATTCTATGTCAGTTTAGTTCTTGTGTATAAATCCCCTGTCTTTTGAGTGTGATTTTGTCCGTCAATGTAAATGTTACCGGTGCTTGTGTATTCTGTTGGATGTTAGAAACCTTGTCTTCTTGATTATTAAACTTTATGTTATATTTGAGCTCTTGTCTCCTGCAATCTCCTCCTCCTCACACACCGACGTTACAACAAGCACCAAACACTGATTGTAAGCCTATACTTCACAAAAACTTTTCTTCAAATCTGATTGGTTAATCACAATGTTGTTCCAGGGACATGTTGAACTTGGTAAAATCAGGTTAGCGTTAGGGCTATGTGATGTGTGTGTTAGTTTACAAGTCATGCATTATTAAGAGTTTTGAGGCAACAACATATTATTGTGCAGAGAACTGTGCAAATATAAGTCTTTATTAATTAATAATCTACCCTTGTAATCACAATTAGTGTGAAATTTTTTTTTATTTGGCGTCTTACTGCCACTAATGTTCATTTCACTGCATTATATTTTCTGTTTTCATTACTTTTGCAGGTAACATGTAATTTTCTGGAAATGGTTGAATGCTTTAAAGGAGCCTTTTTAGTTCTACTTATTAAACACATCACATATGTCATCAGAAACATATGGACATCTGCTTATTCACCCTGAACTGCCACGTTTTCAGTTTGATCCTCCATTTGATTTCCATTCATGCCAGTAATTGCTGATAGTTTGTAAAGACCTTTTTAACTTGTAAGCAACAACAGATAAGTGCTGCATGATGGGTGTTTTGTGAATACTTTTAAACCTCTGTGTTCTTATCCCTGCGCTCTTCTGTATGCTTTAATAATGATGCACTCTGTCAGCGAGGACATCTCAAGGTTGAAACACTCACTGTGATCAGCTGGTATTGGCCTGATATGTAGAAATAATCTCAATTAAACTCTGCATGAGATGGGACATGCAAGAACATACGCACTGTTTGCTCTGGGTTTTGACACACAGAAAACATCCCAACCATTTACAGTCAACACAGTGATATTCTCAACCCTTTTTTTTATTTGTATAAATGTTAGCGGGTTGGATTAATTTTTATCCATATGGAATTGGATTGTACAAAGTGAGCATTCTATATCAGACCTGGATGGGTGTTTGTAGTCCTGAAACAAAGCCAGCAAGAATTTTCTTTGGTTAGCATGGCCCTGTTAGCCTGTGTTGGAACATATAACTACACCATCTGGCAGCGAAAGGCATGTTTCTCTATTGACTGCAATTCTGACAAAAAAGTTTTTAACATTTAAATAATATTTAATTTAATTAGAATGGGGATTTTGCCAGTGCCTGATTTGTTTTGGAGGGTTGTGAAATCAATATTTGTTCTTGTCACACCTCCGAGGTACACTTCCTGTACAACAACATTGGTTAACAACCCGTTGCTTAACTACCATAGCATGATGCATCGTTGGAGAAATTAAGCTTGTTGAAACGCATATCAACGTTGTTTCAACAATATAGAATTGTTGTTAATGATGTCATGCTCAGGTGGTGTAATAACTAATGGATTGCACTATCACTAATTGATAAATTCAAAAATGCTATTAAAGAACTATTAGGTGTTCATGTTTACTGTAGATGACTTTGGCAAGCAAAAGTGCATCACCATAAAGAGGCTAATGGCATGAGCAGAAAAGGTTCACTGTAACAAATTCACTCTTGATACTGAATTGATACTGGATCAGTCTAGAGGTGTTTTGAATAACCAATGGGTGGTCAAAGGTTAAGCATCACTTTGCTGGATAAAGCAGCAAGTTTGATCCAAACTCTGACTGATGCTGATTTGATACACTCCTGAAAGCTGTAACACTATTTGCTTTAATTAGGTGTCTGACAGTTTGAGCTCGACCCTCAACTCTGTTAATTATTTCTGCATGTAAACAGTCTTAAATTCTATCTATTGATCAGACAATTGCCCATTGAATGGAAACCATTATGCTTGAGGTTAAATTTCACATAGCGAAGACGATGCCAAGGCACAATGTAATGAATATTCAATGGAGGGGAAAAAAACAAGCAGATAAGTTGAATTGAAGCATTTGAAAACATGTAATATATTGTGAGTGAGTGATCAATTTGAAAAAAGTCAGTTCGGTAACAGGACCTTGACATTGTGAAAGAAAGCATTTGGGTAATTTGCAAATAAAACCTCAAACTCAAATCTCCTCTGTAGACACACACCCACATACCTCTTCATAAAAGCCCTCAGGAGGCAGTCGGATGTGTCTGTTTGGGGGAGATAAAAACTCGTTCACCGGATCCCATGAGCTGGAAAGTTGGCGCGACACAATCTGGCAGTCACTCTACTCCTATAACAAGCGCTGCCACTAACAGAGGACGAGAGAGACAGCAGAAGAGGTGCTGGAAGAGAGAATGAGAGATTCATTCATTAATAGAATATTCCACTTTAACAGTTGGGTAGTTATGAACAGTTATGAAGCCCAAAATCGATATAAACTTTCTCCCCCCAACCCTTTAGGTTCATGTTTGTAGATTTAATGAGGGAAAGTATAGTTTAGATGCCTTGACCTTTTTGCAGTTTATTTAAATGGTCCTGCAGTGTGACATTTTCTGAAGTAAATATTCCATGCAGTCTTGAGTTTATTGTGTGCTTGTGGAACTTGAAGTATATGAAATTCTGTCAAATCTGGTGCTATTGCCAGAAAAGCAAAATTATAAATGTGTGTGTTTTTTTTGTGTGAGTGTGTGCGTATTTATGGATGCATGATATATCGGTCCTATATTGGTTATTAGTCAAAATTAGGGGTTTGGTATTGTTAAGACTGGATGTTCAGTTATGCATGCCTATTTTCATAATTTTTGCATTTAGATTTACCTTTGCCATCACGCTCACCTAACCTTAATTGTAATATAAACAGTAATATAAATTTACATAAAAATTTAAATATGACTATTCATTGTTTGTTCATGTTTAGCTCAGGTTTAAATGTTTAAATATAACTTTTTTTTATTTTAATAATGTATTTGTAATGATTGCGGCATAAACGTTCAGATCCATTTGCAGACTTTTATTGAAGGACAGGGTCAGATTAACAGGCAAACAGTAACAGCGGAGGCAAGGCAGAATCATGGTCGTGGTACACAGGCAGGTGGTAGGCAGGCAGCAAGCAATCACAGAAATGGGGTACACAGACAGAGATAAAAAAACTGGAAAATAAACACAGGAAATGAACGCTTAGAAGTGACGCTGGAGCAAATCAAGACTTCGCGTTTTACTGTTGAGTGACGGTGATATTTAGGCAGTGTGTGATGGTTGTGGTGATGGACTGCAGCTGTGGGTGCTGATTGCAAGTGTGAGCAGGTGTGAGATAGCAAAGAATGATGGGAGTTTGAGTCTGTGTGAGAGTGAGTCAAATGGTGTTGTGACAGTGCAGTGGATGCTGGGAACTGGAGTCCAGAAATAAACTAAGAGTCCTGTGTGAGTGTGCGTGGATGAGAAGTGCCCTCTGACGGAGCGTGAGGGAACTCATGACATAGCCCCCCCTCTAAGGAGCAGCTTCCAGACGCTCCAATGTAAAGAAGTCTAGGAGGGTGGTGGAACGGAGGCGGAACAGTAACTTGAGCACGGGGAGGGATGGAGGGTTGAGTCCTCAAGAACATGACAGGGATGACCTCCCGGGTGAAGCGGATGACTGGAACGCCCTCCAGGGTGGAACAGGAGACAGAGACGCCCTCGAGGGCGGCTTAAGTGACAGGGACGCCCTCCAGGGCGATCTAGGCGGCAGGAACGCCCTCCAGGGTGGAACAGGTGACCGAGATGCCCTACAGGGCGGCTTAGGCGGCCGAGACGCCCTCCGGGGCGGAACAGGAGGCAGTGACACCCTCCGGGATGCCCTCCAGGGCAGGACAGGCAGGACTGAAACATAGGGTAAAGAGAGGTTAATTTCGGCCTCTACGGCCCAGACAGTACCTGCTTGGAGTTCCTCGGTGGAGCAGGTGGACAAGAAATTCTGCCGGCAGTGGAACAGCCATGAGAGACACCTTCCAGGGTGGAACTGGTGACAGGGATGCCCATTGTGGCAGTCCAGTTCCCGAGTCACAGCCGGGAGAGCCGTTGTCCAGTCCGGCTCCCGAGTCACGGCCAGGAGAGCCGTTTCCCGGTCCAGTTCCTTAGTCACAGCCAGACGAGCCATTCACAGACGAGCCATTGTGATTCTGGGTCGGTGATTATCTTGGACTGTGAGTGGGGCTTAGGAGTGGTAGTTATCCTGTGCAGCGGCGTGGAGGCGGCAGCCATCTTGGACTGAGACTGTGATTCCGGCATGGCGGCCATTTTGCGCGCTGATTCAGGCTGAGGTATGGCGGCCATTTTGTGCAGTGTTTCAGGTTTAGTGTTGGTGATTTTAGAACCGTGCTGTGGTGTGACCGCCCCTTTAATCATTGAGGTGGTACTATGTCCTTCATCCAAAACACCCAGAGTGAAGGTAGAATCTGCCATAACCAGGGCATGATCGTATTGGATCATTTAGTCCCCACTGAAACAAGTCCCTTAGCATCACCTCATTCCATGACACCTGGAAACATAGCTCACAGGATTGAGTGACGTATTCCTCGATGGATTGGCTACCTTGTTTTAATTTGAGTAGTTGTTTGTCTGGATCTGTAACTGGCCGGAGACCTTTACGAAAACTGCTGGATCCTGTAGTGGCGAAGTCTTCTGTAATGATTGCGGCATAGGGCTTAGCCTAAACCAGGATTAAGCTATAGTTCAATTAGTAAACATTTAAGTAATTTTCATTCACATGCCTTAGTAAAAAGCATTACTGGTTTGCATCTTAAGATAAAACATATTTTTATGATTTTTCATACTGAAATAGTGAATAAAATAAAATGAAATTTTGAAAATGCATGAATCAGCCTTGCTCTTTTTCATATGGCCTGTATTTAGCATTTTAGATAAGGCTTAGATGGGTCTTTAAAACTCCCCCTAACCCTCCATTTTCCTTTTAAACTTTGTAACATGTTAATGGATCTCTGTGTCTGCAGTGACAGTGATATTCTCTGTTGTGCAGTGAGATTGTTTGCAGGTTAGACAGATTGTGCTCCGAGGAACAATCAATATCCTTTAAGCAGCAGGAAGTAGGCAGAGGGTGTGGAAGTCCCTTGTGGTTAATCCACACGTAAAATACAAGCGCGCACTTAACCAGTCTTTCCGCAATTAACAAACTGTGCGATTCATAAATGTTTTATGGCGTGAGCTTGTCTTTGAAGCGTTCTGATGTCTCTGGGATCTAAACAAACGTCAGTGATCAAATCAGCCATTTGTGAATTGTGGGGCTTTAATTATTGTGCACTGAAAGAAGTTTTGTGCTTTGAATATCAGATCCTAATCACAGCAAATGATACGCATGCATGCTCTTTTGTTAAAACATAGCTATATTTATGCCCCAGGCACAGGCAAAAATGTAAGCGTGATTCATTACCAATTATGATTTTATTGTAAAAATAAGAAGCAATATGTGAACGAGAAAACAGGAATATGTTTTTGCTGAGGCTAGTTTTGGCGGTCTTTTGAGATTTTATGTATGCACTGTGTTCTATTCAAACTGACATGAGAGCTATAGCCTGGGCAAAACTAATAAAAATAAATGCCTGGGCAAAACTAATAAAAAATTCAAACGGTGGAACTGCATGGCTCATAAATTTACTCATAAACTCCAGATACCACATCAGTTCATTTGTTGCTTTATTTGATTCATCTCTAGCACAGTCCATTTCATGGATTGTCGCACGTCTTCCTCTGAAAACCATGTTTCTTTCTGTCCACTGTGCACTGATGCAGTTTGCACACAATGTGATTTAGCCAAATAGGATATGTTCCTGCATTAACAGTCTTTATTGGTTCTGCTACAGCATTTTTTTTACTAATCAGTCATAGGCTAGATCCAAATTCTAGCCTTAAAACTATTAAATCTGAGAAAAATTATGGGTTTATGAGTGTTGTTCAAGGTCTAATGCTGTGTTCAATTGCAGTTCACTAAAATTGCAATTATGATGTGATGTGTGTTCAAGTTATTTTGATAAGAAATACAAATACTAAGCAATTTCATATTTCTCTTACTAACAACAGCAGGGAGTCATTTTTGCAGTAGTGCAACAAAATAAAAAGCGAATGATACACAGTAAGTCTGTATTTGACGCTTTAGTTTTGTATTTTATCATTCATTGTTTTGCTACAGAGAATGATGGGTAGTATAATTTGACTGCACAAATCTGTTGGCTAATAAAGCAGAGTAGTGCTTCCAGGCTAACATTGTAGTCAACTGTGTATAAACAAAGACATTTTTTTGCAGGCTAAAACTTGGAAATGCATTAGAGTTAGCACTTCTGGTTCCATTGTCCCAAAGTTGATGGCTTTCAAATGGTTTTAAATGACTCACATAAGGTCTGTGGTTAGTAAAAGTTCAAAATGGTTTTCACATTTTATTCTATGACATAAAATACATTGGAAATATGCCCTTGTCACCTTTTCTGGAAAGCTTTTACTAGTCTTGAGAAAGGCAGTTGTTAGCAAGTGGCTGAATGGGACTGAAATAGACTTAATGAAAGAGTTGTCTGAAACTTTTTTTTATGTTTTAGCGTTTAGCTTTTTACTTCTGGCAGCTGTATTTAAAGGGATAGTTTACCCCAAAATTTAAATTTGATGTTTATCTGCTTACCCCCAGGTCACTGAAAATGTAGGTGACTTTGTTTCTTCAGTAGAACACAAACAACATTTTTAACTCAAACCGTTGCAGTCTGTCAGTCATATAACGCAAATCAATGGGTACACAGTTTTTGACAGAAAAAAAACCATGCACAGACAAATGCAAATTAAACCCTGTGGCTTGTGGCAATACATCGTGGCCTTAAGACACAAAATCATCGTTTTGTGCAAGAAACTGAACAGTATTTATATAATTTTTTACCTCTGATGCACCACAATGTCTGACTCATTCACAACATTCAGTGCGACAGGTCGCGCTTTGGCACATTGATATATATATATACATAGAATCCTTGTTAGCGACTGTTTCTATGGGCCACAATACGTAAGGATCTATGTACAGTATACATCTATGTATATATATATATATATATATATATATATATATATATATATATGTGTGCCAGAGCACATTGATGCATCACGTGCCGGATGTTGTAAATGAGTCGGACATTGTAGTGTGTCAGAGCCGCAACCTGGTCTCATTAAAATATGTACCTCTGTGCACTTGTTGCGCATCGCCGTTTTTACGTCTAGCCTAACCCTAACCCTTACTGCATGTTTTGCTGCAGTTTCAAAGAGAAGTGTCTACTGAGTGGTGCTAAAACACAGGTGCACTAAAACACATTTTTAATATGTTGATATAGGTACGTATTGCAACAGTCCGTGAACACAGATTGTTTTGTTAAAGCATATTTACACAGGATTTGAACCAGAGCTCTTCGCCTCTCAAGTATGTCTCTGTACTCCATGAGCTACCGAACACACCTAATCTGTAAAAACCCATAGATATGAAGCTGGATATGTGTGATACTAACATCCAAATATCCCAGCATATAAATTTGACATGATATTCTGATATTCTTCAAGTAATTGTGCGAAAATTACACTTTATTAATAGAAACTAAATAGAAAAAGTAAATTTGTGTGAAAAGGAATAGAAGGTGTCAGAGTTTTACTGCCTCTAATGTTCATTTCTTTTGGAAACTGCAGTGATATGTACTTATTAGTACAGTACATATTTCATGTCTTCCTAAAAAGGTACGTTTATGCCATGAGACCAGATAGAAAATATGTCATCAGTGCAGTACTCTTTTTGCGCATCCCCCTTTTGAATTAATTCAAATGCAAGGGCTTATGGGTATTCCCCCAAGCAACATAGCTCACTATCACAGACAATATTATGAAGTTCATCGCTAAGCTTTAGCTTAATTAACGATTTATCATTCTGCATAATTAGCTGCAGTGAAAACATATGGATTCAGTCAGATCAAAGAGACAGTGTGGTATTTCATAATTGATCACTTAGAGATACTAAGTTTAAATTTGTGACTTTTTTTATCCAGAAGTTCAAGGAAATGTGACATTTCAAGTAATGTTTAATTAGGACAACTTGATGTGTTTTTATTAACTGTGACATTAGGGTTTACCATGTGTCATTTAGCCCGGAGGGCCTGTTAGATTGTTTTTGGAGAGTTCAGAGTGATGATAGATGCTCGTGTGCATGCTCTGAGGCGGTCTGTTTCATTACCAAATATCATCTCACCTGCACAATGAGGAATTTTACCCTCCTGGTCTGCATTGTCAAGCACTGACAAACCCCCTGTGGATTTGAAAAGAGAGACGTTAGAACATCAAACGCTGAGTTGAGCTCTCAGAGATCCACTGTACAGAATGCAGTGACTTCTTCAAATACACTGTGGAGGTCTTTTAAAAGCTACATAAAAGAGCTGAGGTAAAAAAAAAGTGGAGGGCTGTTGGTATTTGATGCTGCCAAGAAGTGAAAAACCTGAGAGTGATCCAATTTTGAACTTCTAATCTGTTTGGAAGTGGCGAGCAGCACGAGGGCAGCGGACTTTAGCTCCTCTGCATGGTTCCTGATGGTTGTTTTGCAATTAGACTTCATTTTCCTTACTCTTTTAGTTCCTGGAAGTGTTGATTGCACCTTAGACTACCTGTCAGGGCCGAGACTCTTGATCACCGGCCTTGAGTAAACTTTTTAAAGATGTTTTAATGACCTGCCTTGTACCCACAGTGCTCACAATTGCTATTAGTGCAGAGGCGGAAGGATAACTAATACAAGTGTCACTCTGTGTTGAATCCACTTGAACACTAAGTCTTTGGGCTTCTTTCCACATACTCGGAGGATACTCCATGGAGTCGTAGTCGTAAAAGTGCTGGAATCTGAATTTGAATATCATCATGCACATGAAAATTAATAATAAATATATTCAAATGAAGGCAACACTCTTTCAATGGCAGTTCTTTCTATGAAGATATGAATGGGATGAGAAGACTGTGAGTGTCATTGAAAGAGATTTTCTATTTTACAGACTTTGAGTGAGTGGAAATGGAGTGAAAAGTAAGACCAGGGCTAAATGGGTTTGGAATGAATACAACAAAAAACACCAATCACAATAATAATAACACCTATGAATCTGTTTGAATATTTGAAGGTATCTAAACATGATGAATATGCTCATATTTACAGTATGTTAAAATTTTCTTTCTCAAGGCTAGTTTATAAAGTTATTTGCACTAAAAAGATCTAATATTTTCCATCCTGATTTTCACTCTTTGTGAAAAATGCTTGATTTCAAGGGATGTTACTTACCTCATTCAATAACGGTAGCAAACGCCCACTGTAATCGACTAACATTATCGTGTAATTTGATTCTCAAGATGGAAAGCACTGAACCATCTCACTGAGATAGAGCCATATATGTTTGCGAGGTAAAATAAATTGAAACAATGCAACTACAATGATTTATGCAGTTTATTTGGTTTCTAATAACTATAAGTAACTTTGCAACTACATGTTAGCCAATTCTTATTAGTTTGCAACTACATGTCTACTAACTCTCAGAGTAGACTGTTAGGGTAGGCTTAGGGTTAGTAGAATAAGTTGGCAGTCTACTAATACTCTAATGATTGCTAGTTGACATATAGTTGCAAAGTTACTTACTGTTAGCTGACTGTCTAAAGTGGATTATTAAAATGAAGTCTTACCATTTTTATGATTATTAGGGGTGTGACGAGACACCTATCTGACGAGATGAGACAATGGGTTCACAAGAATGAGATGAGATTTTTAGACTTTTTAAAATAAATCCTCAATGATAAATAATATTGGGAAAAATAGTATTTTATTCAACAAAAATATTCCAAAAATGTAGGTGCATTTTGTAATCAGCTTTTTGAAATTAAACTATTTTAATGAATCACATGCAGTAATAAACATGTGAACACTGCAAAATATTTTGCCACAAACTGACAGGCAAGTAATTACACAAAAAGTATAAACAGTTTAAATAAATAGAAACAAATAAAACAAATATCCCTTCAAAAGCAGGGTAAGCAATTTTTCAAAAAAGCTTCAGAAAACAGAGTCGGGCCGAATACCAAAACAAACTTGTCTACAGCAAATGCCCCGGCCCTAAGTCTGCATACACTGGATGCAATAAAGCGACCATTGAAAACCATTTGGAATTTATGTCAGCACGTCATAAATAGAACGCGGCAGCAATTTTCTGTCTGAGATTTGTTGCGCTGCATCATACCGCTATGGCGAGGATATCACCAAGTTCGCGCAAAGACCAGTCGCCACGAGTTCTCGTCACACCCCTAATGATTATTGCTTTTGCTTGCTTAATTGATTTAGTTTTGGTATAAAGTTTTGCCGAATTACAAAAGAGGCTGATTAGCAACATTCAAACAATGATAAGCTTACTGTTTTAATAGTGTTGAACACTGATTGTTTGATGTTTATTACAATCACACTTTAAGATGAATATTAAAGATATTTCCCCTAGGAAAAAATAGGCATTGATGTATATTAAAAATAAACTTCAGCCATGCATTTCTGTCACGATAGAGATGCGGGGAAACGTGCAGATCCATATGCAGACATTTATTTACACACACACACACA
>JAUMHE010000059.1:13005279-13055291 GCA_032359235.1 Enteromius mattozi
ACCAGCGGGGCGGAGACATGAGATAACACAGACGAGGAGCACGAGGGAACTGACAGGTAAATAAACAAACATTCTGATATCGTGACATTTCTAATGTTCGGATTCGTACACAGAATCTTTATCCAAGAGCATGCTGTGATTGATGGACAAGACATGAGTTGTTTAGAATGCACCTCCTTGATGAAATACTAAAGTAATGCATTTTATTTTAAGTGCTGTGTCAGAGAGGCGTGATGTCATAAATCTCCCAATTTCAAATCTGTTAGTTTTTTTCCCATTTTAAAATGGGAAATTTAATTTTAACTTTGAAGTATACTTTCAATGGTACAGTTTTTATATATATATATATATAAAGCTTTATTACTTATAAAATCATCTCTGCAGGTTGATGGGTAAAACGTGAATAGACAATTTGACGTAATTAAATTTGCTGTCACAAGATGAGGTGACTCACGGCTTCAACATTGGATCTAAATGTGACTGGTCAAAAATAGCAGTGTTTCATAGAGAAACATAATTTTCTGTAGCTTCTTCTTTGCCGCATATGAGCGTACCACCTCATAGTCCAGAGCTTCTTTGGCCCACTGACAGATACAAAATGTCATGTTGCAAAAAGCAACAGAATGACAACAGAAATGTTTTTTTTTCTCACATCCCATCAGAATAAAGACAAAGATGGCAACCCACTGCCGTCATTCCACCACAGTTCCCATGGACCTGTCAGCACCCTCGCTTTTCTGTGAACGCAGCACCAATCATCTGTTTCGACTCTGCCGATGAAATATTACTGCTGGCCTACCAACGCTTTAAACATCCGCTGATATTTTATTTATCTCTAGCAGACAGGATCCAAATGGCGAGAGATTTGCCCATCCTGAGAGATATATTGAGGAAGACACCTGTCAACAGTCTCATCTCTCACAATGAAATATTTCACTAAAATTTTGATCATAAACCTTTAAAACTACTCTTTCAAATCAGATCTGAATTTGGCAGGTGCTTTATATGCACTACGGTTAGTTCTCCAGAGGCGATTTAAGCCATAACCATGTGCACAAAAACATGCATGAAAAAGATGAGGGGAAAAAACAATGAAACAGGACAGAAAGTTTATTTATATCATAAGACACAGACACAAACACATTTTTAAGATGTTGTGCTACAAACTGTCTTTGACTGCAAACATTTCATATATTGCAGTGATTTTACAGTATATCTCATTATCAAGGGTTTAATTCTCCTAATTGAATTAATATTTTTTGTGACTTGTATCTCACGAGTTGATATACAGTGTCACTATATCTTATTTAAAACTGGCCCAGAGATATATTTTTTTGTGTCCTCAGAGCTAGAAACAAGCCTCTATACTATTGGTTCCCTTTTATAAATTTAAAGAAATTTATCTTTTTTTTTTTTGTATAAATAAGTAAAGCGTTGGGGGGTCTAAAACTTTCATACATATTTACATATTAATTATTTACACTGTTAAAGAGTTGGATTTTCGTGCTTAACATGTCTAAATTTTAAAAAATTATTAGGACATATGATTAATTATTTTAGCCCAGTCTAAGGGGGCTAATTCGTACAACCTCACTCGTATTTTATGAGTTGCCAGTTTGCATGAAGGACCTACACCTAATGCTGTGCGATGTGGCATACATTCACATCAAATGTTAAATCAGCAGTAGAGTTACACTCACAGGACACTGCACTTATTCTCATTTAAAAATTAACGTTATTTGCATGTGCTTTAAAGTCTTGCTGATTAAACATTTCATTTTGTTTGCTGTACTGACATGTGCTTTTACTGAGAACATACATGAAGATTGTGCCCTGAAACAACACCTGATTACTGATTATCTTTTAAGTCTAATTGTGTGAATACTGTCAAACACACAAGGTTTACATATAAACACAGTTTTATAAGTAAATGAATGTAAACAGTTGAGAGAAAAACTGATACATGCTTTTATTGCATGGAACTCTTAAAACGATAGTACTAAACACGCTGCCGATTGTCAGAAAAGGGATAGTTCATTATTTACTCACTCACATGTTGTCCCAAAACTGAATTAATTTCTTTCTTGTGCTGAACATAAAATATAATTTGAACAATGTGGGTAACCAAACAGTAGCTGGTAGGGAAAATAAATCAAAGTCACTGGGGACCCAGTTACCCACATTCTTTAACTTGACATTTATTTTCAGCAGAAGAAAGAAACTTATTCAATTTTAAAACAACTTGAGAGTGAGTAAATGATGGTATAAAAATAAACACTATGACAGAACTGACAGACAGATGACAGAACTGTCACTTTTAAGTGAATTTGTTAATAAATCAAAATCTGAAGAAAAAAATCACTCACTGCCCTTGACTGAAGAACTTTAAAACAGCTGCTTTAAGAGTCAATGTATAGTGTTATTTTAATATTTATTCATTCAATTTCTTGTAATCTGTATCTCTGTTCTTATTTTTAATGACAAAGATTTTACTCTTCACCCACCATTCCTTTTAATATTTTGTTACCTTGAAAGGCTTTGTTTTTTTTAATTCGTTTGGCTGTAATCTCAGACTACTTGCAAAATAGTAAAACCAACAAGACAAAGAATCATGAGAAAATCTGCTGTTTTTAAGAGAGTCATAAAGCTGTATCTTTCTTTTATAAATATAAAACCAAAGAGTCTTTGTAGATATGAAGTATACAGTATTACTCTATAGTCATTATGTCCCCTTTAAAAGAAGATCCTCTCTGGGTTAAAATGATTGGAACACAGCAAAAAAGGTTAAAGGACACTTCAAAATGTTTGTTTGAGATATGGGTCAGATATTTAATTATTCATGTTATTAATTTCATAAAATGAACATGTTTTATTGACAGCCCTAGTAATAGTCTGCATCATACAAAAGTGCATTCTTTGTGTGGATGATTCTCGCTGTGTGGTGGATCTGGCCACACATATTCCACTGGGATCTAAATGAACCATAAAACCAGCTGATTATCATTCACGAGCACTTGGCACTGCAACCTCCCAAAACCTCTGCTTACATAAATTATGCTTTCGTTGTTTTATAGAGGTAAGCCTACGAGCTGTTTACATAATTGAATCTGCATGCAAACATGACTAACAGGAAAATATGAACTTCTTCTTTTTAAGCACTTTGACCTGAAACTATCAACTTTTTCGTGGTATAATATGCCCGGAAGACCCGACTGAGACCTAAGTAAGTTATTCATCGATTTCGAGGATTTCAGGACCCATAAAAACAGACTCTGAAGATTAAAATTTCTCTGACTGATGAACATTTGTTTGATATTGTTCCATGCGTACACTGTGGCAATTCAAATACATATTTATGAATATCGAACTGAAGATAAATAAATGAAACACAGAAAATGAGACGAGTAAAGTACATGAGCCATTGGAGAATAAAACTATATTCATAATCTGTTAAATTATTCAATATAATGTTGGGCCACATAGTTCTGAAATAGAGTTATACACAATCACTATCTGTCACCCTCTGTGGAAAGGTCTATTTTATGGAGGAATATAGCAGGTTTAGATGCTAATGCAGACCAGTTTTGGCCACACAAACTAAAACTAAAGCTATGAATAACTTCAGCTTCTTAAAGCTTTTATCAACGCTTTTAATGTTTTATGCATAATTTTTAGGCAGCTGTTCCATGCCACGTCCAAGTGATGCATTTCCAGTGTCAGATGGCACAGAAAGAACATTTACAGTCTTCTGCCAAGCGACCTAAACATGAGTCAAAGGTGTTTAATGATTTTTAGAAACACTTGCTGAAGCCTCATATTTCACATTCGCTATCTTGTTTCTTTTAGACAGAAAATTATATGATGTACAAAAGCCCAGTTTGCCTGACTGCGATGAAACATTTCCTTCTGCATATCTGAAAAATTTTCACTTGACACAGAAGGCCTGCTAATTCAAAAGAAGTTTCAAAGAAATTTTGCAACTGAAATGAGTATGTTTGATTGGTTTCTATTCATAGAGTCACTTGGTAATTGAAAATAAGAGTGACTAATGTCTAAAAATACTAATGAAAAAGCTGAGGTTGAAGTTCAGGCATCCGTAGGTCTTCTGTTGTGATGTTGAGAGGATGTCATGTTAAATTATAAATAGTGCTTTTAAAACAGATTTTACAAAAAGTGTAAGACTTTTTCAAGACCTTTTTAAGACCAATCAAAGAAAATATAAGGAATAAAATTTAGGGTAAATAATACGGCAGTAGGTTTTCTAAAATTTAAATCTAAAGAATTGAAAGTTTGAAAACAACTTCCTATAGATTTACATCACTTTAACATTCATCTAACAAACTCTCAACTGTTGTTGTTTTTTTTGGGTCTTATTTTCCAGTGTCTAAAGATTCTTAAATCAACTACGATATAGTACATTTCCTATGGACAAGATTATATCCCACTCTATACAGTTTTTCTCATCTTGTCTTGTTTCAAATATAAATATGTATTTTGTGTTTAACTGAATAGTGATCATTTTGAATACTGTTGATGAAGCTATGAAAACATGTAGGTCTTATGAATACTGTATGTATTTTTGTAACTATTACAGTACTAAATAAGAATAAGAAAGCTTATGTTTCTCTACTTGCTATGTTATGATAATGCAATATACAGAACTTCATTAGCTTGTACATTATGTTGCAAAAATGATGACATATTCAGCGAGGGTAAAGCCATAACAAACGTAGTATATCATGATGACATGGTTATTAAACTGAGATTTAGACACAGTAAGAGGTGAATATGTAGTTACATACAGTCTGTCACAACAGACGTCTAATGCACCACAGTTTCTACAGAATGACAGCAAGTAAATGAAGCAAGAAAAGAGATGAGTTTGTGTCTGACGGGAACTCATTCATTCAAAGTAAAGTCAGATTGGGGACCTTTGGCACAAGTTATGTCTGGAGTGTGAATTTGGTTTTGGTGTATAAGCGAGACCCATATACGTAAAATATACCTGACCAAATTGTTATTGCTTTAAAATGATCTCAGTGTAATGTAGTTTTTATAGGTGCATAAAATACAGTTAGGGTAATGTTAGCATTAGGGAAGGACCAGCCTATATATTAAGCTATTTAAGTTGTGCCTTGACTCAAATATGCAGCATGTTAATTTAATAAAACCGCTTAGGAGAAGCAAATATCTTAATCTAGGCTGTTAATTGAGCTTCAGATGACCATTAGACCAGTCCAGAGGTGTTTAATTAACAGCAGTGTGCAAATAGGTTGGGTGTAAGTTGAAAAGACTAAGGAAGGCCAATAAAACAAGTGAAAGCATTGCTTCTATCATCAATCGTTATAGGATGGAGTCTGAGTTTTGGAAACCAAAAGTTTTAGAAACTCAAAAAAAAAAAGAAGACCTACATAAGTAGAAAGTGAACCAGTAAAATATATAGAAAGAAAAGTAGCACAACTATAATGAGTAGTCGGTAGAACTGTGAGAAGACGTGAGTTTGTGGCGTTGTTTTCTGTGAGTTTTACTGATATGTCCTGACAGGAGGTAGGTAGCGCAACCTACATTCTGTCAGTCAGCTGCTTTGATTTCAAAAAGAAAAGATGAATCCAATATGTTTGTGAGAAATACAAAATGCCTCTGGGCAATGTATTGTATTTGTATACAATCGATAGCTAACACATGTTCTGTCATATCATTCTGTAAGAGAATTTGCAGCTGTCACCATAAAATCTGAAATAAGAAAAAGCCCTTTTCTCTAGCCTGTGCTTTATTGAACTCTGGCAGCAATTTAAATTGTCAAGACATATATAGAAGCTCTTTAGTTTGTCTAAAGAGCTTCTATACAAGACTTGACAATTTCAATTGTTGGCAAAAAGTTTTTAAGCTGCTATGGGGTTGGGTTAGGCATACTAGCTTTTATTCAGGGTTTTTTTTTTTTTAACAAACCAGCTAGTAGGCTATACAATGTAGCCTATAGTAGGACAGATTATGCTTCATCTTCCAATGTTTGGTTACTAGCTTATTTTTAGCCCAACTTTTTCAGTTCTTTGTTTTGCATCTTTTAATTTTCATTGGAACTGAGTGAAAAATGGAATGTGCTTTATTATCTATCCATTTTGGGGTAATAATGATGTTATTTTTTAATTTATTTTTTAAACTCAGCAAGTTTGAATGCTCGAGTCTCACGAGGACAATTTAAATATTGACGGCCGTAACGGGTTAGACACTGCCGGAGGAAAATGTTTATTTGTTTGAGTTACTAGTCAGCCTGTTTGTAACCCGACTATTAGCTATTTATTAATTTTTTTTTTTTTTTGCCGTTATATGATTTACCAAACCATCCCTTAACATTATTGCGATGTTTAGATACTGAAACCCACAAAACAACAAGAACAAAAATAAAATACCTCAGAACGTGCTTCAGTTTGGCGTGGCGTTTTGACGACGGTGTTCACAACCCATCCAGCTCTCTTCCCTAAGCTGAAAACTGTGCTAATTTAATTCGTTAATTAATATTGTGTGCCGCTTACTTGTGACACTCTGTGAGGAGCTGGGAGGAGGAGACGGGGGAAGGAGGAGCAAAGCCGTTCAGCGCTCTCCTCTCCACGGCTGCCTCATCCTCCACTGAGTGAAGGAGAGAGTGAGAGAGTATGGAGCTAACTGTGTGTGAGCCGGACACTGATGCGCTCTGAGCGGCAGAGTGAGAGAACGCACACCGGGTTCGAGATAGCGCACGAGAACAGCGCCTGTAGGCTGCATTTAAGCACTAATATCAGTCCAAGAAAGAAGAAAGAGCGCAGAGAAGGAGCAGGACAGAACCTCCATAAAGAACAGATCGACCGTTTGGAAGAAATCAGCGCTTCTAACTTTGAAGGACCGCAGTGAGCGCGCATCACTGCCTCAGTAACCACCACACTGAAGAGATCCTCACCGACTCCAGCGATGCGATCCGGGGTGCTGCTCCTGCTGATCTCCGTGCTGCTCGGGTTCGGTAGGTGAACGGAGTTTTTACAAATGCTCTACGCATCATATTCACCTGTCAGGTACTTAGACCTAGGGAAAAAGTGCACATGATACCCGGCTGTCGTTTACTGAAACATATATATACTAATGGTTTGTAGTGTTACCTGTGTGTATTTAGCATGAAATGGTATTTGTTTGTGGTGGTTCACTTGTTTTATTTTAGGTTTGTGCTGTAGCCTACTGGTTCGCGCGCATCGGTTGTGTTACGGACATGGCAGCCACATGATAACTGTTCTAAACAGTGTAGTCTAGTCATCTTTGCAACTTTTCTTTGTGTTTCGTGATTATTGTGACTTGTTTTAGAAATGCTCACTTAATTAGACATACATTAGCAGTATGAGAATGTGGGGTTCCGACCTCCCTAATTGAGACATGCGCCCTTCAAAATGAACTCAACATAAAGTCGAGGTCTTTAAAGAACGTACGTTTTCACATGATTTTTAATTTTCACGTTATACAAAAAAGTGTGCAAATTCATATTTTTACAGTATTATTAAATAAATGTTCACAGACAGAAATTGGCTGAGCCAACCAAAAATAAATAAAATAAAACGATAGTAAAATTGCATAATTTATGCATAAATTATTGAAATTTTGTCCTGCTAAAATGCATAAATTGACAAACCCCACTTAAAAGTCAAAGTATAATTCGCTCACTGTAGACTACACTGTTCAGTTTTAAAATATCTTCTGTGAGATGTGTAGGATGTATGAGTGTTT
Source organism: Enteromius mattozi (assembly GCA_032359235.1). Taxonomy (NCBI): domain Eukaryota; kingdom Metazoa; phylum Chordata; class Actinopteri; order Cypriniformes; family Cyprinidae; genus Enteromius; species Enteromius mattozi. The sequence goes on from JAUMHE010000059.1 coordinate 13,013,026, forward strand.
GTTGAGGTTCGAATCCGTTCTTAACCATTTCCACCTTCCTTGGTGGTTTAAGCTGTTGGGGTAGATACAACAGCAGAGATCACAGGCCGACACTCGTTTTCATTTAAAGTGCCATGACTTCTGCTCCCTTCAGCCCTCATTTGAGATTCTGTGTTGTTTGATTGTGTGAGCTTGAAATAACCTGCAGACGAACCCCTGAACGCTCACATTTAAGGTCCAGCATGGGCCAAACTCCTCATTTGAATCTGAAACTGGCAATAAAGCCCCCGGTATAGCTCCCGCATGCACACTTGAGCGAATGAACATCAAATCTCAAGAGGCTTTCTGGTTTATTACTGCTTTTTATGAGTCTGTGTGCCGAGATGTTAAGACTCGCAGGGCTGTTTCTTTTTTCTTTTCTTTTTTTTGTACCTCCCTCGTGTGAGTCTTGAGAGGGAGTGCTTTGCCGTCAGTCTGAAAATCATTTTTTATGACCTGAGAGGAAGCACTGACAGGATTTTTGCTGCAGAGTTGTGTTACGCCGTATGCATATGGTGTTGCACTTCATCTGCTCAGAACTTCAAGTTTACACACTGATGATATACTTCAGCCCCCCTTCTGCTCCTGTCAACTCTGTGTTACCTGACAGCATCTCAGCAAACCGAGAAACATTTCATGGACGTTTTCGAAAATATACATAAAATTAACGATCACCGTCTTCCAACCATCTGCGTGACAGATTACTCTGAGTAACGGTTATTTATACTCACCGTCAGAGAAGCTGTTCCTCTGGTGAGCCGAGATGCTATCAGGTGAGACTTGTGTTTGTACCAGTCCCTGGGGACACTTTGTTAACCATGGCCAACTCTTGTGTTACAAATGAACGCCGGTTTTATTTAGCATCTCTTGACAGTTGAATCACGGTGCTGTGGCCAGGGAAACAGAAGGAGAGGAAAAGTCGATGCGATCTGACACCCTTCATCTGATCCCTTTATCTGCTCCGCGGCCCCGCTGCCTCCCCAGCAGTGAGGGGGAGCGGCAGATCTTTCCCCCGCAGCGACAGGGACAATCTCATTCACGCTTGGCCCACACTCCACTTATAGCTCTCACCGAACAAGGAGCAGCCAAGGACCCCGTGAAACAGAGCCCTCGGGCAGACCAGTTCGAAGACACTCGAGATCGGTCGCCAAAATAAGTGCAACTTTTAAAAAAAATGTTTTAGTTTTAACTCCGTCACAGAGAGTCGCAGCATGTTGAACTAAGCAAATATTGAATTTCCCAGATCCCGCCCACCGCACTCCACAACTTCCTGATTGCTGCAGAAGGCATCATGTTTCCTCTTTAAGTATCATAAACACCATCAGCATTGTCAGCAGTGGCTTGCAGCCGTGGGGGCAGTGGAGCGCTGCATGGTTTTGTGCAGCCCACATGCTGCCATACAAGATGCTGTCAACGCTTGCTAACAATTATATTGTAATCAGAGCTTGTCTTTCATAAAACATGGACTGTGGGGGCATCTCGGCTGTTGTTTGACAAGCTACCTTGGCCTTTTGTCTGTAAGCGGCTTGGGTTGTATTATGTAGGCTAGATTTTTACAGCTGTGGCACTCTGATAATACTGGAAACTGAGTGCCTTTATGTATATTTGATGCCTTTTTTTGCCTCGATTATAGTTCATGAGGGCTTAACGCCTTCAGACTTTTTGTATTTGCCTGGTTGGGCCATTGGTTCATATTGTTTACTTGCCCTGCCAAAATTGTCTTTGGAGGAAAAGAGAAAGTTATTGTTCACTTAATTTTTTGATCCATGTAACCTTGTGTTTTAATAAATAAGGATGTTACAACACCAAAATTGTAGATATTAGTAAATAAACCTCACACTGTTGGTCTGTCTTGTCCTGCCAAAATTTTAGTTTTTGAGACACGTAACCTTGTATTCTAATAAATAAAATTGTTACAGCAGATTATAGATCCAAATAAAATTTCACAACTCCAATTGCAATTCCAGTTTTGGTAACACAGCAAAAGCTATTAACTATTAACTATTAGCTATTAACAAGAGCAAATTATTAAATGTAAGCAAAGTTTTAAATTCTGCTCTATTTGAAAACAGGTGATGGAGATTTACCGCTAATCAAAGAACCGGCTTTACTAATGATATGCGCTTGACTATTGCATGCAAAATATCATGCAGCCCTATTCATAACTGACTGTGTGTAAGAGAATACTCACCAGGGTGGACATTTTTACATAATTTTATGTTTATTTGTCTATTCAAGTGTGATAAAAAGCAAAAGAGAACTCAATTTGGTACCCATGCGCTGTTTGAAAGGTGGCTTTATGCACGTGGTTTGGGTGTGAGCACAGAAAACCATCTCAGACGGCGTGCGAGAACTAAATTAAGCTCGCTTCAGTTCTCTTTGTCATTGCGCTTGAATATTTTCATTTGGCAAGACTTAAAACCATGTGAATTCTGTCAGCTGTCCTGAACATCTTTGATGCTGACCTCAGGTCATCGGGCACTTCTTATTGTCACATCCTGAACACAGAAGGAATAATAAGATCATCTCTAAAGGACTTTTAGTTTTAAGGTATTTTATTCATGCTGAAGATCCCGAACGCCTCCATTGATGTTCATGAAGCTGTGTTATAGGGTTCGTTTGTGCTTTCCAAGGACAGCTTGTCCAGGAATTACAGATGCAAGGCTGTATATCTCTTTCAGTTGGTTGAAGCTTAAATTTTCTCCCACCTCTTTCTTTTATTTCACACATCTGTGAACTCTCCACTGCCTCAAAGCTGCATTTAAGCTTCAGCCTGCAATGTGGTATTTAAGTGTAATCTGCTCTGTGAAGCACCCAGGTAAACACCAATTTTCTCCCAGCTGGTCTCATCCCTCTTGCTGTCCAGTTGAGCGTGATGGCTCGACTCGGGCCGGGTCAGTCCAGGAATGAGGTGGGGTGCGTTCCCGACTTCGACTCGGCCCATGCGGATGGGGGTCAGCCTCTATGTGCTCTCTCCTCTATTTGTTTTTTATGTAATTTGATTTGAGGCAGACAGAGATGGATTAGCCCATAAATAAGTGAAGAGAAAATCACAACTCAGAGAGATGGCAGAGATAGAAAGAGCTCTGTGTTATTTTTCCCTGGCTTGCCATCATTCCGAGAGCGTTTCCACAGATGCCGCCTGAGATGCATGGACGACACTCGTAAAACAAAAGCAAAAGGAATGGCTATTTGTTACTGAGACTTTTACATTTTATCAGTGTTCCTGGCCACCGTGCATCTCGCAAACTGACAGTTGGGAGTGTAGACGTGCTGCTCTACTTGTCTCTAGGTTAATTAGATCACATTAAAGCTTGAAGGTCGTCAGATTTTCTTAAATGTCACTTAACACTTTCCATCAAAGTTTCCTTCTCCTCACCCACACTGAAGCACTGACAGGCCTAATGGGATCTAAGCAGGTAATAACAAAGTCATTTCTTGACATGTTTGTATATGAGCAACCTCGTGTGTGAGTGTGTGTGAGGGTCCCTGCTGTGTGTGTGGGTGGCAGTTCCTCTGTGTGTATATGAGCTTATTTTTCCTCACTCTGCACAATCAATCATTTGATCATTTATTTCTCTCTCTAATTTGCTGAAGGGGGTTTAAAAAAACATCAGCATCATTTTATTCTCGTGCTATATTGCAGCTATGAATCAATGTGACGCTGCCACATATTTGCGTCGCATTGCAAGCAGTTGTTTGGTTGTCGTCTTGACAGACTCTGAGAGATAGACTTAAGTAGGCCTGGCGAATTCCACTCGGGATTTATGTTGTTGAATGTGAAGCGCTTGATCTGATAAGGGTTTCTGTGTCTGCAGGAAGTTTGTGCCGCGGACAATTGCAAACCTGGATTGACAGGTTTGGAGCTTGGAGTCTGGTGGCATTACATAGCGAGCCTGTTTACCGCAGCACGGATGAGTGCCACAATACAAGCATAAGCCTGGCTCATTTAAATGCAAATCAATCTTTTGACTACACAACAGCGATTGAAGGTGGGGTTACTGTCCTCTTACCTTTAGATAATTCTGTGCATGTTTTTCTGGGGTAACAATGCATCCTTAACAGCCGCCGTTGTAACTTCACCCTGGATTGCTTTGTGGTCACATTTCTGATAAGAGGCTGACAGTGCACTTCAGAGTGACCAATTTCACAACACAAGATACTTTGCTGCAGAGGAAGGCTTCTGTCGGGAGTGTTGTGTGATCTGAACCCCGTGAGGCGCGGTTAATACTTCTTCATTATTTTGTGCTAGTAAACCGATTGCTTTGATGGCATCTTTTGATGGGAACTGCAAGTAGTCGCCACGGGAGCTTATAATAATTGTTCTCAGCATGCGTCTGTGTTGTCTCTCTTTGTTTGAGGCAGATTTTAAAGCCTTAAAGCATTTCCCATAAAGAACCTCTAATAATGTTCTTCTTGAAAAAGGCCCAACACCCAAGTTTACTCTCTGGAGGCTCGAACGCCTTGCGGAACCTCGTTATCTTGTGTGTGGTGATGTCTGCAGTGGTCCGATCTCGGTAAAGCATGCAAAATGTTTCACTAACAATGAGTTATTTCCCGCTAGTCTGAAATCAAGGAAGCCTTGTGGCAAGTCTTGAAATAGACGTAATTGTTTGTAGGAGACTTGTATAAACCTTAGATGTTTCAGCAGACGGGTTCCCTGGCGTTCTATCTTGTGAAATCAAGTAAGATAAAGATGCATCTGGCAAAGCCTGTGAGACTGTGCTTTTATTAAATCTTGAAATTGAATCATTCCTTCACTCAGAAATAAAAAAAAATTGTCCGAGACTCAGCTGTCTGAGTGTTTGTCTTTGACTTGCGTCTAAACCCCTAGACTACCTCAGAACAACCGAGCAACTTCTGTTGAGCGCAGTACAGCCGTGCCTTTTTTCAGCACAGCAAACGAGGCCATCTGTACATTAAGAAGAGGCCGTTTTGAATGGCTGCCTCAATTGCTGTGGTGCCATGATTTAATAAAGGAGAACTCTTATTCAATCAGCAGCTCTGAAACATCCGCAGAAAATCACACACGATGCGCGGACGCATCCGTCCGGCACACCCGCTTGGCCGCCGACCAAAGCTAAATGGTGCAGCTTGAGTGAACTGACTTCTCCTGTTTCGAGTGTGCCAAAAAACACGAAAGCAGCTTCTTTTAATATCAGATACATCCTGCGAAGGAATGAAGCGATGTAGGACGCTGGAGCCAAAGCAAGATTCTGTTAAGATCCTGTCAGTCCTCTGCGGTTTGAGCCGAGTATGGGCTGATAAACAGAAAATCAGAGCTAAGTGCAGTTTATTTTCACCTTATCAATACTGATAATGGTCTGTAATGAAGAATGGCGGGGCAGTAATCTTATAAAAGCCATGAAGTCAGATCAGATAGCACACAGACAGATCTAGAGAGCACAGAGTTTTTTAAAAGTAGCCAGTAGGCTGAACCCCGTCTTAAGTGCGCTTTGAAAATGATGCATCTGTCGAATGACATCGCTTGAGGTTCAGCAAAGCAGGTGAGACTGAACTAAAGGTGCGACTATGTGTTCTTGCCTGACAGCTTTTCAGGACTGAAAGCTCCATTTCCTGTTTGAAAGCTGCTTTTTTTTCTTCTTAGATTGCTGGAGAAAGATGAAACGAGGTTGAGGAGGAGTTGACAGGCACACCTCAACTTAGACAGGCAGAGTTTGATTCTTTTGTAAGACAAAAGGCTTCTGCAGCATTTTGATAACAGATATTTTTTCCAGGGAGAACATTAACAATAACTCAACTTTACATGTATCGATAGTTATTCAGCAGAAACAACAAAGACAACAGAGAACCGAAGAGTGCACTTGTAATTTTGAAGCATCGATATTTATTGACAACCACAGAGTCCAACTGACCTCTGCTAAATGGAAAGAAAATTATTTCTTCAGAGGTTCATATAGAGCAGAATAGTGCTTCTATTTTCATGCTGCCGTAATATTTCCCTTCAGGCTGCTAAAACCTTCTCTAACTCCTCTGCTGAAGCTATTTCTCCAAAGGACTGGGAGAGGAATATGTTGTAACTTTGAATGCTTATACTTGCATCAACGATTTCCAACAACAACAAAAAAAATGAATAAAATGCACTTTGCTATGAATTATTGTGCGTCTCGGAGGGTCTCGGCAGAAAATCTGCATGAAATGATACATTACCCTGAATTCACTATCATGAGCCTTGACTGTATGTGGTTGTTTATCTTCCATTTAAGGTATGAATTTATTATAGAGGAGAACAAAAGAGGGCCATTTTCAGACAACTTAAATGCTTTTGCACAAATAAACATTTTAGAAAACAAAACTAGGGAGCCAGGTTGATCCCATAGGCACCGATAAAGCATAAATACATAATTAATAGGCTCTCCGTCAGAGGTCCTCACATGAACGCCGTCTAATGCTCTAAGCGTAAGAAATGATGTGACACCATCTACACTTATTAAAGATCAAGGTCCCAGAGGATGTGACTAATGTAGGTGGCCTTCCAGCACTTACCACTTTCTAAATCAGTGGCAATGCTCTATATATCTGTAGATGCTTTTTTTTCATTTATTGTCGTTTCTACAGCCCTAGCAGTTTTTGGGAACATCCGCAAAGCTCCTTTTCAAGGACATGCATCAGCACGAAGGTTAGGAGTTCAGCTAAATCATTTTTGAAGCAAGACCATCCCGAAGTGCATTTTTCAGGTAGAAGAGTATTTCGGATGGACACACTCTGGCTAATCGGAAGTCTTTTTCTGGCTGGAAAACTTTCGTGGAAGGTGTTTTAACTTGGTGCCGCATTCTCCTGAACCCCTGCAGCTTGCAGATTGCTTGCAGCCCATAAATGTGCTCTCTCTGAATTCATTTGTAGGTCGGCTATATGGCGCGTATTGCTGAGCTGGTGGTTGTACCAGGCATGTGGTCCTGTTTCTGGCCCTTGGGGTTCCCCGTCCTTGTGTTAATGGTCCAGCTCCAGACTCTGCTGTGCGTTAGATGATGGAAGCAGGTTTGGTAAATAGCAAAGACGAACTGCTGTGTTCAAACATTCCTAATGGGACTCTGGTGCAAATTATCATCTGGGAGGTAAAGACGACAGCAGACGGGGAAAGAGGGAGACAAGACTGATGGTTTTCTGTACTTGCATGTTTCCTTTAAATGGGACTAAAGGTGTGAAAAGATTCTGAACAACAAATAAAACCCCGAGAGTCCATTAGAATATCGTTCACAGCTTTGGACTTTCATTTCATGCATCTTCTCTCCGTGAAGAAATTATCATATATCTGCCGTCACTCCTGGTGTCATATTGAGCTGAGAAACACAGAAACACGTTTCTTGCTGAGCGTATTAAGATTTACACCTTCTCTCGTCTTCTCTCACTCATTATTATGCTCCATTGTCACAAAAAAATAATTATTTTGAGGTGCACACAGTCTTTAAGTCTTTTAAGAGTTTAAGTATTCTGTAAGGCTCAGTGGAAGTTTTCATTTCTCAGAGGCTGCTCTTTTATAGCTCAGGAGAGTTGGAGTGTGATCAGTTATATGTTTTTTAGAGGGGTCATTATGAGAAATCAAATTTTTCTGTCCAATAAAAGCACACAGTAACTTTCAGATCTTAGAACTTTCTTCCAGAAAAAGACACTGGATTGACCTAAGCTGACTTTTTCATCTTACATTTTTTTACATCTTCAGTAATTCCATTGACATTACTATTCATGTGAAAATCATTAGTAGTGCAGCATATGTGCCTAGGTTTCAATTATAGTTCATTTAAAGCCAAATTTTGAGTTAAAATAATTATTATTTTAGGCCAAGCTGTTGGGTTTAGTGTAGCAATATAAATTGGTGGGCGGAGCCTTCTTGCTGATTATTGCTGTGTCCAAGTTCAGAGGCTGCATTCAATGACTGATTGCATCACCGTTGCATGAAGGGAGTTCCAATTTGAAGTCTCCTTTTTCCAATGCAGCTTTGAAATGCTTCTTTTGTTTCCCGGGCAACTAAGAATACAACCGATGAATACTTTGTGAACCAGACAATTCTGAGATTTATTGTGTGGTTGCTGTATTTAAGTGTTGGGTTTCAATTTACTTGAATATCAGCAATACAAATATATATGAAAGAGCTGTTGCAGTTAAAGGAAACAAGATAAATACTCTGTAATCTAGACCATCCTATTTAATAATGCTAGGTCCAACCTTTGCGGCCTTCAAAGGCCTTCTAAAAATTCTTCTAATAATGCAGCCTTCAAATTGGGACACAGCTTCTATCTACAGAATTATAAGCAAGAATTAATGCAGATAGCATAATTTAGATAATCTAGCCTTGGAACAAAAATTGGTAGGGTATGTTTCAGTTTTTATTAAAATCTGACCTTTATTTCCTGTATGTTTTTGCCATCTTTGCATATTTCAGCAGTTTCTGACATTGCTGACGTCTCTTTTGAATCTCTAAAGAAGGCACAATTTGGCTTTAAAGGGCATATATCTTAGAATGCAAAAATAGAGAGAAAACTATAGGGTAAATGTAGCCAAAATTTTGTCATTATTTAGTGACTTTTATCTTGATCCAAACAATATATTCTTTTGTATTCCATAATGCACATTTGAAAGGGAATAAATTATGCATTTAAATATCTATAGGGTAAAGTGTTAATGGTTGAATCGGCTCCCTTTTCAATCTAGGAGAAGCAGTTGAGATATTATTAAAAAGATCTCTGTTGTAACTTCACTTTCCTATGGGGGTTTTCATCCGTTCCTTTTTTACAAACATAAAAACGTGGTCCAGGACTGAAATGAGAAGGTCACAGCTTAGTCTCTGAGGCAGATGCATGGGACTCAAGCCCATGGCAAGGTTGTTTTGGACCGCAGTGAGGTTTCCTCCAGTTGCCTGTGATGTAAGTAGGACAAACCCAGGGTCCCTCAGAAGATCTCTGTCGTTTTAATACCGCTAGTGTCCAGAGGGTCCAAGAGGCAGAAGCCGGTGATAGAGTTACAGCTTCTGCAGAGGGCAAACAAGGAGATATGACACGCTGCTGTGATGGGTCTTTAATACCAGATAGCAAGAGGACACCAGGGACCGGTGAGTGTGTGCTCGCACGCTTACTCCTGGCTTTTAGGGGCGTGAAAGTGTATGAATGTTGGCATAGGTGCGAAAAAGAGTGGAGACAACATTTAATTTAGCTTGTCAGTTGTCACGGGTCAAGCTGAAGGGAAAACATCTCCTGTGGCTAAGAGAGCTGATGTGAGAAGAAAGCATCCGTCCATGTGTTGACTGGGAAAAATGTGCATCACGATGGAAAAAATGCTTTGGAAAAAAACATATAGTTAAAGCTCAAGTTGTCAAACTCACCCTAACACTCGGTCTTTTGACCACTGGGCAGTGCCGTCGACTTACAACAGATAGCCTCACTTGTCCCCGTGGAATTACAGAACCTGTAAAGACATTTAAATGTGAGGCAATTTGACGTGACAGAAAGGTTCAGACATATGCTTCCTTTGAAATTATTGACAGACAAATGTCTTTGAGAATCACATGTCATTCAGGACTTCTAGTACTAGATGATTAGAAAATCTCTTCCTCTGCAAGACGCACACAGTACAGAGACTGTCTCACACGCATTACCCTTTCCTCGCTAGTCATACTTTTCTAATCTGTCCTTACGGGGCTGTGCTGCACATTGACTAACTGTGTGTTTGGCAGATTGAAGAGGAGCACTGGGATGAAGCATTGACTCCGTACTGACGGTGCTACTGCTCTTTCTTTAACCCATCTGCCCTGAACTCCTCCCTCTCGATAGCCAGAGAGAATGTCTTCATCGCTGAATTATAGGGCAGGATGGTCATTAGCCACACACTTTCTCTTCACCACACAAATGCTCACACATTCCTGACATGCTTTTGAGATAGGAGGGTTGGATTAATGGGTTAGTTTTCTTTTCAGTTGCATTTTTTTCCTACACTTTTATTGATTCAGTAGTGGAGAGTGGAAGGGTAATCGGGAACAGGGTCAGAAAATGATGTGGTCCGGATTCGAACCACCAGGCCATGGCTTTGACAGCGATGGAAATTTTTTAAAGGCAGGTCACACTACGCTTTTTATTCTGTTGGCTTGCATTGATACATATGCGAATGTGGAGGACCAAAAAAGCTCATGCTAATTTTGTTTTGTTCTCTGATGTTTATCACATGTGACCAATAGATCAATATGTCACGCCTTGACTTCCTAACTGAGAGAACACAAGTATTTTAAAAGCAGAACTGCTGTAGATTGTACATTTTGTACATTTTATGTACATCATAGGTGCCAGTCCTATTAACCAACTAATAAAGATATTAAGGAGAACTTGATAAATAGGCTAGAGACAGGTGTGTTTGATCAGGGTTGGAACTGAACTCTGCATGTAGGTAGGAACATATATCAGGTTTTAAAAAAATATGTGGATTGTGAAAATCATGAAAATTCTTAAAACACTGGTATATGTAATTGCACCTTTATTCTTATACTGTATGAAAATGTCTGACCTGATAGAGGTTGGTTTTCCTTTTTATTTGACATCCTGCTGACAAATAACTAATTCAAAATCCAGAAAACCTATTCGAAATCGTTTTATCCCATTTTGACATGTGATTATTGTTCCAGGTTTCCTAGATTTAATTTGATCCTGCTTCATAACATCCTGATTTGTTTGTCATGTGCTTATGATTCATTTGGCTGTATTTCAGTCAGAATGTCAATTTTTCTTACAAGCTGTGAATACTTTTTTTATTCACTGAAAAGAACTGGCTCATGAGAGTCATTACCCTTTGAATTGGACTACGGATATTCAGCTAATAACTCTTTTATAACATTTAATCAGTAACAGAACATAGTTTAAGGAGTTTACATGACCTTATATGTTACTGGGTTTATTAAGTAGAATCAGCGAAAGATTGTGCCTGTAAATGCACTGTGTAAGATGAGAGAGGAGGGGATTGTTGAGCTGTCAAATACACTGAGATTTCCCCAGAGCTCTTAATGCTACAGGGCAAACCCCAGCAGTTGACTTTACTTTAGTGCTTTATGACACAGGATTGCCTTAAGTCTTTTAGCATTTACTGTTATCTTCTTGTAATTCTTGACAGTTTCTCACCAAATGACTTATAAGGACATACATACGTTGAGTTTGTGATAATTATGTCAGCAAGAAGGAGAAGGTACTTTGTCTTAGCACCCACCCAGCACAGCACAAGATGCGTTAGCTATTTTAGTTTTTACTAAAGCAATAAGCCACTCAAGGCCATGCGTTGAATGCTTTTAATAATTTGAAAAACGCTGTACTAATAGAAATCAGTTGATGTATCATCTCAGGTTCCTGACTGTGGCTCATCGCATCAGATTTGAGAGCTGAAACTGACTGTGTGTATTTTGTGCTATTTCTAGAAGACTGAAACTTTTCCATCACACATATGAGCAGTCTTTGCAGATCAGGTGTAGATTGGAAGGGTTTGGCCTTCGCAAGGACTCGCAGTTTGCTTGGCACAGGGTTCTCTAAAACACTCAAAAGCTCTAGCCTTTTCTCTTGGGCTCTGTTTTCTGGCCAGTTGGACGAGACAAGCCGTGTCATTCCTATAGCTGCGTCAGACATGCTGGACATGTGCTGTTTTGAACTTTGGCTTTGATTGCTGGGGCGTGAAAGCGAGTCAGCAAAAGTGTGAAGTGTAAAACTGGCTGAGGAAAAGCAGGATGCTGCATGCCAACAAACATTTTGAATAAGAATTTGCCGGCTTGTGAAGACACAATTCATGCTGTGTACTGGATATTTGCATATTATTCTACCACAGAGAAATGTGATACTTCTTTATTTGCCCTAAAAGGTGGATGTTATTAAGTCTGTAAATGTTCTCAAATGTTCACCAAGAGGCAGATACCAAAAATCTAAAGCATGCTTTGCTTTTAGACTATGCGAAAACAATTAATTACTTTGACTTTGAAGAATAAACATGTTGAATTAAGCCGTAACAAAAGGAAAGAAAAGATACTAAAATAAATGAGTCTTTCTGTGTCTTTTTTATCCACGGAGTCTGCAGCGTAATTTGTCGTGAAAACATGAAAACATGAAAAATACATTGTTGACTTGAGTCTGGTGGGCCTAAGTGTTAAATAATTACAATAAACTGCCTCAGGTTCTTCTAAACCAGAGCACTTCAAAGAGCACAACTTATATTTGACGGAGGAAAAAAACCTTCACGCTGTCATGTTCTATTTTTACATTGACTTCTGCTGAAAACCGCCTGTTTACACGTCCCATAATCCCGTTGCCCCCTGTGTTATGTGTTATTGTGATGTTTCATCAAATCTCTTGAGGAACGGCAGCGCTGGATGCTAGAAGGTTACTTTCTGAATGAAAACACTGAAATGATGTCTGCTTTACCTGAAAAACAGAAATAACAGTAGATGATGGCAGCTGTAAAAGCAGATGATGACATTAGAGGCGGTAACGAGAGGCCAGAGAGAAACTGGAGCCTGCAGGCGACACAGAGGTGCTGTTTCTACTAACATCGGACCCTTATTTCTTGATATGTATGAGCAACAAATGTCGACGCTGAGAAAATCTTTTCACAGGAAACGCTGTGTCTCTCAGGTTTCGCAGGGTCTGCGCTCGGCCATCTGCTCATGCTTGCATCATTCTGTTGAGAGCTCTGTATGTCAACATGAAATCAAAATTGACACAATCTAGTTTTTAATAAAAGTCCCAGGTTCTACTGAGGATGATTAATCAGTGCACTTTATTCCTGAGATAAACTTGTTTGTTGCGAATTGTTTCATGGAAATGCAATAACTTTTTCCGCCTGTGAAATTGCATTTCTGCTTGTGTAATCAAGACTGTGTGGGTGGGGAAAAATATTATTAACCAATAATATTGCAGTATGTTGCAATCCACTCAATTCCCAATGCGACTTACTCTGTTTTGCTTTGAATGTCACTTTGCTGTTTTCTATTTAAAGGCTATTATATTAGCGTGCAGTAAATGAGCAATGCATTCACACGTTCACTTTGTTGTTTCTCCACTACTGAATATTAATAGATTAAAGGTCATGCGCGCGCACACACACACTCACGTGCAGTTCATCCTTTAACATTTTTTAAGTCACTCTAAAGATTTTTCCATTAAGTGACTCAGGGCTGTTGGCAGAGGCAGAGATGAGCGGGGAGAGACAGAATGATGGAGATCAGTAACAATAGAGGGGGATAATTGTGCCAGAATCACAACCATCTGGTCTCAGTCTCCTCACAGATCCCCACGCACAGCTTGCAATCCTTCCTCTGAAATCCTTAAATCCTCACAATCTGCCACACGCTCTTCTGATGCGACTGCCATCACCCTCTCCTCTCCTCTGCTCTGTCTCTCTCCTTTCGCTTTGTCCGATCTATTTCAATCTCTTTTCTCGTCTCCTTCAGTCTCATCTCCTTCGATCTCTTCTCTTTGCCTTCGATCTCTTCTCGTCTCTTTTCATCTCTTCTTTTTAGCTTCATTCTCTTTTCCTATTCATCAATCACTTCTTTTCCGATCAATTGATCACTTTTTGTCTCCTTTCTCTTCTCCTTCAGTCCCCTCTTTTCTTGTCTCCACTCCATCAGTCTTTTATTTCATTTGACCTTTTCTCTTCCTTAATGTCTTTTTGTCTCCTTCGGTTTCCTCTCCTCTCATCTCCTCTGATCTCTTCTTGCCTCCATCAGTCTCTCATCATCTCCTTCAATCTTTTCAATGTCATCTTGTCTCTTCTCTTCTCTTCTCTTCTCTTCTCTTCTCTTCTCTTCTCTTCTCTTCTCTTCTCTTCTCTTCTCTTCTCTTCTCCTCTCTTCTCCTCTCCTCTCCTCTCCTGATTCACATGTCTCTCAGTTCACCCGAGGAATACTCTAACCTGTGCAGAAGAGCTTGAGAAATTGTTGTTATTGCCCATTCAAGACGAACAGAGGGGTATTCATTCCTGCTGGACTTAACAAGGACAGATACAGACAAAAACCTTTTGTCCTACAACCATGTTAGGCATGTACTCACAGAGGAATTCATACGCACTGATTTGCCAAGATGACTACAGAACAATGTCCTCTATGGTCAGAATGCTTCAGTTCATCTCTGTTCTGCTTTCCGCTGTTCTGAGCTGCCTGACTCTTTGTATCCCAGGATTCTTGTTTTATTTGTTTCTCTTTTGTCTCTTTAGGGTTTCTTGGTTAAACCCTGTCACTAGTGTGACTCACTGTTAGGTCTTCTGGTGCTCTGGGTATACTAAATGACGCTCTGAATGTGGCATGACATTGCAAGTCAGACATAAGGCTATATAAGTATTAATTGTGTGAGCCTGGCAGAATTGCTGTTTCTCATTTTCAAAGCTTCGGTTTTTAGATCTATAAATTTGTGTATGTGATTATACAGATAGATTTGGATGCATTGAAAAGCATACTTTCAGGGAACATTTGTTGTTGATCTGCTAAAACATTTATATAATATAATATAGAGAAATAAGTAATGTATACCATTACCGTTCAAATATTAGACTGCATTTATTTGAACAAAATACGGTAGAAACAGTAACACTGTGAGTATTATTACAAATTAGTTTTTCTATTTTACTATATTTGATTATATTTATCAACAACACCAAACTTGAAATGTGGTGTTCTTAACTGATATTTTTCAAGATATTTCTTGACTTAATGTTATTCAGGATAATCCCTCAAGGGGCCATTATTATACAGATTCACTTCAAAGAAAAGAAAAAAACAAACAAAACAGGACTATGTATTAAAAAGACTTACCAAATATCTTAATTTAATGAGACACCTGAGCCTGTTTGTTTTTCACAGGTTGCAGTGGTTCTGTGGATAATTAAGAAGAAACTTTCTTGAGAATTGCATAACAAATTTGCAAGTGCAATCCAATTAAATTCTAATTTCAGTGTAATCGTTTTAATAAAGCAAAATCTTTTCAGATAGGGGTACTTTTAGGTAGGAGGAGTTATATTTGTTAAGCCTATAAAATATGTACCCCATGTTGAGAATCACTGAAGTAGTCGATTACTTAATTGTTGGACAATTAGTTGAAACTAGTTTTCTTTCATTACTCTTAAAAACAAAACAAAGCCTTAAAAACTTTAAGGCTTAAAACTTTTACGATAGTAAATGAAAATTCTGACATTTTCTCACCCTCGTGTTGTTCTGAACCTGACTGACTCTCTTCCTTTCTAACATGACAGCGAGTAAATAATGACAGAAATTTCCTTTCCCCAAGAAAATCCATCTAGAATTCTCTACAGAAATAATCCATAGAAAAGTCTGATATTGAAACCTTCTTAGTAGTCTTTAAAGTCTTTCCAAGTGAACTATGTTTTGGTGCTTCGGTTTTTGCCAGATAATTCTTTTAATAAGGCAAGCATCACTGTTAATACTGTGCATTCACAGGGTGTTCTGGGGAGTTTGTTTCAAAACACTATGAACCTGATATCATTGCCTGTGTTTGTTTCTTAGACTCAGGCTGACATACAATAATGACCCCATTTAGTTAGAAAATACTCAAGACCAGGGGACCTGAAGAAAAGGAGTAATATCTGTTTTCCTGAGACTTTTGAGACTCCTTTGCTCTTTGTTACCTGACCTACTCAGACACATTGTAAAGGCATAAGGTGAGAAATACTCAATCTCTGCTCACCATTGATGAATTAAAGGCCTGATTCATTTTATAAAGCACAACATACAGCAATCAGATCACCTGCACCACTTTCACAAGCCTTATGTGTAAAATAGAAACATTTCATTGATCCGTCATTTCAAGGCTAGACCGTTCTTGGATTTATTTCCTCATCATGACCAAAACAGAAAGTCAGGCTCCATAAAGTTGGAGGTATATGCAAAAGTTCCCTAAGTCTCCATACCTCTTTGTAGTCCTGTTCGGGGCATTCATTACCCTTTGACATTTCACTTTATCTTTTCCCAGAGCTTCCCAAGAGCGATGAATATTAAACATGCTGCCTGTTTGTAAAGCAGCTTCTGGCTTCGCCCGCCGGCAGAATGTAGAGCTGTTGTGAAGCTTCCCTCTCCTGTGAATAGGAGGATATTCGAATCCTGCAGTTGCTTGAATAAGAGATGCAGAAATTTGTACCTCAGAGATATAATAAAGTACGAGGATCATATCTCGCTCTTCAACATAAAGTGGGCTCCAGTAAAAATGGATGTGGTAAACAGGCAACGTGAGAGCAGAATCTACTTTATGGGGGCGGTCTTTGGTCAAGAACCATCATCTTCTACCTTCGAATTCCTATCCCCATGAGATTGATTTTATTAGCATCACTGTTGTTCATCTTCATTTTATTATTTTTTTAATTAAACTGACGTCGACACATGCCATGGCTTGCCCAGGGCCTCTGGCTTAGAGGCAATACGAACAAAACTGCAATTGAATTTGAATTAGCACCAGCCGATCTTAATATTAGCTGTGGCTTATTGCCGGGGGGTGTCAGCTCAAATAATTAACATGCACAAATAGCAGTAAGTCTTGCGGTAACGTACTGTGTGCAACCAAGCAAGTCTTTGAAAGCTTAAAAAAACCATAGTCTTTTATTTGAGCAGGGAGCTGTGTATTTGTAGCAAACAAAAAAAGAAACAAGCAAGCAGACAAATAAATAAATTGAGTAAGAGCATAAATAACATAATAAGCATGCCTCGAATAGTTTTCCAGCCATTTATTTTTCGGGTTAATCTCAGGTTAATCTCGTTCCGTGTTCCTCTGGCCTCTTGAGCCCCACACATCAAATCTTCTTGCATCTTTTGATGCATCTGGTCCTCCTGTGGAAGCTTTTATCGTAGTGCGGCTTGCATAAGTAAGTGACCCTCTTTGAATGAATTTTGAGACTGTCCTAGTTTGTTCTGCTCGAGGAGGCTCTTCATCTTCTCATTTACATGTGATGAAAGCATGCACCACTTACTCTGACTCGTCCTACATCATCTGTCCATTAATTCCTTCTTTTTTTAATGTGAAGTTCTCTGGATGTTTTGGCAAAACACGGCCACTTCTATGTGGAAAACTAAGAAATTTAGAACACTTTAATAACAGCTAGTCAGTTGTTGTTGGGAGTTAATGATCTTTTTAAAACTTAAAAGGACAAAAACTTGTACTGTAATGAACATGTAACTTGTCATGAACATTTTTATGAAAACAACTTTTATGATGGATGGATACACTTTTTTGTATTTCATAATCTCCACCCCTATTTACCGCCATTGTAAAGCTTGGCATAGCCAGGACATTTATTAATATGTATTTATCTGAAAGATAAAAGTCAAAGACCTAGGATGGCTTCAGGGTGAATACATTTTGGGGTAATTTGAAGTTTTGGGTGAGCTATCCTTTAATGTGGGTTAAAAAGCACTCTAAAGTTAATTGGATTTCATATAAATTTAAGGCATCAAACATTTTCATTTTAATTCAAGTGTCTGAAATAAAAGTTTGCACCTAAGAAAATTGTATTAATAATTAATAAATATATTTAAATGCATGCT
Source organism: Enteromius mattozi (assembly GCA_032359235.1). Taxonomy (NCBI): domain Eukaryota; kingdom Metazoa; phylum Chordata; class Actinopteri; order Cypriniformes; family Cyprinidae; genus Enteromius; species Enteromius mattozi. The sequence goes on from JAUMHE010000059.1 coordinate 13,030,565, forward strand.
AAAGCATACAGTACTTTTCACAATAGCAGGCTAAAGAAAACCTTCTAGAGCGTCTGTCTTTGAGAATAACTACATGCTGCATGGGTATCCAAAACCTAACAAGTTCTTATAAGGGGAAAAAACACTGAAGGGCACAAAAGGTCACATTTCCGATTACAGAGACAAACCACCTCACATTACTTCACCCAGGCAAAAATAACACCTTAGTTTTATGGGACCTGCTTCTTATTTCACAGCGAGTGAAGCAGTTACGGGGTCATAGTCGGCCGCCCACGAAATTAGTCCCGTGCTTTGCCCCCCTTTAAGGGCTGTTTCATTAGTCACAGGTGACAGAGAGCTCCACTAATTACAATGAACATGAAGCTCGTCTCACTTTGATCCTCACCGCTCTAAAAAATCAGCTTAAAAGAGAATATTTCAACACTGAACTTTTGTCATGTTAAAAGTGTATATCAAAGACTTCATCAGCTCAATGCTAACGTCAGCTGTCTAATGGGCTGTAATAGATTCACCCAGGAATGTAAATGAGAGTTTAAGCCGTAACAGTATTTCATTTTCAAGAATTATATTAATTGCATGCATTAGTCTAAATAACAATGAATAAGCTTTAAAGCTTTAAAACAATAAAAGTTGAATATAGCTTTAGCCTATTCTTATTTGTTGTTAATTAGAATGTGTCCTGTTTGATTTATTTTTAATAATTATTGTCATCATTTTTTTTTTTACTACAGATTTACAGAAGACACCCACTAAAATGTCATTCAGTGTAGCAGTAGTTGTCAGACATATTTAGTATGAAATTCATTAGCTGACATTAAAGGACTCTATTTAAAGATCACAGTGCTGCTCTCAAAACTGATTGTAATTTTAATCTTTGACAATCTTTGCCACTGTCCTTCAAACCACTGAGTTTTACTCCAGTTGTCAAGGTTTTAATAATTTAAAATATAATAACATTTAGTATGATCACTTGTTAAATTTTATGTTGCTTCATTGTTTGTAAATATGTGTTAAGATGAACAATGATGGAACGTTATTTCATACATATTTTGACATTTCACACAAAAGTTATTTAAAACATTTATTTAAGACATTCACTTGTATTTAAATATGGATTAATATGCATGTGCTTTCTATATGTGAAGAGTTCATTTACGAAAACCGATAAACGGAACTTTAAAAGCGCATTGTACAGTCTGAACCCTAAACACGTTTTGTCAAAAAAGCCAGTATTGTCAACTTTCAAGGCATCACAAGTTCACATTTTACAGCAGACGCCAACAAGTGCCCTTGTTGTTTGTGAACTGAAATGATAAGTCCACTTTACACAGTGGCAGGCCGTGCATTTCCCACCTAGGCCTTCAGTGGCATCCTATATGAACTAATCCGACTCTTCTTAATGCAATCATAATGATGCCATGGCTATAGAAACCATAAATATTACACAGAAATGCAGTATAACAGAGCATTGCATCACAGCAGGTATCTTATGTAACATTAGCTAGAACGAATGCTGTTAATAAAGCTAGAAACCCAGTTAATACAATTCAAGTTGATGCAGCTGTGCAACTAACCACATCATCTGTATCTGAGGCATTCACCTGACATAATGACACAAATACAGTCCGCCCGATGTGCTAACAGACATTTATTAATTCAAACGTATTTATAACTTACAGATAACATTGGTATAAAGCGATTACATGTGTTTTAAACTTGACCTAACACTTTAACTAACTCTTACTGCTTTCCATCTTCACGACATGACTTTAATTTGATGTGGAACCTCTCTCACTATGAATCAGAATGAAATCAAATTGTGAATCATAATTAAAAACAGGAATGACATTTCAGTACCCAGCCTCATTAGCTAGTCACTTTAAAAAAAGAAGTTTATAATTCAGTATAATTCATGTTAACATATGAAGCCCACATTTGAAATAGTGTAAGAAGTGGATAAAAAAAACAAAAAACTAAAATATAGAATACATCTTCGCAATCAATTGTGTTGAACAGGTTGAAATACATGAATTGGTAATGCTAGATTAGGAGTCAATAGTGAGACATGAGCAGTTCTGCTCTCCCAGTGTTTTGCCTACTGCTGTACAAATGTTGTTCTCTAATGTCCAGTAATGTCTGCCATAATCAATGTTCCAGATAAGCGGAAAACTTTTGCAAACCATAATATTGCCTCTTTGGCTTTCCACAAGTTTGTTGTCCTGTTTTCAGAGTAGATGTGACATCAGTTCAATTTACCCTGACTGCTTGAGTCTCTCAGACGTGACGTTCTGCCACTGTGTGCCGTTCAATAACTCCATCATGAATTCGATAGAATCTGCCCCTTCATTTGCGCTAATGTTGGTCGAGGCTCATTAGCCAAGCTATGTTAACCTCTGCTGGCTGGCCTGACACGCACCGTGCACCCCGGCAACGACAGGCTTGTTAGACGATTCACATTAACATTCTTAGCAACAAACACAACCCACTCTGTGAAAAAAAAAAAAAAAAACGTTACACACTACCGCTCTTCTGTATCAGCTCACAAACTGCGAGAAACATTCACAATGCAAGACCTTGATGGGTTGTGAGAATTCTCCACCCCCTCTTTAGAATTCAGCCTAATTGCATTGTAATGTGGCATAATAAATTATGCTGATGGTAATTACTGCACAGAGAGGAATGTCTCCGTACTTTCAGAGTGGAAGTTTCTGTGTTGTTTAGATATTGTTGTTACAATTTGTTTTGGGATGAATACCAATTTTGTGCAAAGACCAGTGGGGAGTAACTAATTACAAATAGCAACACTGCAAACATATTAACATTTTGCAATAGCGCTGCATTTTCAAAACAGGAGTGCTTTTGCCAGAAATACCAGCAACAGAAAATTCAAAGAGGGACGTTTGATTCATTTTAGTGAATCATTTTCATCACAAAGTTCATAAGATGTCCATACATTCAACCCAAACAAAAGTTGGTCATACAGGTTTGGAATGACATGAGGGGGAGCAAATAATGAAATATTTTTAATTTTGTGGTAAGCTACCCCTTTAAAAGAGTCCTTTGGTTGGGAAATGTTATCACTCTTGTGAATGACCAAATTGTGCACCATTAACCATATTTAGCACATTTAAAACATGGCTATCAACCATATTTTGCTGCTTTGGCAATGTGGCAAAAGAATTTGCTTGTTCAATAGCTTCAATAACATAATTAGATACTATTTCTTAGACCACACCAGGTGCCACTTGTAGTGTAGCTGACATTTTTCTTTTTTAAAAGGCAGGTTGACTGTACTAGTTCTAATGGTGGAGTAGCTTGTAGTTTTTTCCAGCACAACACAAGCAAGTGTTTGAAAGGTGATGTCACCTGTGAAGGTTTTTAACTGCCTCTGCATGGTTTCATACTATTCAAGGTTTCTGTTTGAGGGTGTTTTGTAGTTTGGTTGACAAATAGTCAGTCGATTTAGTGAGCACAGTCCAGTTAAAAGGTGTATACGAGTTCATTATTCTCCATAGAAACTGACCCCCTGTAGCAGAAAGCGTTCTTGAGTGTCTGAACAATGCTCATTTTCAATCCTCACCTTTCTGCTGATCAAAGCAGATAAAGGCGTTTATTAATTAACCTCAGGATTAGAGTGAATGTGTGAGAAACTGTGTTCAAGACTAAAAAAAGATGCTGATAATTACTCAGCCGCGCTCCTACCTTCCTGGGGAGTAATTGTTGACAGTTTGGGATGGACAGATGTGGCGAGCAGCTGGCTGTTCAGAGTTTTATGAAAGGTCTGATCTGATGGCATACAATTATTATGGATTTTAATATGCCTTACAATCATTATAAGGCAGAGAAGCAGCACTGTTCAATTATTTCTTTTCTGATTCAGTCTATTTAGGCTGTCATTGCGTCTCATCTTTGTTTCTCAAGGGCTTCAGATAAAACAGACAGAAGACAACCAACAATTACATTTTCGTCGCTAGAGTTTTCTGCTTCGAAATTAAACTGCAGATGCAAGTACATTCACTTAATGACTCGGGCAGGCGCATGATCATGAAATGACAAGAAAACTGAATATACTTCATCTCAACTTTCAGTTAAAAACATTCAAGCTAGATTCTAGCTAGGTAGTTTGACCTTTGTGGATGGATTGGACAATTTGTCCACAGAAAGAAAGGCTGACCTTTTTAGGCACTTAGTCTCAACGGGATATCAATTAGCAAGAGCCAAAGCTCTGACAGGGAAAAAGGGAAACGTGTCAGATCAGAAAGAAGCTTTTCCTCAATAATGAAGCCTCTCGTTGCTGGAAACCAGAAATGTACTATTTGTGTAGCATGAGTGGGGGTTTTGCTGTTAATTATGGTGACGAGCGTTTGACCAAATACCACGAATATTCCAGGGAGTCGAGATCATAGCAGACACCCTAATGTGAGAGGTTTTGAGTAGCTGTTTGTTCAGAAGAACTGACGAAAGCAATGAAATCTGATCTCTGAAAGCAATAGATAGACAGATAGATAGATAGATGGTGTTTGTAATGCATAAGACATTTAACTGCAGAGCATTTAAAATTCACACTGCGTTTTTCCCTTTAAGTGCAATTATGATAGTCACACAGCTCAAACAAGAAAATGAGATTAATTACATTTGTTCTAGCAAGTTTTTTTTGGTGTGTTTTGTTTGTTGACTTAAGTTCAGTTTGCTTGATCCTAGCAGGAACTGTTGTTGACAATGATATATGAAGCATGAAAAGGATATACTTTTATTTCAGCTTGCTTTGACAGCTAAATTGTGTAGATTTTGTGTAACCTATCCTTTGTGGCATCCTGTTTTGCTTCACATTTCCGATGCAGTTTGTTTCTCAGAAGCAGCTGTTTTTGTCCCTGACTGATCTGACCTATGAATCATTGGGTATATTTCTCAAAGTGAACGCAAGTATCACCGGAACATTAGAGAAAATCATACTCTTGTAGGTTTTCCTTCATTCACATTAAGATGAAAGAATATTTTCATGGTCTATTATCTATTCTGATGGTTTCTGTTGTGCTCTATAATGCAGCGCAGTAGCTGTGAATCAGTGAAGAGCTGGAATGGAGAAGCATTATTTTCTAAAGTGCTGCCAAAGCTGCACTGATCTAAATGAAACGTGAGCAATTCCTAGACTGTCTCTGAATCTCTTCAGATGAAACAATCTGCAACAATAACACTGGACGATGATGCTAAGTAGTTTTTATAAAGGTAACATAAAATAGCTTTTGTTTTTCTTGTAAAACTGTAAAGGTATGGTGTAGGAAAGAAATTATAAATAAAGCAATCAGCCAGTCATATCTGAACTGTGTATTTACCCATCCACTTAACAAACCAAACAATGGCACTTTCTTACAACTACCTATAAAGCAAATAAAGTTATTTGTTTAAATATAATATTTCAAGAGTCTTTGTGACTGATCATAAAACAAATTTGTTTGCTGATCGGGTCATCATTACTGTAATCAGTGTTTTCTTAAAAACACTCGCAAGAGGAAAGAAACTGTAACATCAGTATCAATACTTGGTTCCCTGGAGGGTTAAAGTGTTTAACTTAAACAATCTTGCTGAAATAAAAACCTGTTTCTTTCCAAAGTTAAATAGAAAGATTCTGCTGTACAGGGAGGGAGAATTTGTAAACGTTTAACGCTTGATTAACATTGCTTTAATTTTCTGCAGTTAAACATCTGTGCGGGTAATTGCTTAGCTGATTTCATCGTCTCTCCCCACAGTGCCCTCCTCGTTTGATACATGAACCTGGGGAATAACAACACCGTTTGATTGTTGGAATTCTAATAATGCGCACTGCACCATGCATCCAAAAATAAGACCATATGAGATGTATAAAAATCAATACATGCTTGAAACAACTCCAAGTAAGTGAGATTAGGTGCAGAAAGTGTGTGTACAAAATTACGATGCAGTCTAAACAGTTAATAGGGGCTACAATCTCCATCTAATCTATTTGAAGTTATGCTAATAATGAAGTCCAGGGAAATGTCCAGTCCTTAGAACCAGTGCAGACGTCTAGATGCGGGTTCTGTGGTCTATCTGAGATGATGATGATGTTTTCGTGTCGTGCGGAAATGGGGAAATAAAAGTTGTGCTTGACGTCCGCGCAGAGGGAGTTGTCAGGTTTGATTTATTAAGTAAGGCCTTCTGCCTGACTGCCGCTAACATGTCAGTCTCCGCGAAATGGATGAAGCCCACAGCTCACTGCCTTCTGATTGGCTTTTTCCGGCTCACAGAAATAAGGTGCACATCTTCATACAATAACTCGTTTTGATTAATCCAGGATTCTTGTTGAAATGAGAGATGGTCTTTTGGATGTTTTTGTTTCGGTAGCTACATTATTTAGTGCTCTTCTGAGGTTATCTCCACAAAAAAAAAAAAACACGCATCTCATTTTGCATCAGACAGCTCTCCTCTCAGCAACACTGGAGAATCTGTAATGCTGATCATCATGCCACGGCGTAGCACTGGTGGGCCTGAAGTCTCCCGCGGTCACACGTGGTAGATTATTCTGACTTGCATACTAATGCAAACAAACTTCAGTCCAACATTTCACAGATCTGAAGCCTAGAAGTGCCATTTGGCATGTGTGAACAACACAGTTATTGCAGACTATACGTTTGTTTTTCTCAAAAGTGACGTTTGACTCACAATCCATTGTTTGAATTTCCTGAAGATGACGTAATTTAGTAGACCTTTCTGTAGAAACAATTTATGGCTGACTTCTATTGATTTTGGTTATGTTGCTGACAGCCAATAACAAGTGTTATTTAGCTTCCAGCAGTCTGTAAACAATCTGTCTTCTGTTGTTGGTTTATTTTTGATTCCAGGCGCACGCATTGCAACCTGTCTTTTGCTTTAATGCAAGCCTGTTTTTTCAGCATAGTTACGATGTTTATGTACTTTCTGAGCAGATCGAACTAACAACGAAGATGAGGAAAGAGGGAAAAATCAATGGTTTTCAAGCAGTCGTACATGACAGTAGGTTGTGTGGCGCAATGCTTTAAATTCGAGCCACCTTTTCAAAACACATTCTTTGTTGCCGTCGCAAACCCACAGGAAACTCGCTGCTTCAGAAGGAGGCAGCGGCTCGTCCGTCAAACTGCTTTTCTCTCTCGGCTTTTTTCCAGCTGGCTTTAGTAAACCTGTAACATCATTGTAAAAGAAAGTTGATTTTTCTTTCTTTCTTTCTTTCTTTTTTTTAAATTTTGGATGGGTTTGAAATCTGCCTTGTGAAGGTCAGCAGATAAAAGGAGAATCAAGACAAAACTTTTTGACAGAGGCAGTAACGCATGTGGAAAGCATCACCCAACCCCCAGCCCTGCCGCATCCGAACACTTCACAGAGTGTGTGCTGAGGTGTGTGGGTGGCCGCTTGCTATGCCTGGCCATGGGCGACACCGTAGAACAGCTTTAACCACTTGTTCACCAAATGCAAGGACAGAAATTGCGTTCTAAGGAAGTGATTAAGGTATAGTCAAGGGTTTTGTTTACATTTAATCTTCTCTGTCTTCCTCTTCAGTTGGCCATTTCTCCATCTTGTTTAGATCTAAGAACTAACATTATGAGATCATTTTGAGTCTATGATGCTATTACATGATTCAGGTAATTTTCTGGATTTTTCATGGGCTAAAAGCTTTGGGAAAATATAGCGAGCTTATTAAAACTTTTAGATGTTCTTATTCTGCATTTATGTCTGGCTTTCTGTCTTTTCTTTGATTTTATTTATTTATTTTTATGTGTGATTATGTTTTCTGAGGCCTTTATCTTCTACATCATTAACAAACAGCTGCGGGAAAGTGGCGGCAACTCCTGCCATTTTTCATTTCAGACAGTCGCTCTTTGCACATAAAACAGCCTTGTTACTTGCAGTAATTCAGCTACTTTTTTTGTTGCCGTTTGCTTTTCTAAGAGGCAGCGAGTTGGAGCTCGTTAACTAAGGTTTGTTCAATCATGGCCTAATGAGAACTCGATTGTATCACAAAGGCTGGAGGTAGGGTTAGATTAATGATCCCTTTTCATCTTTTTTTTGCGTTTACTTATTTTTTGCTCACTGACTTGTGTAAACCAAGAAAGGCAAATTTTTCCTTATGATGAGTAAAATAACACATTTTCTCTCTAACACTTCCAAAGGGTGTTCTTGATTTTCACACGTTTTCTTTGTCGGCTGTATCTGGCATCTGTCTGTCTGCTCTCTGTCTCTCTCTTTCCTTCTCTTAATTGAAACCTCAAATTCCCCATAATTTCAGTCTGACTTAATGGCAGCAGCTTTTTTTCACTCAAAAATTATTCTGTCATCATTTACTCACCCTCATGTCTTTTTAATGACTTTCTTTTTTTCCAGGGATCACAGAAGGTGAAATTCTGTATAATTATGCTTACAATGGAAGCATATGGTGACCAGAGGTTGTAAAACTGTAGAGTATCCATAGTAGTCCTTATGACTTGCAAATCTTCTAAAATCATTGCATAATGCCTTTATGGTTTGTGTAACAAAAAAGACACAGTGATTTAATTTGCTTCCAGATACGCCATTTGAAAGTGTCACGGCAGATTTCACTGATGCTGAATGCTAAATAGTTCCTAGCAATGTACATATCAAGATGACTCACTCCTATTACTATAGCTGCGTCGAAGGCAGCATTTCAAGGCAGGAAGGCATCAAGGCACATCTGAATACAAATTCTGCTTTACTTCCTGTCTCTGGAGGTACCTTCTTCTGATTGAATTTTGAAGGCAGCATAGATGTATCCTTCACTGCCTTTGATATCCCACAATCTTGTGCATTTTATTCCATGACGGTTGAGCTAAAAAATAAACATGGCATTTGAAAGTTGCATTTGGTGGCCAGTTTGTGTATAAATGTGTATTTCTGACTAGGTTTTTGCACTTTTGATGTTATTTCTAGTGAGAAATTAGTATTATAGTAATTAAATATTCATGTAGTTATCACCAAAATCATTCTATTTTTTTTGTATATCATTAAACCGTTACGCTGTCTCAGATGCCTGTCCAATAAGGTGCCTTCCTTCAAAAACGCTGCCTTCGAAGTCATTGCCTCATAAGGCAGCGAGGCAGCAAGTCAGCTGCCTAGACTTTTGGATGCAACCTATGAATGAATGAAAGTGCAGCATGCAATATGGTGGAAAAAATAAAATAATAGATCCAAAGTCATCATGCCACACAGAAACAGTGTTCTGGAGGTGTGGTTACATTTAAACCAAGTAGCTTTCTGCTGGTCAACATGGTGTCGCCGTTAGGGAACCTGTTGGGAAATCCTTTGTCCTTACATGAAATTCCTATTGAAATGTCATTTTTGCCAAACAACAGAAATATATTCTTTTTAAAAACATGTTTAAAATAAGTTATTTAAATCAGAGTTTCAGAAGTAGTTTTTGAGATTTCCTCATTAAAGTATACTACATAGTAGTCCTACTGTCCAAAATAGCTGCTTGTTGCAAACACTGCCATCAAGTCAACTGACTTTCTGGGGACTTTGAGAGCTCTCAAGATTCATGTGATTGATTACAGTAAGGCAAGGATGAAGGAAGGGTGAATTCCTAATGCAAAGCTGTCATACAGCTTCAGAAGACCCAAGCTGTATGGATTCCTTTTACAGAGATACGGGGTTGGATGCATCTTGAGGGTGAGTAAATATTGGCGGTTAATGATCTGTCCTTTCTAATCTGCACTCCAAAGTTTCCTTAAAACTTCTGCAACTGGTAAGCAGGCACTCACTTTGGAGGTTAGTCATTTTAGGTGACATATATCTCACCATTTGGTGTCTGCACACATTTACGCACTCACACATTGTAAAAAGCTCATTTTCCTGCTGGATTTTGCACAAATAACCTTATAGAACAGAACACAGCCAGCAGGAAAGAGCCTTGAATATGTCATTATACGTTCTCACTTGACCAGCTCACCTGTATGCGACTGATCACACTTATTAAAAAAATATATATATACCACATATTTCTTTTCCCATACAGAGCCTGAGTTCAGCTCAGTCTATTACAAAATGACCAGCCTCCAGCTTCTCTTAAAAGAGCCTCGCGTCTGATCAAAGACAAACAAAAGTAACAGGAGAGCATAATGTTCCAGCTCATTTCGGAGTTTTCTAATTCTGCCGGGTGCTGTTTCTAGCGGGGGGAGGTAGAGCTGAGCGCCGTCTGCTAATGAAAATGCACTGAAGCAGGTTAAATGCACAGAGCAGGAGCCAAAGGCTGCTCTGATTGTATTGCAGGCAACGCCATGGCAGCGTGTCTGTCTCCCTGCTCATTTGCATCTGATGGACTTAATAGGAGTTTGTCTCCAGAATGCAGATGAATGCACTAACAAAGGGCTGGAATGGAACCGATTCCGCCCACCCCGCTGAGTCTTTCTGCCTCACTGTTTTTTGTTTTTTTCTCCTCCTTCTTTTCCTGTTTCAAACGATCCGAGTTTGTCCACTCTCACAGCCACTCTCTGTTATTAAAACCGTACGCTCCTTAGACAGGAATGATGAACGAAATTAGCTGTTATTGACTGTTTTGTGTGTGCGTTTGTGGCTAAAGTGGCGCGAGTTAATTACGTCTGGCCCTTAATTATGCACAGATGCAACATTGAGAACGGCACGCTACCCTGCAGCCTGTCCAGGTGTGTGTGTGTGCATGTGTGCGCGTGATTCTGTTTACTAGCGAGAGGGAGCAGGAGGAAGGACTACCCCAATGTGTTTATGATTCTCTGCAGTTGCTACATAGATTCATTTTCTGCATGAGAGCACATGGGTAGGATGAGAACGTTTTACAAGAGTTTCCTAATGAACAGTGCCTGCGCCACACAATGCACAGTGTGTCTAAACAATCTCGCAGGTACATTTGTGTTCTTTGTGCTGATCTGAGTGCTTTGTTTTCTAATTTTTCAGAAGCGAGATATTTTGTCATTTTTTCCATTTACTTGCTGAAAGGTTTGCATTTTTGGAAAACTTTTAGGAAGTTTTTGGTTCAGTCAGATTCGTCCATCTGATGAACCCAGAAGAAAACTGGAGGACTCAGAGGATATGTAGTTGCTCATTCATATCTCAGGAGGCTGAATAGAGTTTGCAGCTATGTTTCGTTCAAGCATCAACTTTGTTTCAGATGTTTCCTCCTAAAATTGCTTAGGACAGTGGTTCTTAAACAACATGGGGTACCCTCAGGTGGTAAACAACTAGACTCAAAATATACACTACTTTTTTTTTTTTTTTTGGAAAGAAATAAAAACTGTTATGCAGCTTTAACCGAAAGATGAAAAAATCAATGGTGACAATACAGACATTTATGTCACTTTCTATCTAAAATAAACATTTTTGAACTGTTCATCAAAGAATTCTTAAACAAATCTATTGTGCTTTTCATAAAAAAAAATTAAGCAACACAAATGCTTTCAACACTGAATGAAATTTCTGGAGCTGGACTGGAGCAATGATACTCTACATATACCTTTGCATCACAGGAATAAATATATTTTTATAATAATATATTCAAGTCCAAAACATTTATATTAAATTGTGATAATGTTTCTATTTTTACTGTGTTTTTGATTAAATAAATTCAGCCTTGGTAAGCGAAACTTCTTTCAAATAGCTGACCTGAATCTTTGAATGATACAATATAAAATATATATTTTTTTAAATATCTGATTACTATTTTAATATACTTTCGTGCACCGAGGCTTGATGACTTGATTTGGTCGTAATAACAATGAAGTCCCATTTCACTTGTTTCTTTGAAATGAACATTACATAATTTTAATGAGTTGTGAAAGTCATTTCATGTTGATTTCAATGGCCATAGCACAATTCACATAATTTGGTCTACGGGGTTTGCGTTCTTACTGAAATTTCTTGAATCTGATCACAGTTTGAGACATTTTTAAGGAGGCACTTGTGAAATTAAAAATATCTTTTTCTCCAAGAAAAATTGGAACAGAAGGAGAGCATTTGTGCTCCATTCGATCTCACACTGCCTAGAAGAAACAATTATAGAGATGTAAAAGTTTGTAATTTCGAGATTTTCTTTCGTTTAAGATCTAATACATAGTTTGTTACTTTCGAAGTATCTGTATCATCCAAGCCTTAAAATTTTAAGTTTTTCCCTCTCCAGGCTCCCCCATATAATCAAAACTTTATAAGTAAGAGCTTTTTATCTGTAGTACAGCTCTGCCCTGAGATGCTTTGAGGGAACCAGGTGAGAAAGAGATATAAAAAGCTGCCCAAGATTTTTCTCCAAATACCATTCTGTCAGCTCCTGGGTTTCAGCGGGCTTTGGAACTGTTTGTTTGGTCAAACCCAGTGCAGAACGAGATGATTATTCATTTTAATGTGGGTTGATTAAATATTTAGAACATTTAATTAGAAATCCAGCTTTGTTATTGAAAGTGTCTCGATTATAGCACAATGTTTTTGAAGAGTCCTTCATTAGAGAGTCCTTTGAGCATTGGCCGGGTTCAGAGGGTCTCATTCTGACGTACAATCTGACGTTTGGGGCATCACCTTTCTAGTGCGTAGAGCATCCGGCAGTGATGAGCCTGACAGGGAAGGAGGGATTTATTAATGAGGCGCGGTGATGTGGGGACTGTGACCCATGCAAAGAAAACCTTCCACCCAGGACAGCACCAGGAGAACTAACATGCCCTCCCCTCCGCCGCCGCCGCCGTCAGCTGCCAACCAGCGGGAGTGTGATCATGTCACACTGATGGGTCGGTGACTGACAGTTGTGCCGCGGTCTCCCTGTTTCTCCATCTCCTCATTAAAACAGAAATGAGTGGGAGCAATCACTGTCACTCATGTGGCAAAGCTTCACGGGCATTAATAAACACTGAGAATGGTGGGGGAAAGAACCCCGATGCAGTCATCTGAGCTGTGGCTGGAGCGAGGAGAGGTTTTGAACATCACTCTTCGCTATGTGGTGGCCAGATGCTGATCGTGAATGTGAATGCGTGTGAATGGATTTGTTGGTGCGTACGTCCTGGAGATCTAATGTTTGCGGGACTGAATGTGTTTGCAGGGTGGCAGTGGAAGCCACACTGATCCGTTCAAACCCACTGCAGGACGCACACAACAGATGGGAATTGTCATTCGCTTCGCTCTGTGCAGAAGCGGTTCTCCTGTGAGGTTGTTTTTTTTTAAACGTCAGGATGCTGTTCACAAAGGGAACATGTGCACCAGAACCCTGCTGTAGTGTGTATACAGAGTTGTGGAGTAGCACAATACAGATATAGGGCAAATATTTATTGATAAACACATTTATTATTTTTTTCTATTTTATTTATCGTTGACTATTTAATTTCCAGTCTGGTCTCATAAAAATATGTACCTCGGTTTCACGTTTTGTGCAACACCGTTTTTATGTACTTTACCAGCCCACTCTCACGGCAATTTGTATATATTTTGCGAGGTGGCTAATTCGTACGAATTCGTATGACCTCACTCGTACGAATTTGTACGATTTTTGCATACACCTAACCCCCGCCCCTAAACCTACCTGTCACTGGGGTTTAGACAAATCATACAAAAAGCGTGTGAGTGAGGTTGTACGAATTTGTACGAATTTTACACCTTGTATGAATACGTACGAATTGGTCGCGAGACTGTGTTGACTTTACTGCACGTTTCGCCGCAGTTTCAAAGAGAAATATCCACAGAGTGGCACTAAAACACAGGTTTGAGGTATGTGTATGTCACAAGACCAGGTAGTTCATTTCCTATGCCTTTCAAAAAGTTTGGGGTCGGTAAGATTTTGTTAAAATAATTTTGAAAGAAGTTTATAATGCTATTTATTTGTAAAAATACAGTAAAAAGGTAAACTTCTGAAATTATAATTTTTTTATAGTTATAGCCATTACTCCAGTCTTTAATGTCAGAAATCATTCTTATATGCTAATTTGGTGCTCAAGAATCAATTTGCACTATTATCATTTATCATTAAACATTTGCTTCTTAATGTTTTTATGAGAACCGTGATGCATTTGTTTAGTTTTTTTCTCTCAGAATTCTTTGCAATTGACAGTTCAAAAGAGCAGAATATATTTGAAATAAAAATGTTTTCTGACATTATACATGTTTTTACTGCCACTTTTGATTCATTTAATTAAATTAAATAAATTCAATTTTCGATAAGAAACAGTTTCATCTTTCAAATTATGGCCATTTTATCAGGAAATTCAAACAATAATGCACTTTTGATTCACTTTGATGTTGCATCACAAATTGCTGTATATGTGCCTCGCTAAAAAGGTAACGCAGAGTGCAAACTCAACAGTTCAGTCATCCCTTCCTCTTAGTTATATCATTATATAATAGTGTTATAATAAGCTTCTATGAGCATCATCTCTAATTGCTTAATCAGTGTTTCAACCACAAATATGTCAAGAATGCATTTTGTAAACAAAACATTATTTACCTCAGGTGAGAAATTAAGCCTGGAGAAGAACATTTAGCTAAATATTAGCCTATACATTTATTATTTTCGCTTAACCTGTTAATGATGTCTTTTTGAATCTTTTTGAATGATGAATTTAAATACATTTGCCAAGAAAACAAGTCACAGTGAGCTAAATGGTTATATGTCTTATAATTACATTTAAAAATGAATGTAAAACTTCCTTATTATGCATAAAAATCCTTATATATGCATTTTACATGTTTGCATACATTTGTTTAGATTGTTATTTCTAAAAATAAATAGCAAGTGAATTTGGTAACTTTTGCTCTGTTTTTCTTAACCTTTATTATAGTGATGTGCAAGTAATAGACCTTCCTATATTTTGCAGCATTAGCTAAGGGTTTTATCCTTGAGAAAAATAATTACAATTCTGTTTATTTAAAGACAGAGCTTAAAAGACTTTTGAATGAAGACCTGACTTTTGTGAAGGGGAAATAATAAAACTAAAAGTATAAATTGTCTTGTGAACATTTGGCTTTATACTTATCGAATATGCTATTTCTAGCTTCATATACCTGTTACATGCTGCAATTATGTTTTACGATGAAAAAAAAATCAAATCAGATAATCTTTTTTTATTTTAATGAAATAAATATTTTCTTGATGTGAGAAAACAAAAATATGGTTTACTTTTAGCAACACTAGTAGATGTATAACTTATAACGAGCCATTTTAAAAGTACATTAAAAGTAAGCTCTCAACCCATCTGATTGCTAATAAATTTAGAACGTCCAAAGTCTTCAAAGTGCATCGTTTGATCACCTTTTGTCTCATCTGCACAATTAAGACTCAGTCCACTGGGTTTCTTTGCTCCCACTGAGCGCTGTCAGCAGCACAAAGCAGCAATGCGGATGGCATACAAATACTGACACACATAACTTGTGTAGTAATTAACCAGCGAGAAACACGCAATGTACATACTCATCTCTCTTCCTGCTGGACGCCTCTCGTAGACGCAGGTCACTATCAGAAGGGGTAAACAGGGGTTGCGGTGGGTCTGCCAATGAAGCATTGTGGGAAATCATGTTAGCATTGCCTCCCCCCTTCCGATGGATCAGCCTCGCAGTGGATGCATGCTAATTAGAATTCTAGATTCAATTAAAGAGCTCGGTTGATAAGCCATGGACAAGTGCCACATGCTGGGGAAACGTGCTCTCTTGCGCTCTCACTCTTTCTCCATTCTCCTCTGTTATTATGTCCCAGTCTGGATCTTTTAACAGAATTTTAAGAGACCGCTGCCCGTTGAGACCACAGATCTGTCTCTTGTTCTGCATGTAAGGAAGGAAATGAGAATATGATAATTGTCTTCGTTTTAAGTGCTTTGGTCCACAGGGGCTGCGTGCGCTGGATAAATGAAGCTGTAAAAGGGAAATTGTGGGATAATCAGAACTTCTCTTTGGTTCTAGTTCATCAGTGAACACATCCTGAAGCTTGCCTGTACATTCAGCCTTGAAAAAAATTAATGAACTTGCTCAGAAATGCAGAGAATTGAACTTTCTGAAAGCACAGCTCTGAACGACAGACTGTTTTTAAACAGATAGGTGATTTTCATTACTTTTTATTTTTAGGCAAGACACTGCTGGCTAATACACTGCTTTTTTAATGCATTGGTCAATTTTGAGATTTTTTGGATTTTCTAAGATGTTGTTTTATACTATTGGAAAGAAAACATCCAAAACTTCCAAAATACTTTTAAAGCAATAGTTCACATCCCGACCTGCCAAGATGTAGATGAGTTAGTTTGTTAGTCAGAACAGAGAGATATTTAGCATTACATCACTTGTTCACGAATGGATGTAAATGGGTGCCATCAGAATGAGAGTCTAAGCAGCTGATAAAAACATCACAATAATCCACAAGTGATCTACATGACTCCAGTCCACCAATTAATGCCTTGTAAACTGAAAAACTGCATGTTATTAAGAAACAAATCCATCATTTAGTAGCTTTTTTTAACTTTAAAATATTGCATCAGATTTAAAAACAGGTCCTTTATTTATTATATTGCTTTTTGCTTTAAAAAAAAAAAAACAACAACAAAAAACTGCAAACTGGATTGAAAATTTCATTTTATTTCTGAGTAAACTTCTATTTTTTTTTTATTAAACTGTCTATTTACATCTCCACCTTAGCAGCACTTACACCAAACACTCCAGTTTTATTCTATTTTCAGAAGGTGTTTACAAAGAAGGTTTTTCATATAACATTTGCTAGATTTTATACAGCATTTTATTTCTATCTTTTTATGGCTGTTTTTTTTTCTCTGATTTGTGGAGTGCTAAGAGATGCTTCTAAATTCCCTCTGTAAAAACTCTAGTAAGTCAACAGAAAAAAAAAGCCTGAGCCTGACTTTATCCACTGTTTAGACTTCTGTTCTTTGTGTAAAAATGTAATTTTGCAAATGTAATCAATCAACTGGGGAAGCTTGACGATATCTATTAGTTGCTTTTTTTTACCCTATTCACCTATTCTTAATGGAGCATTTGATTCATTTCACTGTGGATTTTGTGCGTCAGAAACAGCAAACTTTCACTCTGGAGCTACCTGGTACCTGTGTGTTGCTTTCTCTGGTAAATATGCACTTTTGATCATTCCTAAGCGAAGGTGTTGTCAGTTTGAGCGTCTTGAACTCTCTCCATGCGAAAATCGCTTAACATAATATTTGAATCTCAAATGCACGTTCAATCTGATGCAACCAGAATCTTGTGTTTCAGCAATAAAGCCAGCCTCCGGACCACGGCCAGGGTCTGTGGTCTTTCAGAAGGGGCCGGGGGTGGAAGGGGGCAAGTCTTTAGCTTGGGCTGACAGCAATCTGTTAATTAAACATCCTAATGGCTGTAATTGCAACCATTCATGGACCCAGCTGCTGTTGTAATGCTAGCTTTGCCATGGCTGCCAGGATTCAGCTGTCTGGGAGGTGAGAGCTCTTGACTGCTTGGCAGGCGGGGGGTCCGCATTCGACTCTGCTGCAGGCTGATAGCAGCTGCTTTGAGCTGGTCACCTATCTGCCTACGTTCACCTTCACCTCCACAGCATGGAGAGCAAAAGGGAGCAGTCTTCTAGAGCCAACGTTTGCGTGTATTTGAACGTGTGAATTGGCGCTTTCCAAGCGGCCCACAATGCCGAAGCAGGTGCACCCAAACAAAAAGCAAAACAAACATTGGCAGGTTGGTCGTTTTTTTTCCCATCTTCAATAATAGTGCTGGATTCATCCCCAGTCCAAATGTCCTGCTGGCAGCAACAGGATGCTAATTAGGATTTTGGCACTGTTGACCCAAAATGGATGTGTTGGATCCAACCTAATCCCCTGCAGAGTTCAAGCTGACCTTAAAATCCTGCATATATCAAATGATTTCCAGGGTTTTTCGGACTGATAAGACATTCTGAGTGGCATCCAAAACCTCAGCGAGAAAGGACTTGTATCCATGTCGGCATTTAAGTGCCTTGTATAATTATGTTAAATTAATTATATTAAAACAAAAGAAAAATATATGTATATTAGTGCTGTTAAATTAATGTGCATACCGTTTTTGTTTATTATATATATATTAAACTTTACATATGTGTGTGTGTTTGTGTTTATTAATATATAAACAACATATTTGTTTTAAATATCAACTTATATCTCCAGTCAACAGTAAGATTTTTTTTTTATTTGATCTAAAATACATGTTAAATATTTTTACTATTAAAATAACTGCTTTCTATTTGAATATATTTAAAAATATAATTTATTCTTATGATCAAAACTATTTTTGAATATGTATATCTGGGCTAGCTGAAGGGACCCAACTGAATGTTCTTTATTGTATCTGAAGCCCAAGCACACGTGTTGGTTTGCCAGATGGATTTTCGTGGATGAAGTGTTATGTGGGGGCGTAATTGGATGTTGTTTAAGGAAAGTGGTGACAGTGGAAATGAAGGAAGGAGTGAAACTGAAAAATATTCAAATATTCATACGGAACAGCCAGCTATCGCATCTTGGTTTCAGACTCTACTTTCCTACTTTATGGGTTTCTTTTATGCAAAGCAACTTGTTAATGTTGAGCTATTGACAGCATTTAATGCATGCTTGTGCATGTCAACTCATGTCAAGGTTATATAAAGCCAAAGAAATGTGTAGCTTTTGCGTAAAGGATCATTTATGTCCACTAAATAGCCAATATAGGTTGTCATTTATTTTACAGTACTTTTGTTACTTGATCTGAACTAGCTAATTAACGTTTTTGTCTTCTCACTGGTATAACAAATTGATTTAGTTGATGCAGATGAACTTAACTTTTTGTTTAATTTATACTGCTTCAACTCGAACACATTACCATTCAAGCCTGAAACTGGATAGGGGATTTCAATTTCCTATCATGCCTTCATAAGACTAAAGACTTTGAAAAGTTATTTTATGTGTTATATGTTATATTACATTACATATGTACCCCTGTGAACTTTTTGTGCAACACTGTTTTTACATGCCTTACTGCATGTTTTGCTGCAGTTTCAAAGAGAAATGTCCACTGACTAAAACACAGGTTCAATACATGAACCCTGACACACTGTTATTACATTGATAGAGGTATGTAATGCAGCAGTTCTGAATTGAAATATCCAGTGACTTTTGCTACAGGTTAATGCTCTATCATGTTGGAAATATGCCCTACACCAAATCCAACCCTAAACCTACCCGATAGTAGCCTGTGCCCGCCCATACTTCCTTTGACGCTACATTCATTTCGCGAGCAAAGTTAGTCTGGCCAAGCTGCCGTTTTAGAGCATTTCCGTTCCCAAAAAAATGGGAACCAATGAGAAACGAGCCCCCCCCACCTGGCACGACTGAGGCGGGTGTAACGCGATGATGCAGCAGTTCTGCGACCACACCGGCTTTCAAACATGGCGTGTACCGAGCAGCAACAATCGTTCGACTCTGCTGTTGCAGCTGTTTTGAGAAATTTTCATGACAGGTTTTCTTTGAAAACGGAGCAGAAGTAATTAAAGTAAGTAAAGACATTTTCCTACTGCTTTAATGAAGCTAGCTACAATTGGTTACGGTGGCTTCAGGTTCCGTCGCTACGCATACGTCATCGGAATGAGTGGTCTGATTGGTTGTAGATTCGTCCAGTAGTATACAGAGGCATCTGATGGACGCAGGTTAAGCCCGCCTCCCAGAAGGCGGGTAGTAAGGTAGCTTGGCCAGACTAAGCTCCTATGAGCTTTAAAGTCGCGGAAGCCAGGCTAACCCGATAGTGTAAACAAATACAAAACTGATATAAAACACATTTGTTGATGCAACCATGTCATTTCAACTTCTTTTATGCAGATTTGAACTTTTTTAGAACCGTAGTTACACAGTTTTTTCTTAATTTGTCATTAATTATCATCTGAGCTTCTGAACCCAGATCCTACCTTTAGAGACCTATCATGCTCACAATATGATATGCACCATTGTATTAAAGCCTGTTCATCATATCTCTTCACCCACTTGATTCACATGGATTTATTTTATGATGCCTTCATGAACTTTTTGAATCTTCTAAGATTTGGTTGCTGTGACTTTCAACGAATGGACAGAGACCTGTCAGGTTTTATTAAAAAATAACTACTTTGCTTGAAGATTAACCTACAGTATATCTGTAGATGTGAAATCACATAAGGGTGAGTGAATGGTGACAAAACACATTTTCGAGTGAACCGTCCCTTTAACCCCTCAGCTACACCACCCTTCTGCTCACTGAATTAGGCAGAACCTACACAGCCAAGATCAGATGCAGAACACAAGCACATATATTTACAAGTCAATTATTCTTTATTTACTAGATCCTGAAGATTAAACATGTATTCCTCGCACACCTCTCCTGCTCTCAGTGAATGCTCCATTTAGTTTTCTCTCTTCCATGCTCATGCCACAGGGACGGTTCAATACAAATTTGTAACGTACGTGGCAGGCAACAATTGCACAGACTTTAATAGCTGAATAATCACAGGCAGAGCTCTGAGATAAAGAGGTGAAGGCTTCCTTGATTCGTCTGCTCATTTCACTCTGGAGGACCAATGAAGAGGCCCATTACCTGTTCATCAAAACTCATTTGAGCCGCCAAAACCAAGGTCATGTTTACTGAGTTTTTTAATACCCAAGATCCTGTTTTACACTCAAGTGCATTAATGGATAATATTACGCGCTTGGTTAGTTTGAGCGTGCGGTAGTAGTTTGGTCTCACCGTGACATGTAAAGCATGTTGCTCATGAGCCAAACCAAATGAAAATGCTAATTACATAGTTCGCATTTTGCACAAAGAAAACTTTTCTGATGAAACTTCACACATCTGCATAATTTCACAAGAACAAGTCCCGTAACAAGATCAACTTTCAGCTGATTCATACGAGATCCCCCAAAATAATATAAACGAATAATTATGTGTTTAAAGACTCCACAGCCAGAGCAATATTACACTGCAGAGCAATCATTATGCAAATCTGAGATAATAAAATTAAAGGCGTATTGAATTTCTTGTCATGGGTGCGAGAGCACGTCCCTGTATCAAACTCTCCCGCCCATAACAACAGGCCGTCATATAACCTTCAGCTTGGAGTCAATAAGTAATTTCTCCAGGCCCAGGCAGTGTGTGTGTGTGAGGTAATTAGGGTGTGTGTATGTGTGCGTGTTGGGTCATTAAGGTGTTTGTGTGTGCGATGCAATTGTGGTTGAGAGTTGCCGCTGCTCTATGATAATGGGGAATGGGGGCGAGTGTGCAAACTCAGCGGCCTGACAGGTGTGCAGCTGCTCTGATGAAGCTGTCAGACATTACAGGGCTGCTGGGGGGTTTCTGTCACTCTCTGGGGAGGAGGAGGTGGAGGAGGCGGGGCAGACGGTGCTGACAGCAGGCCAGAGGGACACGCACTTGTTATTGATGCCGAGGCCGACTGTTGTCTACACAAAGCTCCACTCTACTCATCCGCAACACACCTGAGGTTTGCGCTGAGAAATGGAAGAGCACTCAGGAAGCTTTCAGGCAAAAACCTTTTTTACCTTCTTGTATATGTATGTGTGTAAGTGAACCAAAGATCACTTTCTCAAGTTTAAGGTCACTCTTTGTTAGAAAAGCTCTCAACAGTACATTACTTTGTGGTGATACAGTTAGCAGTTGCTTAGATTAATGCTTTCATTGATGGAACATTTTTTTTTTGCCATTAATTTATTTTATTTGCTATTTATATATTTATTCAGGATGTTTCTTGCACCAGAGATAATCATCTTTTAGAATATGTGACCCTGGTGACTCACATACCACATAAGAGCACTATTCTATTCCAGTATTTAGAACAATTACAAAAGACATGAGTATGAGGGAAATTCATTCACAACAAATGCTCATGTTTGTTACTGGCATTTCAGTCAATTGAATGTTCATATACTACTAAAGTGTTCTCCAGACACATTGTTTTCCTACAATAACTTTGAATTTAAGAGAATATTAAAACAAATACAACCTATTGGCCTTGATGTATTGGAAGAACAGCTGAATCAGCTCTAAGATGAAGTAAGAATGCTCATTCTTACTCTGGACGACAGTGAAGAGGCCCATTACCTGTTCATCCAAACTCATTTGAGCCGCCAGAACCAAGCTCATGTTAAAACTTCCTCCAAACTTCCCATTTTCTAGTATCTGGTCAAAAAAACCTGGCAGGGTATGGATAATTATTTTCAAATTAAGGGAATAATAAATCAAATACAACCTAAAGGCCTTGGTCTGCTGGCAGTGAACAACTTTTTCATTCTTCATTTAGTTCAAGTTCAAAATACCTGAGCAGTGGTGTACTTTTTTCTGAAGTTTAAAACACACTTTTCACATTTTCAATGAAAAAGTGAAGTCTTAGTTTATGGCAAAACATTATGATACTACCTTTATTGTAAGTCTATTTAGGATTGTTAACGTAACCAATGATATTCAGAGAGTTAAATGAATTGAAACAAGCTGATTGGTTCATGCCGCATATGCAGCCAATGAGCTTTACCAACAGTACTTGCAGATATATCTGATTTACGGAGCTTCAAAATCATGGCCACCATCCACCAGCATTACCAAGCTTGGAAGAGCCAGGATAAATAAAAAAATAAAACTGTTCGTCTGAAAGAAGAAAGTCATATACACCTAGGATGACTTGCGGGTGAGTAGATTATGGCATAATTTTCATTTTTGGGTGCCACAGTGGTTTCTGGGCCCCTGAACATCATTGACTCTTTGGTTAAAAACGCGTTCTGGGTCCCCTCTCATTCGCTGGGCTCATGAAATCACATTAACTTTCCCCACCATTGCAGCACCCCTGTGTCCTGTCATAATAAAGACAAAAAACATATTCACACAATATGATATAATATAAAATAGCTTTTATTAGTTGTGCTGCTTTATATTTGTTGTGGAAACCATGATACATAATTGTTGGATTTATGAATAAGAAAGTTCATACAGCATTTATTTGATATAAATATCCTAATGTTATTCCATACCCTCTGCATGATAGAGCTGTCCAGTTTTTTTTTTCAAATTTGCTTGATGGGGTTGAGGTCTGGACTTTGAGGGGGACCAGTCCATCATCCACCATCTCAGTAGAAGAGTCTTTGCTTTTTCTTCATTTCATTGTTGTTCATAAATGGTCTGATTAAATTTGAGAGGAACCTTTTTGTGCAGTTTACATAGAACGGCAAACTCTTTCATCTCAAAACAGGAAGGACAATGATATGCTTTGTTTAAAAGTACCATGCATAGAATGTATTCATCAGCTTTGTAAAGACCATGAGAAACCAAAGTAAAAGAGAGAGCAGCTTTGATTATCTCTGAATTGACTAACTACATCCTATAAATGACAGATAAAAGCTTAACTCTTGCTCAGAGCAGATTATTGTGGAAAGGAAGTCAGAAATTAGAAAGCCAGAGAACCCTGTGATTGTAATATCAACTCGCTTCTGAGTGTCCTTAAGTAATTCAGCCCATTAGACATCTGAACTACTTCCTGGCTGGTCATTGGCTGAAATGCTCAATGACTTTCAGTACCGCAGCATCAAAACCTGCGTGCACAACAAAATTACTTTAACCATGTGGATTCATTGTTACTATGGAGACCGTTCTGTATTTTGCCCATTGTTGTAAATATTCTGCTTGCTTTGTTTTAAGAAAAATGTACCATTGTCTTCAGCACAGCATGACAAGGCACGATGACACACACGGCACTCAGGGAGATCATGTTCTATGTCTGCTTTTAGCCCGTATAGGACATTCTAGGAGACTGAAAGCGAATACTTTGTTTTGACGGACAGGAAGTGAGCATGTGAGAGCTGCCCAGAAAGACGTGACATTGTTGGACAGACCAGCCAGTGACCAATGTATCTTGTGTTTCATGTGCTGAGCACATCATTTTTGTGCACTTGGTTCGATATTTAGCAAATTCATTAATAATTGAATGAAAACATTTATTTTAAATTGTAATACTGCATAATAATTTAATAAAAATATATTTTTTTAATCAAATGAATGTAGTCTTCTTTCAATAACCTTTAAAAACATCTTGCCAAACCCAAATTTATGAACAGTTAGTGTATATGATTGTGTGTGCAAAGTTAAAACTTTGTATGAAGTATAAGTCTGTGCCAGATATCACCTGAATAGTACAAAAACACCTCCCTAGGAAGTTAAAACTTTGATTCTTCTTTCACTCTTGTACATGACATGCCATAATATACCATTACAAACCATTTTTCCTAGCAGAGTTACAGATGCTTTTAAAGAAAACTCTGAAATTCTTGTTAGAACTTCAAACAGAGTTGTTTGTTTAAACTAGGATGCTTGAAGAATTTAGAGAAACATTCCACTGCGCTTTATTCACAGAAGTTTCCCCGCGCTTCACTTTAATGCCGCAGATTCAAGAACAAACTGTCATGCCGTTCCTCTGATGGTACAGAGAAAATCTCAGATGCAGCCGTGCGGAAGTTTCATCTAATTGTCTACTCATAAAATAGCTGATCTAACGTCTCCGTTTGAATCTGGGCCATGGAGTACATTTTTAGCCAAACCTTTTCCATCTCTATTTTAAAGACATCCTTTTAGGATCTGACTTGTTGGCTGTGTGTTTAAGTTGGCAAAACATGAGATACAAAAATATACCAGGATCCTTATGTCACGCCGTAGGCGTTTTCTGTGTTTTGTTTATGTTGTCAGGTCTTGTCCATGTGCTTTTGTATGTTTGGTTTAG
>JAUMHE010000059.1:13077912-13116523 GCA_032359235.1 Enteromius mattozi
AGTAAAAGTAAAAGTTGCTAAAAATAAAACTACTCCGGTAAAGTACAGATACTTGAAAAATTTACTTAAGTACAGTACAACTACTTCGTTACTGTCCACCACTGCCATTCAATGATAAATTCGTTGGTCTGTGTTAAATAGCAGACGATCTATCGCTGGAATGTGTTATGATGAGTGCTCGTTGCCGCTGTTATAAGTTCTCTATTGGCACTCGTGCACAATGCGTGTCTTCACACAGACGATCAAGTGCTTCGTTCTGGTAAAAGCACACAAAAAATTCACACGAACATGTCCTTGCTCTTGATATACAACCACTTTAATGAACACTGCTTTGTTTTTAATTAGAAAAAAAACCTGTAGAACCCGCAGCCTCAGAAATGCTTGACAAAAGTTCTACCGCTAGACCGCTATAGATATATAATAATATAGTAACTTTGTCACCGTGGGCCTGATTGCGATGTGGGCAGGTCCTTTCTGTAGTTATGCCACTATCCCCACCAGGGATAAGAATAATTCAGCAGAGGCAGGGATGCATAGACCAGAGGGGGGGAATCCATAAAATACATTATTGTTAAAAATTTTAGGGTCATCTTTTTAGACATGGTTTCTTCTGCTCACCAAATCTGTATTTATTTTATGAAATAAAAAACATTTTAGGATTTTATTCCTGTGATTTTTCAGCAGCCATTTCTCCAGTCTTTGGTGTCTCATGATCAAGAAAATGTTCTCCTTATTAAAAACCCATCTTACTGTTCCAAATCTTATGCTTATTTAATACAAATGATGAATTGTTCATAAATAAAATAATCCTGCTCTTACTGTGCACAATTCAACAGTGCTTATTATTCTCATTTTTTTTTTTGTTTAATATATTTTTTAAATATAATCTATATTAGATTTTTGTATTTTTTTACTATATATAGCAAAAGAAAGCAGTTTTTCTGTGCTTTATAGGAACAAAGCCATTTCACTTTTACAAGCCAGACAATTCACACTTCTTGAAATGATACCCTGGGAAATCAATTTCACGCAAAATATATGTTGCATTATTACTCCAAGCTTGAGTCCCTACCAGATGAACATTTTTTTCAGGTTGCTTTTAGGGCAGGTTTCAAAAGGCCAGTAATACAATAAACTCAATCAATCTTACATGTTGATCTTGTAAATAACTTCCCTGTCATCTTGCTCTCGGTCTCATTCTCGCTCGGTTTCTTTTCTCTGAGAGCGCTCAATGCCCTGCCTGCATGCTGTTTTTCTCTCCCTTTGTTACGCTCAGAATTGACGTCTTCTGGGAGTGATATTTAAATCTGTGTCCAGGAAATGGAACCGCAGGAATCCAATAACAAAATTAATTTGTCTAGATTTGACTTGGGGTGCTTTGCCCACTGCGAGGGGATGCGCCAAACCTCTGAATGTAATGATTGGATTTATTTATCTATTTGTGGCTCTCATTAGAGGTGTCCATGGATCCTAGAACCCCTGCTGTGGATATTGGTCTGCTTTCATGAAACACAACTGCTGGGTCTCATAAACAAAAGATTCTGTGATGACTTGGATGGAGACGGCGAGGTGTATTTATCGTTTTGCATCTATTTATCCAATGAAGATGATGATTTTCGAAATGTGCATAAAGATTCAGCCAGTCAAAAGTCTAGTTTGGTTAAGGTCATGCATTACAAAAGCCCTGAGTCACTTGCATTCATTCAAATTGACTGACCATTGACATGCATGTTGCCTTTCAGAAGCAATTTAAGTGTAATGTGAATAACCACACATCTTTGCAAATATCCTTTAGAAAGATTTATTTAAATAAATAACTTTGATTAGTCTGAGTCCAACACAAAAGCTATGTGGGAGAGTCTGGGCAATTTGTAAAACGTTCGCATACTGTATTCAGACAGGTTAGCGGTGAGAGAGCTTTCTAAACACTGCCACTTTTGGAAGTTATTGCAGATGCATAATATTTATATTCTTGCTCCTCTCTAATGTAAACTTTTAATGAAGTTTGCAATTTTTCATAAACTTTGCATGTATTTATTACTTTGACGCTGGAGGACTGTCTGTGACATTTCATCATTGTGCACTGTCAGTTTCATAAGTATATGAAATGCCAGGGCAACTCTGAAGATCACTCAAAACATTGAATGAATGTGGGTATCACAGGCTGCATTCTTCTCTTGACTCTTACTCCATTGTTCATTGAAGTATAGTTCATAAAAATGCAGTCATTACGTACTCTCCATCATTTGTCATTATGTATTATATTTCTGTGGAATTTTTAGCAGAATGTTTACACTGCTCTTTTCAATACAGTAGGAGTGAATGAGACAGACGTGGCAGAGCTCTGTCAAAATATCATCATGAAAGCAGTCAATACGAGCTCTCATATCTCTTTTGTACTTGCTCAGACTTGATCAGTCTTCATGTGCCGTATTCAGATAAACACAAATCAGGTTTGACAGCTTGTAGTTGAGGAAAATAAGTTGTGAATGATGACTTTTGATGAAATCTGTCTGTTCCTAATATAAAGCTATCATGTGGCTTTAGAAGGCTTTTGTCATTTCTGGAGCTTGGAAAATTCTGCCTAATATCTGCATTTTGTGTTTATTGGTAGAAAGATCATATGGGTCAAGAATGCCTTGATGAGTACTGTTTAAGACTTCTAAAGTTCTCAACTAGTGAGATACAACAAGCAAATTTGTTTTACTAATAAACTATACTGAGTAGTGTATGTCAAAACATTCAGCAAATGACACATTAAGCACAAATGCGAAAAATAACAGACATTATTTTGTCTTTCATGGATAAGTGCCAGTACTCTGTGATTCAAACATTTTGAAAGAAGTCAAATACATAGGTATTTATGTTGTCCAAAATACAGTAAAAATAGCAATGTTGTGAAATATTATCAAAAACAGCTTTTAAAAACTGTTTTTAATTTAATATATTTAAAATGTTATTTATTTCAGCATCAATACTCCAGCTTCAGTGCCACAGGATCCTTCAGAAATCATTCTGATATGCTGATTTTCGTGAAACACTCATTACTCATTACTAGCAAAACTAGTAAAATTTTTAGGAAAAAATCTAAATAAAATGTTGAGAATAAACAAAAATTTAGAAAATAAAGTCATTGTGTTTTGAAGGATTTGTTAAATAAAATGTTAATAAACTCTAATCTCTAAACTAATTAATCTCATGATGTTTTTATTTATTTTTTATTATTGTTTGGCCTTAATCCTCTTCCATAAAGTTCAAAGGAAAAATATAAATGTCTTTACTTCCTCTCAAACTTACCCCAAACTTATATCGCCATGTAACCAATATACTGTATATATAAATATATAATACATAATACTATATAAATATACATAATACGAGCCTGTCCTCCAACAAAAAACGACTATAGGTTGTTTGTGTAAGTACCTTATTATGACTTATATTTACATTTTAAAGGTAAGTGCCCTCTAGCAGGTGTAAAAATAACAACAGTGTCGTATTGTGCCTGTCGTCATGAATGATGTATGACTATGATTAACAATCAAAATTCGTGTTTTGTTTAAATGCAGTATGTAGACTTTTTACACTGAATTACATGGCAGATAAAATAGTACAAAACATTAATATGCAAATGTCCTGTTGCCAATAGGGGTACAATTGTAGTATACGCTCTGATGGGTTGTACAAACGACCTATATGGGCGTATTGGTTGGAGGACAGGTTGTATAATACAAATAACCAAATACATATAAGATTTTTTTCATGAAATGCTATTCTATCCACTTTTATTTTAAAGCTCTTATTTGTGACAGTAACTATCTCGGCTGTGTCGACTTTTAGTTCTCCCAAGAAATTTCAGGCAAAACCTCAGAAACAAAGATAAAAATCAAATGATACCTAACTGAGAACTCCGTTAAGTAACCTGTGCTATGAAGGAGTAAAAATCCTGTGGGTTATGCTATAAAGACCTTCAGTATCTTCAACATGGGTAGGCAAACAAAGTAAGTTTTAATGCTAAGCTTTAATGTTTTTTTCTTTAACAGAGCAGATCAAGTGTTAGAATTGGTGTTATCCTTAAACAGCAAAATTAGACGGCAGCATACAGAGAGAAGAAATACGCTTGGCATCTCAGCGCCATCCCGCAGAAATCCTGGCACATCAGTGGAAGGCCAAGCGCTATTTATGAAAGATGCACCTCGCAGAGCTGCACTTTATTGAATTTAAGACAAAAATCGACCAAAGTGGTCTCGGGAGATGCGCATGGCTCCTCCGTTTCTCTGATGTGTCAACTGTTTTCACATTAAAAGACCAAAAAAGGTGAGGGAAAGTGACTGTTGAAAGGATGAGGTGTTTATTTCTTTGAGAGACTTCTGTGAATATATTCTCAGAGAAATACATATTCGCTTTCTATTGACGCTCTTATCCACTTCCCCCGAACGGCAAAAAATAACTGTCTGTCTCACTCTGCAATTTAATGAGAAAGGTAACACGTACTTTTCACCTCCCGTATTGAAGACTGCTTACCTTCAGGGCACTTTTTCATTTGCACCTTATTCTATTAGACTTCAAGGTGAACTGTCGTCTTCGAGCGGCCGTTCCGGAGCACCACTGAGCCTGTCACCTGGCGCTGGTGCGGTTCGTCGTCGGGAAAGTTATTTTGCCTGCTAAGCTCAGTTTCTGTGAGTGAGAGCAGAGTTTGAGGAGCTTCGAGCTGATTTATGCTGAAGATGCTGCAGTCTTGTGGATCTCAGCAGTGTCATGTTCAGCTTTCCTAACTGTGAGGCACCTACTCGTACTTCTGTGTCACTGCACTTTATTAAGGATCCCAGTGACATAAAGTTGAAATTTATAGATTTATTCTTCAAAGTGAGTTTTTGGAGTTGGAGTAGATTTACTAGAGCCATAATAATGATCCTCAAGTAAAAGGCTGTTTTTTGTACATCCTCTGGCAGGAGCAGCCAGCTCTGACAAATTGTATTTGATGATTTATAATTGTGACCTCCCTCGTTCATTCTTTCTCTCTCTCTTGTGTTTTAGGAAGCTGTGTTGTGTTTATCCAGCAGCCTCATGACCTGGTGGTTGTGGCCGGGCAGCCTGTGACCCTGCCATGCTCTATTACTGGATATCAAGGCATGGTGCTGTGGGTCAAAGACGGTCTCGCTCTGGGGGTCAACCGAGACATGTCAGGTAAGAGCTTTTGCTGCAGTCAGTTTTGTGTCCTAACCTGTGACGAAATCAAGTCTTTTTGCTTGCATAGATGCTTAGTCACTTGTGCAAAGTTGGTTGATTACATAATTGCAGTTGATTTATAATTTAATATAATTATATTATTGCAATTTATGTGTACAAAGTATAAAAAAAGTACAATCTACAGTACAGGTGCATCTCAATAAACTAGAATGTTGAGGAAAAGTTCATTTATTTCTGTAATTTAACTCAAATTGTGAAATAATAGTAATAATAAATTGTTAAGATTGTGAATTGGTGGGTTTTTAATAAATGTGAGCCTAAATCATCACAATTAAAATAACCAAAGACTTAAACTACTTCATTCTGTGTGCACTGAAACCAAAGTCAAGACATTTGTTGCTCAAAACATCTGCGTGTTTCTGCCAGATCTGTTTGTATCATTACAGAGACGCTGAATGCTTTAGACATTTCTTTGTCTCGTCTTTTCTACAGAAAGACACTATAATACAAGGACAACAGCCCATTCTGTCAGTTTGTAAATGCTTCCCCTGACATTGTCTTACCTAGCAGCCTTGCAGCTTTTTTTCCACCACTAACTTTTCCTGATTGTTGTGAAGGTTTTCCTGTTTGTTTCAGAAAGTGCCTGTCAAAAGTACTGTCAGACTGAGCAAAGCAAAGCAACAATCGAGAATTAATTGCATTTCTATCATTAATTAAGGCAAGCACTTCATCATCCGCAGAACCCTAGAGAGACGCGCCGCAAGTGCAGCTGTTTTACATTCACACGACAAGGTTTACAAATTAATTCCTGGGAACGGATTGAAATGTTTTCAGAGAACTTCTCCCTTATGCAAGGACAACCTATAGGTTTAGGTTGGCAAAAACAGTTTTGTAAATCACAAACAAATCAGATATGATTACTAGACTTTCTTCACTAAGCCACATTTACAGACTTTTTTATTTGCAGTGAACCGTTAGATTAAAAGACGAAATGCAAAACAAACTTTGGTCTCATTCAAATTCACTGCACATTCGTCCCTTAAGCTTTAATTTGCTGAATGTCACTTCCAAATTTGCTTCAGCTTGCTGGAAGTTGAACTTATTTAAAATTTTTATAGTGTAACAAAGCATAATTCAATGATTTATTCTCATATCTAACTTAAAGTGCAGCGATCAAATCCTATTTAGCTAACGTTACACATAATTGCTGGATCAAGAGGTCATTATCGCTAACAATAGTTACTGATTGCATTCACATGCACACTTCAAGCAATGAGCAATTAATATCTGAAGATTGAGCCTTTAGCTGAGGCCTCGTTTAGTCTCCTTGATGTGTGATTTTAAACTATATACTTTACCAAGAAAAGGATTTTCATTTTAGGAGGCGGTTTCTCCAGAAGTTAGTCATTTTTAGCCATGGCCCCAGGCAGCGTTTAGTCATGGACGACGCTCTTTAATTGAGCCTCTCAGGGCTTGAATTTCCTTTCCACTGCGTCTTTCCTTCTCCGAGCGTTTATAAGTGTCCAGGGACTCCTGGATATCATTGTACCATAGTATAATCGAGTACAAAGCAGTGATACTTAACTGACACTGGCAACCGGACAAAGTCTCGCTTCAAAGCGGATGTAAAAACGTCACTCGTTAAAGTATAAAATGAGCTAGAGCGCTGACAGAAATGGATATCAGCGTGTTCGAAGTGGCTCTGAGACTACCGATTGTTTCAAACGTGCACAATTTGTGTATATTCACAATTCGTTATCAGGTTTCTCTAAAATCCATCTTCTGTTTTATCAACTGCAGCATGAAACGACACATTGTGCGATCAATATGACATAGATATCTATATCTTTTCAGGGTTCGTGTCCTCAAAGCTCGAGAAATTACAGATTTTGTGTCAGCGAGGCTGATGCTAACATAACGCTTGATTAGGATGCCCGTCCGTGTATCTCTCCCCCTTCAGCTTTCACATTCGCTCGCTCCGAGCTTTGATCTGCCTCGTTTCAGCCAAGATTCAAGCGTGCTTCCATCCATTGGAGTGTCAGTGAGATACCCACAGTGTGATAAATCCATGTCCCAGCTCTCTATCGCAGCTGCTATTGATCCAACATGAAGCCGAATCCATTTCGTAGGATTCATTACCTTTAATAGGGTCATTTCACATTGTTTCTTCTAATTGACAGCCATTGTCTGAAGCCGTCCGGTCAAGCATATTGGGGAATTCATCAGAGCTTTATTGAGGCGCCTGTATGCCTCAATAATCCCTAATGAAAACAGCTCTTAAATAAAAGGCAAAAGAAGATCCAGTGGCAGGAAACCTGAATGCAGTAATGACACTATCGATTCCTAATACGGGGCTTATTACCAGATAGCAGAGGACAGCCAAACACTCTTTAATATAAAGGATCACCAGGGTTTCAGAGACATGCTATGATAACTGTTTACAAGATCATGTTCAGATTTAAACGTGCTCCAGGCTACGATCTGTTTTCTGATATGAGCAGATTAACTAAAAATGAGACATCTGTCTTGAGTAGAGCATCATGTAGCAATTTTGTTGTTCCATTTTTTTTCAAGCTACAAAGGCTCTGCTCATAATTTATTGAAGATACTATATTTTACACTTTTTGTGTGATCAATTCTTCCTTGAAGGCCACTTTTTTTTTATTATTATTCTTTTTATTTCATCAATTTATATACATTACCTTTTCATAATTGACATTTAAACTTTTGGGGACAGTACAAATTTATTTAATGTTTTGTTTTGAACAGCAGTCATTCTTCATACTGCATGGGCTACTGAGCAAACCCACTAAATATAAAAACCCATACATATGAAGTTGGATATGCGATGCTAATGTTCAAAAGGATCAGTGTTCAAATGTTAAAATTGTTTTGAATTCATAACATGATATTAGTATGTATAGGTAAGTTTTTTTCAGTTTTGCAAATGAATAGAAAGTTCAAATAAACAGACTTTATTCAGAATAGACTTTTGTTTTTATCTTTTATGGTCTATTTAAATCATCCTTGATTTATAAAATAGTTAATTTCTTTAAAAAAAATAAAAATATAATAAAATAAAATAAAACGTACTGACCCCAAACTTTATATTGATGTATGCATCTACAACCCTGCTCTCTAGACATTAAGTATTTAAAAAAATATGTATGCAATAATAATAATATTTCATCATTCATATAGTTCTCTGAAAAGATGGAAGGACAAAGTCATTTTATGCTGAATTAATAAACAGAAATGCTCTTGCTTTCAATTAGCTGCCTTCTTTAAATTAACTATTAATCAGTCTTTTCAAATATGCATAAAGCATATTTATGCTAAAGTATTGTGTGTATTAGCTGTGAACATTTTACTTCAGAAGTCATGATTCATGCTTATGTTGTGAGGTTTAAATCGGGCAATACCGTAGAGTGATTTTTAAAAAAATATTTTTCCTTTCACGACTATATATTGTAGTAATTATGACTGGAGATCATTCAAGGCCAACTCCAAATAGGACTCTTCTCTTATTGTGCAGCGATATATTGGTCTTTTTGTATATTTCTATTACTTTATCCTTTTCATGCAGCTTCCATAGAATATACAATGCAACAGCACAAAGAGTAAAATGCAACAAAACCGTATGCATCACCCCTTGATCGTCTTGCTGTCTGCCCTATGAATACATTGGGAAAAAACACGGTCTTGAAAGACAACACAGAGGCTGCAATACCAAAAGAAACACTATGGGCACAGGATGTTCACCACAACAAAAACAAACTTCGGCCAACCAATCGGCAAGAAGAGGTGGTGTTTAATGCACGTTAAACCCCACCTCTTCTTGCCGATTGGTTGGCCGAAGTTTGTTTTTGCTTTGGCGCACATCCTGTGCCCCTAGTGTTTGCAAGATTGCATAGAGCACCTTTAAGTTCTCAAGGGTGGAAATTTTCGTGCTAGGAAAGCAGATTTTTTTTTTATGTTAATATACTGTTTATGTTTCATTTCAACCTTGTGTTTCAGGTTATCCACGCTACGATGTGACTGGGGACCACAGCAAAGGAGAATATCACCTACTAATCAAGAGGACCGAGCTGACAGATGACGGCAGCTTTGAGTGTCAGGCAATCCAGGCTGCTACCAGATCTCGACCTGCTCGGCTCACTGTTCTGGGTCAGTGTCACCAACAAGAACCTCCCATAAAAAGAGTCGACAGACAGTTTTATCGATGGTTTCAGGTTCTGTGGTACAGTTTTTGCTTCTCTCTTTTTTTAATTGAAGCCTTTGTTGCATGAGTGCGGATAGATGGATTGATGGATGAACTGACGAACGTTCAGCCAAATCGATACATACTTTAACTAGAATAGCACTCGAGCAGTTAAGGAGCAAAAGCAAGCGAGGCCCTGAGAACGAGAAAGCATGAAAAAGCACCGCCTCTGCAATACTGTGAATGTAGACAAGAACAAAGTCAATCTTTGAGTCAGATAAATGTGTGATATTCTGAAATCAGGGCTAATCAGCTTTAATAAGACACATTAGATATGTTTGCGATCGATAGAGGCCCTGACACAAATGCATTGCATCAGCTTAGCTCCCAGGCAGCCCGACTCTGCCTGATTATCATTATCGATTTCTTTCTTTCCTTTGTTAAAACTATGATATATTCCAGAGGAATAAGTTCATTATGCCGGCCTTGGAGTAACAGCGTTTTAAACCAGTAATCTGAGTCTAGACGCTTAAAGCCAAGCGAAGATGCCTGCGATTCTAGGTCCATTAAAATGATTAATTATAGATGAGAGGCCGCTCATTTGTTTTTATTTTTTGCTGGTCTGGTGGCAGCAGAGACAAATCATCGTTCTCCCCAGGGCAGAGCCATTAGCCTGACATGTAATCCCACACAAACTGGCTTACTTCTGAAAAGTTGCATACAAAACCGCAAGCGGCTCCTGAGTGAGGTAATGAACCTCGTGTAGGGACTCCGTCACCGTCAATCCCCTGTCACTTCCCTCCCGGGGGGTGGACGATGGCGCATGACCGCAATCAGATGCGACGTTTGGTTCATTCACTCGCTTGCTTTCTCTATCTCTCTCCTGACAGCCGGGATCCAGAGTGGTCTTTGTAACCTGATTGGATGCCTGGCCTGTGAAGTCTCAAACCTGTCTTTGTCACTTTTTCTTAAAAAAAAATGGCTATGGAGCCGACTTTGAAGCCTGATGTTTGGGTGTGTGTTCTGGGCTCTGCTGCGATGCATTAATATGCCTAGGTCTCATATCGTGCAACGCCGGTGAGCATCAGCCACTAAATGGTATCTCCGGTCTCCCGTGGAGCACTAATGCAAATTCAGAGCAAGTTTGCGCTTTCTTTTATTCTCTTTCAAGCGGCACGGTTTCGCAGTAAGGCTCTCAAACAATCAGTCTCGGTTTCGAAAGTGCTCTTCTGCAATTACACAAGTGTGAACTTGGCAGCGGGAGGGCGGCTGACCTGTCGGAGTGACATTTGAACTTTGAACATCCGTAGGAGAGTTGTGGGATAACCCAGTTTGCTTTGTGGTGGCCAGGCTGCTGAATAAGACATGAGGTGGGCTTGGTACACATTGCTGAAGAAGGACCCCTGAGGCTAATTAGATCCAAGGAATTCCCCTAAAGCCAAGGCAAGGAGCTGGAGAGAGAGTGAGAGCCGCGGCGCAGCAACTCAGTGAACCGTGGGGAGAAAGCCGAGCCACTTCCAAAGGTCACCATTGTTTAAAAAGAGCTACTGCAGTGTTTCTATAAACTCTCAGCATTTGTTCTGCTCATTGTCTTCGGAGTTAAAGAGCTTGTGCGATTTGGCTGCTTTCAGGCTTAATTAGAGGCTTTCTTTTCTTCTTGACGCGATTTGATGCAAATGAAAACAAAGCTGTGTGGAATAAAAGTAGAGTTTGTGCAATGTGTCAAACTGTCTTAAAGTCAATATACAAGTAAAATTGACCCATTGACATTTCCTGGTCTCGTTTGAAACAGTTCGTTGGTTATTTCAAAGAGAAAAGTTTGAAAATGACTTGCTCTTTCTCTGAATTGACTTGTCGCTCTTGCGATTCAACACCTTGCTCCACACACCTTCTGTCTGGTATGTAGTGCAAATTTCTCACTGTACAATCAATTTACATGGATAATCATGTTCAAGCCTAGATATGAATATGAACGCTGTTTGATGATTTTCATGTCTAATTCATGTCTATTTTTTTTCACAACAAATTAAGCACAATGTATACTTAAATTATTTTATTTAATCTAACAGTTTACAGTTAAATTGCATTAATTATCGTTTTCTTTAAACCCTGATTCAATACAAGAACAAATGAAAAGTTGCAAAAATAAACAACTCACGTTTAAAAAAAAAAATTATGTTTTTCATTCCGATTAATGTCAATCAAACTGCAGTTGGGTTATTTTGATTAGGTAAAAAAAATAATAATAATAAAAAATACAGCTAACTAACACAATAAAACAATAAGAACATGATAACAATAAAAAACATGATTTTTTTAAATTTTAAATAAAAAAAGAGTTATCTGTTTTTGCAAATAAACTCTTCAAATATACATGGTATTGAAAAGTTGAGAATGAGTAATATTTAATTAATTAGTCTTATTTTTATTTTTATTATTTGTTCTTATTTTATTCAGCAAGGACACATTACATTTAGGCAGTGTGACAGATTTTATAATGTTAAAAAATTTAAATAAATGCTTTACTTTTGCACTTTATATTGATATTGAACATATGAATTGATATTGCAAAAAAATTAAGCAGCAACTGTTTTTTTTAAAGCAGCTAATCAACATATCAGAATAATTCCTGAAGCATCAAAGGAATAAATTACACTTGTTTTAAACAATTACTTTAAATTTGTATTAAAATTTGTAATAAATGCAACCTTGATAAACGTAAGAGACTAGAAGTAGGAAAAGCTAGTGGATTAAAGCTTTGTACGAGATGATATCCCTTGCCTTAAGAGCATGTTGAACAAGCCATGTTAACCCGTCCCAGAGGGAGACAAACATCAGTCCTAATGAGAGGAGACGGCAATTACTTGTAGTCTTTCAAAGCAAAGAGGCTGTTCAGTTCCTCCTCTTTGTGGATAAGACACCAGTCAGGGATCATCACCCGATTCTCAGAAAACTAGAACGAAAAGCCACTGAAAAGATGTCCTGTTGTCTTTTCCTCTTTTTTATGGGATTCTCACCCTTTCGCAGCAAGCTAACTCACCCAGTCCTGTCCAAATACGTTCCCCGTCTCCTCACGTTAATGTCAGCACCAGCATTGGCTGCAAAAAGGCACATCGCAGCCAGACTGGGAACAGAGAAAGCAAACAATGCTGTGATGAAATTGAAAATGTAGAGTTCAGAGATACAGGTCTCGATCCAAATAACAGCCAAATGCCATTGTTCACTGTTTTTTTTTACCTCCCCACTACATAGTTATCTTAGTTTTAAATGCAAGAATTATCACCTCAGTTTCAGTGAACTCTGCAAGTGCAGTTAGTGTTATGGATTCTTAAAAATGGATTGAAGTTTGCAACAGCTGGTCCTCATTTCTGTCGTCACACTTTGTTGAATAGGCAGCAAGCGTGCTGCAACATCTGCATCTTGGAGAAATGTGAATTCACAGACAGGTACATCATGCTATTGTGTCACAGCAGAATAAAAATTCTCACTAATGTGACATAGGTGCAAAACTTCAGCTGAGATATATGCAGTGTCTAACTTGCATGATGCCAAGTGTGAATTACAATATGCTTTGGTATTTTACATTTACATATTTGGCAGATGTGTTTATAAAAAGCGACTTATATTCATGTAGGGTTTACATTTTATAATTTCTAGCTTGAATAAAACTCACAATCTTGGTGTTGCTCTGCTTTTTAGGCTGCATAATAGTTTAAAAATTTAACGTCAGCTACAGCTCTGGCGTGACTCTGGTCTGTGTATTTGAATGGCTGAGCTTTGTTCCACAATGAGACATTACACTATTTTTTACTCATTTTGTATGCTTTTTTTTTTTTTTACAGTGACTTCATTACACTATGAGGTGGTGACAGGTGACTCTACTATGAGTGAGTCATTTGAATCATTCACTCAAATGATTCATTCTAAAACACTAATACATTCTAGAAAAAAAACAAGTGACTGTCTTTGTGAATGAGTGACTGAATCGTACACTCATAAATACAGATTGCTGTCGTTTATGACTGATTCATTGATTTAGCGAATTTCTCATGAATTGTCATAAGTTATTGATTAATTGTCTTTATGAGTGTTATTGATTTAATATCTTACTCATTTTATATATTTTTAAAATGTAATCTGTTACTGTGATCAAAGCCAAATTTTCAGCTTCATAAGTTTAGTTTTCAGTGTCATATGATTATTCAGAAATCATGAAAATATGCTAATTTGCCTGCACAAGAAACATTTATTATTATTATCATCAGTGCTGAAAACAGTACTTTTTATTGTGGAACCTGTGGTCCACTTTGCTTTTCAGGATTCTGTGATGAATATAAAGTTCAAAAGAACAGAATTTACTTAAAGTACAAATATTTTAAAACTTTTAAACACATCCACTGTTACTTTTGATCAATTTAATGCATCTTTGCTGAATAAAAATATGAAGTCCTTTTTTTATTACTATTTACAGTAATAGTTTGAACAGCAATATTAAACATGTTAACTATATCTCTGAAATTACATATTCAAGAATTAAAAGGTTACTCTACCCCAAAATGACAATTTTATCATTAATCACTTATGTCCCCATAAGAACCCATATGTCCTTCCAAACCTGTAAAAGCTTTGTTCGTCCTCTAAACACAATTAAAAATATTTTGGACGAAAACCAGGAGGCTTGTGACTGTCCCATTGACTGCCAAATAAATTACACTGTCAAGTTCCAGAAAAGTATAAAACACATCTTCAGAATTTAACCACAAAGTATTATCAACACTTTAAATGTTACGGTTGAACCTCTAATGGCAGATGGAGTATTCTGAAGATGTCTTTCATACTTTTCTGTGCCTTGACAGTGTTATTTACTTGGCAGTCAATGGGACAGTCACAAGACTCCGGGTTTTCATTCAAAATATTTTAAATTGTGACAAATTAAGCTTTTAGAGTTTGAAACGACATTTCAACAAGTGAAAAATGACAAAATTTCAACAAGTGATTAATGAGATCAAAGATCACATTGCTATATTATAGAGAGTAACAGTTAAGGAAAAACTGCTCCGTGACAGGCTCCTCCTGTACTGTAGAGCTCCCACGGGGCATGTGGAGCGCCAGACAGAGTTCTGATTAGAGCAGAGCGCTGCTGTTCACTGGCCTGTTCAGACCAAAGGGCTCTCTGGTGTGGGCCACTTGTCCATGCGTGTCATCTCTGTAGATGCTGTGCTGTTTTTTGGGGGGCATTCTCCCAAGATTACTCCTGTTTCTAAGGATCAGACGTCTCAGTGACATGCCTTCCCTCCCAAAGAAGCTTTTACAGGAACTCGAGCAGAAGGAGTGGGATAAATCGTTCGCTCTCAATTCAGCTCTTGTGTCAATAATGGCACCCTGTAGTTAAAGCTCATCAAGCTGACATCTATTTATTTATTTATACTCGCTATTCATGTCATAACCAAAAAGCAAACATGATGAACCTAAAGCGTACTTGAAGTTTTAATATTCATCGCCTCCTCAATAGATTTAGCTCAAAACATGACAGCCTGTCTTTATATAATAATTAAGACACATTAATGTGAAATGACAATACTGGTGTTAACTGAAATTAAGAAAATCTTAATGATAGTCAATTATCTGATGCCTTGGCCAGAACTTTCGGTACTTTGAGAGAAGCAGATCAGCATCTGTGGAGACCTGGAGAGCTTTTTTTCTACAAATCTTTGTGAACAAACAAAACAGTGTATCTTAAAAGTCTCACTTGAGGCTGTTTCCCTCAAACAGAGCAAACTGTTCACATTTGAACAACAGGCCCAAGGTCGGTCGGATGCTCTCGCATTGATAAGCTGACGGGAGAATGTAAGACAATGATTTCAATTACAAAACAAACAGATAGTTCAGTGCCGCAAGGCCGTTTGGGCATTGTGCTGTTTAATCAACATTACTGCACAAAAGTGACAAAAAATGCACTAATAATGTTGTTGAATGTTCAGTTCAAGGTTGGTTAGTGCTTTGTGTAATGCAGTTTCCATTAATTGTGTTAAAAATAGTCCCGCCCTTGTGTTAACATTTCAACTTTTTCAAATGTTATTTCACCTTGTTTATTCGATTTTAATTGGATTTCTAGAGTTCATTTGAAACTAAGTGGCCCCTTTGTTAACAAACTGGCCTTCAGCAGGAACTTTCAAAAGGTGAAACACCACGCCATCATTATCTGTTCAACACGAGCGCAGTTTCAAACAACACAGGGAAATATTTTATCTGCAAATGCTTTTATTCAAATAAATGTTTGTGTCCTGGTAACAAGATCACATCTGCTCCTGTTTAAAGGGCTTTTATGGCGAACCTCCGTGAGTATTTTTAGTTAATACACCTGAAAAAATAAAAACAAAAAAGGAGGGATAATTGCTGAAGGCTGTGTGCCGCTGTGTGGTACAACAACTGAACTCAGGATGAAAGTGATTAATCCACCGTGCTACCAATTCCTGCGAGAAAAAGACGGAGAGAGGGAACGAGAAAAGGGAGAGAGAGACATCTCCAGATGTAAGACCAAATCCAGGTACATTATAAAATAGGTCACATTTCCCAGAATGCCCCTTCTCTCTTGTTTCCAAAATGAAATTGCTCCATTTTTCTCCTTCCACATGCTGAATGACTCGAGGTGTCTCAAGGGCCCAGTGTATCAAGAGGGCAGAGACAGAAGTAATTCGGTCCTGGCTGTTCGTTAGGCTCTGTGTGAGAGTTTCTCCCCACTCTGAACAGCAATTACGGCGGGATGATTAATCCATCGTGTTGACCGGCTCAACACAAAGAAGATGATTGGCTGCGTTAAGGCACAGGCTTGGAAGCGTCGCACCAGGGCATATTTGCAAACATGGCGGTCACAAGAAGGTTTAACATGGTTACGCCAGTCTCTGGCGCTCGCAAGGAGAGCACGAACCATCTGGGATCCCTGCCACATGGAGAGTCACGGGATGCCATCCAAAGCTGCTTGGAGATGGCAGTGTGTGAATTCACACCATAATATATTGGCACTTAGCTTTCTGGAATTCTGGGACTTGAGTGTTGGGCTGCGGTGCCAGCTCTCCCTCACTCTCCAGTTCAACCCCATCAATAACTGAAACTTGAGAAGACAGACTGATTGACTTAACTGTTGTGCTCATTTGCATACACTTAGCCTCTGGTCTATCAGTCCTGGAAAACAATCCCAGCATGCAATTCTAAGCTATGTTTCTATCACTTGGGGGAAAAAAAAAACGAATGAATTTGCTCTAAACAGGCAAAGCACTTAGGCGTTAAAACAAGCCGTTAAGGATGGCTTTGATGTCCAGATGGGGAAAGGAATATGACACTGACTTTAATTGCTCCTGGAAATGATAGTGTATTCTGAGTGGATGGAAGTACTTTGAATTATCTGACGCTAATTTAAATGCAGCAATGAGGTTTTATTTCAGTTTTCTATGACTGTTTTAGTGAACAAGAACCACTTTTGTTGTTACTCATTTGCATATCTATCTATCTATCTATCTATCTATCTGTCTGATAAAATATTTTGACTGACCCCAACTTTTTAAACAGAAATGCATATCTATTATATACTGTATATGATTTTTGTTTACATAATTTTGATACCTATTTATAAAATCAGAGCTGCCTGTGTGGCTGCGCAGTTAAACAGATTTACTTTTCCATCACGGCAGACCAAATCAGTTTTCTACTTTTCATTTTTTCTCATTCCTTCTTTATCTCTCTCTTTCTCTAATCTCTCCCACTCTCTCTATTTTTCTCTCTCTCCAAACTGTGCTGACAACTAGATGTGGCTGTGGCCTTTATACACACATGCAGAAGGGAAAAACTATTCATTCGTTCTGAGAACCGTATGATTTTTTCAAGCCAGAGGGAGACTTGATTGGTTCCAGGGAAGAAACACCAGCTAACAAATCACACAGGACTCCGTGCTCTGAGATCGCCGCATAGCGCAAGGGACAAGTCTCCACGGTCTGATGTGCTACACGGAAAGATCTAAAGAGAAGATGTCCGGCGTCCTCCTTCGGAGACTTTAATTTCATGAAGAAACATGGTCAAAACGTCCCCTTTGCACCCTTAACTTCGCTGTTACCAAGGCGTCTTGAAGTACCCAGTTGCTCAAACTTGTGAGTGCCGTCTGATTGGCCAGAAATCTCTGCCAGAGCAAAAGCTGGCAGAAGTCAAATCAGTAAGATATGAGTAATGGGGTCTCAGCTTCGCTCTTAATGAAGTCAGCATCTCTGGGACGTCCCCCAACAACAACAACCACCCCCCAGTCGGCCCGTTCTGGGACCTTCAAATAGTCCCTCCTCTTCTCACGTCTTACTGCCCTCTCTTTTTTTGTAGTGCTCTCTCTGGAGCACTCAGGATGTAGCAGCTGCTTGTTGCCTTTGATTTAGACTTGCCCCAGATATGCTCCCTAATGAGCTGAGTGCCCAATCAATAATTTACCTGAGTCTGAGTGAGAAGCAGGCTGATCAGAGCTGTTTAAAAAGAGAACTGCAATCAGTGCTATTCAGAAACCTGTTTTTTGACTCATCCTTCCTTTTCTCTCCCTCTATCTCCTTCACTATGTGCCATTGTTTGTGAAACAAGAGGATAAACTTCTCTCTGATTTTATTTCCAGTTCCTCCTGATGACCCCGTGATAATCGGAGCACCTGTGGTGAGCTTGCGTGCGGGGGACTCGGTAAACCTTACCTGCCACGCCAACAATGCCAAACCGGCCGCCTCCATCATCTGGATCTGTAACGGAGAGGTGCTGAACGGTGCCGCTTACACCAAGGTACGACAGATCCCTGCTGTTGGCAGTTATTGTACCAACAGAATGCAATACAGAAACATGGCAACAGGGAGTGTGTCTCAAAATCATTTTCAGGCATCAGAAACGTGTTCAAATATTCAATCAAATGCATCTGTGATGCCCCGGAAAAGTGTTTTGTTTCAAATTGAACATTCATATTCAGCTATTATGCCCCAAAAATGCTGTTTTGAATATTTTAGATTGTTTAACTGCATATCTGATGCCCAAAAATGCTGAATTGAGTGTTTGGTTGCGAATTGTATAACCAGAAGTTCCATTTTGAGCCCTTAAAATGTCTTTTTCAATGTTTTGATTCAGTTCAGATGTGCGTGTGACATCCAAAAAGATGGCTGAAACATTCATATGACATGCAAAAAGCTTTCCTCAAATGTTTCGACTCGGTTCTAAATGTACATGTGATGCCCGAAAAAAGCTGTTTTAAAAGTTTGATGTGATTCAAACAGGCACTAATGCCCAAAACAGTTCCATTTCAAATTGAATGATCAAGTGATCAAAAGATTTGTGAGTTCAAACGTTTCCCAAAAACCATCTTGAGTGTTTCGTTTCAAATTGAATCATCTATCAAGCCCAAAATGCTCTTTTGAATGATTTAGATTCAGCTTGTGCATCTGATGCTCAAAAATGTCTCAAATTGTTTTTTAATTCATTTCAGACATGAATATAATGACGAAAAATACTGGACTGAATATTCATTTCAAAGTGAATGATCAAGTCTGTGATGCCCAAAAATGTTGTATAAAATGTTTTAGATTTAGTTTGAACATCCAAACGCATAAAATAACACAGTTCAGTTGTCATTCAAACATGATGGTTGACTTGAATCTGCCTATGACCAAGAATACATATTTGAGTGTTTAAACATACATACACACATTCCCCAATAATGCTCTTTAAACATTTCAATTCAATTTGAACATTCTA
Organism: Enteromius mattozi; assembly: GCA_032359235.1. NCBI lineage: Eukaryota > Metazoa > Chordata > Actinopteri > Cypriniformes > Cyprinidae > Enteromius > Enteromius mattozi. Next base: position 13,097,063 of record JAUMHE010000059.1, read on the forward strand.
GCTATTCTACAACACCCAAAAATGCTGTCTAGGTGGATAAAAAAAATAAAAAAAAAAAAAAAAAAAAAAAAATAACTGCATGGGTTTTGAGACAACGCCTGTGTGTTTGACAGTATTTTTTTTGCCTACAGTTGATATTTTCAATATTACCCTTCTTTCACATGTCAAAAAAAGAGTCTCTCATGAAATTCTGCACTCCGCCTGACTGCGTGTCCTCGAAACGCTCGGCTCTGTCAAATTAATGACAAGTGAGGACTAATTTTTAATTTAATCCTTGGGGCAACGTGAAGCTGTAATGCACTGCTTTAAATATGTCATAATGGAAAGACATTCCAGCACTCCATTATGAATGTGTTCCTCAGCAATTTGCTCAGTTTGTCGGCTTTAGGGAGAAAATTGAGAGAGCAGGAAATGTGTTTAAAGGGCCGCTCGTACTATGATTGGAGAGCGTAATCTGCTCATTTTGAGTAAGCCGAACCCCTCAGCACCCACCGGAGAGAGTCCCTTCATTAATTAACCAGACCTAATTTAGACACAAGCAAGCTAGACAGGTTACCTCTTTTTTTTTCCTGCTTTCAAATCTGTTCTACACTTGGGAGACTCTTTTAAATCCTTCTGAAATCAAGTGCCTCCATGAGACGGATAAAAACAAAACTATTCCCATCTCAAAAGTCATGCCAGTGTAAACTGGATATTGGATGTTGTTTTAATGAAAACAGGAGTCTTATAAACCGCTGATTCTTGAGTGCTGGGACAGAACAGCCTGCAGAACTGAACAGAGGAATGTACAGAGGAATTAGTTTGGATCAATCTGTTAAACATGTTCAGAGGTGCTGGTTCAACCTCCTGCTTCTTCCGTTTTCACAGTAAATGTGTGTTTTTCCTTGACGCAACTAAGTGTGTCAACACGATTAAGGATGAATTGAGATCACAGGATGGTTTCCCACTGATTTTCAGATTTGTCTATTGAATTGTCACCACAGTCTGACAGAAAATCAACAGCACTGATGAAATATCCATAATGCATTTAATCACACACTCATTCGATGTGTGCACAGTCGCTGTTTTGTTGTTTTAGTGTCGCTATAGGATGTGCATCAAATAAGTGGAAATCATCTAAAATTACCTTTACTTACTTACTTACAGTCCTCCTGTTCAGACGTTTTATAAAGTATTTTTTGAAAAGAGTCTTCTATGTAGTGCTGTCAAATGATTACTTTTGATTAATCGCATATTAAATAATTTTTTGTTGACTTAATTTGTGTGTGCATCGTGTATATTATGTATATATAAATACACATACATGCATGTGCATATTTAAGAAAAATATGTTGTGTTTTTATATATTAAATATTTATATATGATATACATAATATTAATATAAATATATACATGTAAATATTTACAAAATATATACTGTATGTGTGTATATTTATATATATATATATATATGTGTTATGTCAACAAAAACATTGATTTGATTAATCCAACCCAGTCTCATGGCAATTCATACATATTTTACAAGGTGGCTAATTTGTACAAATTCCTACGTTCCCTGTCTGTCAGTCACTACAAGTTATGTCGTGACAACAGACTGAGGTCTTGCCTAGAGCCCTGATTCGCTCTGCTTAAGAGAAAACACCAATGAAAATTGGTAAGTGGTTAAACAATCCTGAGCCACTCCCCTTCATCCGGGTCACCCACGGGTCTGTGGTACCCACAAAATCACCAAAAGAGCAATTTCCTTGTCCTCCGGGCCTCAGCGCTCGTGGGTTGGCTGTGAATGATGCTCCGCTTCCTCAATCTCACCCACAGCGCCCCCTTTCGCTAGTGGCCAAGAGACGGCGTTTAGGGGATGCACCGCTTCCCCACGTGTCTCTGGGCGGTCCCTCACAGGATCAAGACAGTCGGACTGTAGACGACCAGAACGCTATGCTTTTTGCACCTCTCAGTCCGACTGTTCATCGCTGCACACCCCTTGGCACGCCCGTGACTCCTATGATGCCACTAGCGCGGTGTCTTGATGCGTGGATGTCACTACCAGGCCATAGCAGTGATTTATTCGAACGATTCGGCTCGGCTACACAACCCAGTTCGTCCGGAATGCTCCTGTCTTGCACAAGGAGATTGCTGTCCTCCTGGCAAAGGATGCAATCGAGCCGGTCCCTCCAGCCTGAGAATCTCTTTGAGTTAGACTCAGTGAGTATGACAGCATGTCTCTCAGAGTGCTGAACTGCCTGAGTTCCTTCAGAGGCAGAACAGTGGTTCCACTGAAACGGTTTCAGAGGCTCCTGGGGCATATGGCATCCGCAGCCGCAGTCACACCACTCGGATTGCTTCATATGAGACAACTTCAGCACTGGCTATACTCCCGAGTCCCGAGATGGGCATGGCACAGTGATGATCACGCCGGCTTGTCGTCGCACTTTCAGCCCATGGACAGACCTTGTGTTTCTATGAGCTGGGGTGCCCTTACAACAAGTGTCGCAGCATGTTGTGGTAACAACAGATGCCTCGACGGCGGGCTGGGGCACCACATGCAACGGGCAATCAGCCTCGGGGCTCTGGACAGGGTCCTGTCTGTTTTGGCACATCAGTTGCCTAGAGCTGTTGGCAGTGTATCTATCTCTGCAGCACTTTCGTCCACTGCTGTAAGACAGACACATATTGGACAATAATGCGACTGTATCATACATCAACCACCAGGGGGGTCTACGATCATGCCGCATGTCACAGCTCGCCCGCCATCTCCTCCTCTGGATTCAGTCGCAGTTCAGATCACTGCGCGCTGTATATATTCTGGGGGAGCTTGATCGTGCAGCCGATGCGCTTTCACGACAGTTCATGTGTTTCCCATATTTAAGCGAATGGCGACTCCACCCTGAGACAGTCCAGCTGATTTGGAGTCGATTCGGAGAGGCTCAGGTAAATCTGTTTACCTCTCATGAGTCCTCCCACTGCCGGTTGTGTTTTTCCCTGACTGAGGCTCCTCTCGATACAGATGCACTGGTGCACAGCTGGTCTCTGGGTCTACTCAAGTATGCGTTTCCCCCAGTGAGCCTGCTCGCACAGACCCTGTGCAAAGTCAGGGAGGATGAGGAACAGGTCCTGCTAGTTGTGCCTTACTGGCCCACCTGGACCTGGTTTTTGGAACTCTTGCTCCTCGCGACAGCCCCTCCCTGGAGCATACCTCTGAGGGAGGACCTCCTCTCTCAGGGGCTCGGCACCATATGGCACCCGCGTCCAGATCTATGGAACCTCCACGTGTGGCTCCTGGACAGGACGCGGCAGACTTAAGTGGCCTGCCACAAGCTGTGGTAGACACGATCACTCAAGCTAGAGCTCCCTCTGTAGCACCCTTTTCAGAAGGTCCGCTTCCCCATTGTCTTGCCAGACTGTACAACAAATACAAGAGGTTGCAGCCCCTCTTGCAGAAGGTAGAAATCCCTTCAGGAAGTAGAAAATTGCTTCTTCAGGAACAACAGTTTTGACCTGTCCGGCAGCAGTGTATTCACTCTGGTCCCTACGGGTATCAAAGTCAGCGAATCTGCTCTGGGGCGATCGATGGTTACAACCTTTGCATAACATTTGTCTGACATGAGCCGCTTGTCAACATTTGTAGTACTATAAAGTTGTAACAGTTCAGGTTGTGGCGTTCAAGTAAAGCCTGGTGCGCGCAGCGAAAGTGACGTCATTGTGGAGTGGGCGGCTCTGGCCGAACAGTCACGTCTGTACCGGTATTTATAAAATGGAAGCAGCTATATGTAAAGTTTTGTTGTGAACTTTTTTCAAGAGACTTTTGGATATCTTTGAAGCAGAATTTTCTCTTTATTCCAAAATCTCTCTTCGTAGCACTGTAGTCATCAAAGTCGTCTGAATCATCTGACTCATCTCAATCGTCTGAATCGTCTTACTCATCTCAATCATCTAACTAAGGCAGTGTTACGTTGTGGTTTATATACATTTTCAAGGAGAAGGAGTACAGAAAGGTGGAGACAAATAAAACAAAGCATGTGAATACAGAACAGGAACTTTGCTCTGGACAGGACTTTTCCCAGCCTTGATCTTCGTTAGCATACACGTGTTATTCAAATGCATAGGTGCTATAGAAACCTTAAAACAAAAGGCACAGCTAACCTTGAGATTAGCATTCACACTTATCTTGGTAAACCTGACAGATGTTCAGGAACTAACAAAAGGCTACTGCCTCAGAGTCTGAGCTTCCTGTTCTTAGAATGTAAATCACAAAATACATGACTTTTTCAGTTTATACTGTTATATGGGAAACTGTGTTTAACCTTTTATAAATTTGCAATACAACAGTTTACACTCCATCAGTCCCTGATTAATGAAATTGTAATGATTAATGAAGTTATATAATAATATGTTATTGCTGTTTAATTTAGCATTATGAGTTTTATACATATCTAAAGTAGCCTATTTTGCTTTTCGCTAAGCTTAACTGGTCGGCAGGAGAAACTATGTTGTTGCTAAAAATACATGCAGCACGGCACAAAACATCACGCTCGTGGTCTCCTACACTGGAAAAAATTACTGTGAAAATGCTACAGTAAAAACCTGTTAAATGGTTAATGGTAAATTCCTGTTAAATTTACAGGGAAACACTGTAAACTGACATTCCCATTTTTCTTTGAAATAACTATGTTTCTTCTTAGTTTTTTTGTATCAGTTATGCTTATTAGGGTTGTATGTTACATCATCACCACCTGCATTTGGTAGTTATCAGTGTATTTCAAAGGTACAAAATAGATTTCACTACTTTAATAGGTTGGTATATTAACATTATCAGTTATTACGGTTTATTATTCGAGATTACTGTATTTAACTGTAAATTTAACATAAAACCGTAAAAAAAACAAAAAAATTGTTACCGTATTTTTCACGTTTTTTTTCTGGCAACCAAGATTTAAGTCTATTATATGTAAACACTGCGATAGGATCTGATTGATTTCATTCCAATCGAAGCAAAAAGTGTCCATGTAAAAACACCTTGTGTTGGATTAATCTGATTAATTATTTGACAGATAGTAATATTGTGAAATTGTGCTAAAATTTAAAATAACTGTTTTTAAAATGTTGTTTCTACATTTGGTGATTTCATTTTCAATAGCCATTAATCCAGTTTTCAGTGTGACATGATCCTTACGAAATCATTTAAATAGGTGTTCAAGAAGCATTTATTATTATCACAATTACATAATTGAATATGTATTTTGATCTACATGAACATTGATTGAAAGGTGATTGATGTCATGATAAAATGAACAGCAGCTGAAATGTAAAGAAAGTTTAGAAAACAACTAATGTGTATCAAAGTGGATCTGTGCTGTGTCTCATCTCTCACAAATCAGTGAAAAATTCTAATGTCTGTATTTTGGATCAAGTTTAACTTGATTTTGCAGCTAAAACTTTGATTTATAACCGAACACAGTGAATGTCTAATGACTGGAGAGCCTCGTCTCATCATAACACAATTACCTTTTAGAAAAATGTCAGATGATAAAAGCACAAGAGATTTGAATTTTTCATTTTTCTCCAGCAATAGAGCTCCACTCTGAACACTCTTTATTGCATTATTTGATTAATTCTACGAGAGAATCTGTTATAGCTGCGAGGCTGACGGGTGTTTTAGATGAAGTCAATATCCTTCAAATATCTGTACCAATTTTTAATAATCTTTCCTCAATAAACACAGTTCCTCTACAATAGCTTGAATACCAGAGCACGAAAGTGCAGGTAATATCGCCGTGAATAAGCTGCTTTCTGACTGACATATGAAATGTGTAACGTCCAATGAAAGACTCCTCAATACAGAGCTAGCCTGATAACAAAGCAAACATTTCATGTTCATATGGTACTCGAGACTCAAGGGTTGTTGGCTAGATGGTTTGCTCTGAGACTTCCAACAGAGAGAATCTGATTGCGAGTCTGCAATCTGTTTTTGACCTACACTCAAGAGGAAGCCCAAGGATAGGCTGTCTTGCATTGTTTAGCTTGTTTTTTAACTTGTTTTCTGTGAATAAAATTGACCATCTGCAAAATGCTGCCCCATGACACTTTAGTGCTAACGATGTTTGTGTTTTCACGCAGACACTGCTGCGTGACGGCAGAAGAGAAAGCACGGTCAGCACGCTCCACATCTCGGCCTCCAACATCGAAAGCGGCCAGCAGATCACCTGCCGTGCTTCCAACAAAGCGGCGCCCAACGGCAAGGAAGCCACGGTCACCATCGACATCCAACGTGAGTGAATTTTCCACTTCGACTGCGCTTCTGTTCAAACACAATTAGCGGCAGACACGCTCAAGCTCACGTTCCTCTTCCAAATCCTGCGACCTGCATTCTGTTCTGAGTGTTTCTTGTGTTTTCCTGTCTGTGTGGATAAATTATTCACATGTGAAAATCCGCTATGTGCTGTCCTATTTTCTTTATCCAAACAGCCGTTGTGTATGCATGCGATCTGATGTCTGAGCACATGTCGTACTCGGCTCCACAGACACACAAGGCTTGACACAATTTTTGTTTTTCCTTGTTTTTTGTCTCAGAGAAGCAATTGTGAAAGTGACAGTTTGTCTGTACCCAGCATACAGGGATGTTTCTAAGCTTTAAGCTGGTTATTGTGGACACGAGTGCTAATTGTTAGTTTTAAATGTCACGAGCAGATCCTTCTTCTGTATACATTTATTTTTATTTATAGCAGTCATAAGCTTCACTGTCAAAAATGTATCTGAAAGCGCTAAAATGAAAGGCCTTAACTAATTCAGCGCGAAGATTAGCTTTTGATGAAATATTTCTGACAATGTATGCATAGGGAACAAAGGCGTTCTTTCAGCTCTCTCAAGTGTTGAAAGATATTAAGTCTGACTAATAAAGCAGAAAATATATCATATTGAAAGATCCACAAGTTCTGACAGCTCCTTTCTTCATGTCCGGAAAGTCTGTTTTATTGCCCAGAAGGAATGCACCTCAGCACAATGGAGCTCAAATTCTGAATTGAAAGCGTAAAACAGAAAACGTTTGTGTTTTTTTGCTCCTTCAGACTTGGCCCAAATCGTTTTGTCATGCAAAACAATAGAAGAGTTTTACTGTAAGCTTCTTTACTCCCTGGATTGCATAGGCGCCTCTGATTGGTCAGTTTTGATGATGGAGGCCAGTCAAATCCTTTGCTTAATTAATCATGATTGGAGAACGTCAAACTAGCCAGGTTTGCGTTTATATCCATTCTTCTACACTACCACAGCCAAGAATTATATTTCTTAATCATTTTGTATCTTATGTTCACCAAAAATACTGTGAAAGGAGTAATATTTTGAAACATGAAACACATTCTGTTTTCATTTATTTTAAAATGTAATTTATACAGATGATTAGTCTTCAGTGTCACATGATCCTTCAGAAATCATTTTAATATGCTGATTTCCTGCTCAAAAAAAACATTCCTTTTTATTAATCATGCTGAAAACAGTTTTTGTTGCTTACTATTTTTGTGGAAACCATGATACACTACCATCCAAAAGTTTTGGGTAAGTATGAAAAAACAATAATTTATTAGGCAAGGATGCTTTAAAATTATTTTGGTTTCAAATGAACTTTATTTATCATAGCAAAATCTTTCAAGAAAAACTCGGCAACATTAATAAAAATAATTAGCAATTAAACTCCAAATCAGCATATTATAATGATTTCTGATCATGTGACATGACATTTAAAACATATTCAAATAAAATACAGTTATTTTATTACCATTTTTACTGTATTGAAACAAATTCAGCCTTAAGCATTAGAAACATCTTTTAAAAACATTATAAAATCTTAATTATTCTACGCTTTTAACTGGTAGTGCACTTGTAAGTGAAATTGCCACAAATAAGCTAACTGCTGCTGTCAAGTTTCATTTAGCTCACGATTCATGGAGGCTCACTTGAACTTCCCTTTAGCCATCTTGATCAGAATAATTTACGCCGTGTCTAACCTGAGCCTATGCGCCATGGCGTTTGAGATGTGGCAGGTCTAACACGAGGAAGCAGTTCAGTGAAGTGAAGACCCAGCTGTAGGCCACACACTGGAAGAACATGTGCTGGGTAAATAAGTGATGACTGAGAGCAGAGAGGTGCTAGAACCTTTGGGCCACAGCGGCCCATGGGGAGCTCCAACCAACACCAGGGGTGCTTTCCTGACGCTTCATGTCATCAATATTTATAAAAGACAGCTGCTAACTGAGGTGCCGTGAAGGAAATGTGTTATATGGCAGAGTTTGAAGGCAAAAGATGTTTTCCACTGTTCACAGAGATTATTTACTGAAAATGCTTTCATTATATCTTGCATGCTGTTTTTTCCATTTATACGTCTCTGTAGATAATTGCCCAACAACAACAGATATAAATTGCGCTGGCCTGATCTAATTCAGCGACGTGAAGGAGTTGCGAGAGTTCATCAATGGAATGGAAGAATGTTTAGATTCCATTTCATCTGAAGTTTTTGCATTCCGCTAAAAAGTGTACCGCTAATAAACAAGGCTGATCTGTGGGTACATGAGTCACCACTGACCTAAATAGGCATTTTGCTGTTCACATTTCTGCATTACTCTCACCTTTCTCTTCATACCAAACAGAAAACATTTGCTCCTAATCATATATAAGTTCATGGCTGTTGAAAACACTGCTTTATTTATCAGAGCTCCTGCAGAAACAAATAAAAACACAAGTTGATCGCCATATCATTATTAAGCCATATCATCCGTTCAGTTTTAGTTCATTTGAATCATAATAGCCCAAAACAAATACATTTTAAAACATTATATTTTGCCCCGAAGACCTAGTATTTCATATCTTCCCCCACAATAATATCTAGACAGTTATGATATCACAATATTGTTCCTAATGATTTTTAATTCAAATAGAAAATATGTTTTTGATGTTATCTCACACAAGGCAAACTTAAAAAAAAATTAAGAGTGAGAAATGTGTAATTTAATCATCAAAAGGTTGTTATATTTTATTAAATGTAAATTAAGACCTAAAGTTCTTTCAAGCACCAGAAATGCTGTCAGGTATTATGTGCAGATGGAATTCTTCAGGAAATCAGCTGTACGAGCATCAAACCAGAATAAACCTACCAGGTCCTCTTTGTAAATTGAGAGTGGTTTTAGCCGATCTGTTCAGCAAGGAAACCATTTCTTTCTCTGCACATTTCTTTAATCAGTTTGGCCCTGAGCAGATGGTCTTCCAGTGTGCCAGAGTTAAGGGTTTGCATCGTTCCTCATTTGTATGGGGTGCTTCTTTTTAATTAGTCTGACACCCTTCGAGACTTCTACTCTAGATTTCATTGATTATTTCCATGGAAGCGGACGTTTAAAAAAAAAAAAAAAGACTTGAAGATGGTGAGTAATGGAAATTTTGAGAAGTTTCTTGGTGGTTCCTCTTCTCACAACACCATTCAATAAGGATCTCTGGACTCAACCAATCTTCATAGGCTAGATGCACAAATTAATCTGCAACGTGGTGACATTCACATCTCCAACACTCTCCTTCTTCCATTCACATGTTCTCTCTTTAAAGGTCATCAATGCCTCTGAACCACATTCAGTAATTAAAACTTCTCCATTAAACAACACGTTTCATATTTCATAAAAGCGTTCTAGCAGCCCACATCAATCCGCGTCCACACTTCACTTTATCCCCACTCGGTTTTCCTCCCTTTTACGACTCAAAAGAGATTTGGCTTTGTCGTAAAGGCGGCTAATATTCTTCACAGCAAGTGCTGCCGATAATGCCGTCTGACCCTTTGCTCGAACGTGGCGGGAAGATCTTTCACGCCGTTAGCTCGTGGGCCTCGGCGCACTGGTTCGTTTAAGAATTAACACCCAGGAGAGCAGCTCTCTGCTTCTCAAAGTAATTGCCTTGTAAATAAGAGTGGGTTTGAAACAATGCTGTTTGTTAGGAATAATTAATGACCACATGTGCATATGGAACCACGTCTGGAGGCCTCTCGTGCGCTCCTTTCGGGTGAACCTACTCACTCCACACAAAGAAAACTGACAAGAGGTGCTTTATCAAGCTCAAGGAAACACTCACTCGCATCCCCCCCTCGAGTCCTTCATCCAGAATAGATGCAGGCCTCTATGTTTAGTGCTTTTGGATGCATATTTGCATACGACTCTTCTTCAGATTTACAGAAACCTAGAAACCTCCCTAAATCCCAGTGATTCCTCTGTCCAGCGCAGACTTCATTTAAAATGAATGACCACAAATCAATGTTGATTCTGTACCATCTGAAGACTTGTTATGTTTTCGTAGAAACTCATGTGGACTAATTGCACTGAGCCTCGTGACGTAATTTTATTTTTAAATATCGCAGCTGGTTAGATGTGTTCTAAAAGCCACTTAAAATGAGTGACAGCAAGAGGATTGCATGAGATCAGAATTAACCTTTATTTATTCAAATTTTTGACACTATTGAGTGTCATTTTTTAATTGACAGATTTTTAATTTGTATTGTAAAGACTGGAATACACTACACAACTTTTAAAATCCGAACAAGATCGTACACTTGACAAAGACTGAGGATCACACACTACCAGATTTCCAAGTCGTTCCAACAGATTTCCAACAAATATGTGCAAAAACATTGCTAGGAAATGGAAACAATATGTTTTCTAAAATCACTACCAAATATCAAACATTTTTTATATCTTTCCACTGATAGTCTGAAGGTAAAAAATCAAAGTCTGCCCATTATTCTGAATCTGTTAATTCAGAATGCCCAACATGCTCAATTTATGAAAAAGAAAACTGTATAAATGTATATTTAAGATTAATTAAATATTTTTTACAATTATTTTTTATTAAATATTTGAATATTTGTTTAATTAAATATTTAATTAAATACTAATTAAATATTTTTAGCTTGATAGTCTTTTATCTTGATAACATTCTTTCAGCTATTTTAAAACACTGGAATAAGAGCACCAATGCACACATTGAAAACATGTTTATCAGTAAAATTAACATTTAAAAGATACACTGAAAAAGAAATGGTGTAGAAAAAGGTATTTACTAAAAACAAATTTCACAATTTTACAAATAAACAACAAGTAATACAGAATAACATTATATTTTGAAGAACAGTAAAAAAAGACTGCAATAATATTTTTGTGCAAACCATGCTCCAGTATTCTTTGTTTTATTTACAAATTTGAAAAATATTTTTTTTACAGTGATGACTGCCAAGTGAAAAAAAGCACTGTTAATGAGAAGAAGAACATTGGATTGCTGGAGGTTAGGGTGGAAATACATGTATTAATTTTTCAGAATCCACACTTGAAAATTACAGTATATAACATTTCGGCTCGTTCAAGGTAATTCATGTAAGCGCAGAGAGCACAATTAATTGCTTTAATCAACTGACAGCCCTTAAAAGTAGTAATAATCTGCATCGTCACTAGTAGCTTGCATGGTGTACTAAACAGAACCGTCTGAGGCATAATAAGTAGAACGTGGAAGACGTGGTCCATTTTTCATTCGCTAACCACTGTATTGCTGTTATTGTTTCTCTAATATGTTGGAATGTGCTGCTTCTTCCTTTCAGTGCTTTGCAGGAAAGCTGCAGGTTAGTTTTAAATGACTAGTCCCGCGCCATAAGGCATTATGAATGAAACATCTGTCCCAGGTACAAATACGTTGGGCGAGTGATGGGAGCAGATTGCTAATGAGAAATCAGACCCAGCGCTGTGTCTGGGCTTTCCAGAGGCCTCTAATCACATTCAGACCTGTGGGAGGTGACAGATCTGTCCACTGTGCTTTGACAGGACTGGGGCAGATTGTAGAAGCTTTTCCCATATTAAAGTTTCAGGATTTTGGGGGGAAACACAGCAGGAGGAAGCACTGCTGTCTGGAATCGCTGTGATTTGTCGCTATGTCGCTGATGTTTCTACTGCTGGCCTAGTTAATGTCCAACATGCCCTGTGTCCAAACAAACACACAGCACACAATCATGCTTTTACAGACAGTTCCTTCGGGTCTGAGCGTGTCAGCGCTTGTCTGTCTGCTGTCACTTCCTGTCAGTCCTGTCTGTCTGTCGAGTTCGGTGTGTGTGTGTGTGTGTGTGTAATTGGGAAGGAGTGAACAGAAGCAAACTCCAATCTGTAAATTTCAAGCATAGTTCAAACTTTGTTTTGTTTTAATTGAAAGCGCCAGTTTTTAACGAGAATTCCAGCACCGTATTAAACTCAACTAAATAAAATGTAATTGTCATCTGAAATGGCTCGATAAAAAGTCTGGGGGTAAATATCGCTTTTGCTTAATGTGAAATTGGCCGCTGTTTGTTTAATTTGTGTAATCAATCTATTTGTTCATTTCGCCGAATACTCTCTTTAATCATGCTCATTTTAAAAGTTGTTTAAATTCTAATTCAGCAATTAGAAGGCAAGTTACAGCGCCAATTAATCTTAATGCAAAGTAGCTCCCATTACTGAGAAAAAGAATAATCAAGCCATTCCCACTTTTTAGAGTATTTTTAGTTTGTTCTTTAATCCGCAATTAATCTTTCTGACGAGTGTTTATTAATGAGCGTTTTGCGAGAAAGATGAAGTTGACCGGCCCTCTCTGCTCCTCCAGATTTCCCACTGGTGAACCTCTCTGTGGAACCGCAGCCTGTTCTGGAAGGCAATCTGGTCAAGTTCCACTGTGCTGCTAAAGCGAATCCCCCTGTCACTCATTACAGGTGAGAGCTCACACACATGCACACACACACACACACACACCAGACCAGAAACTGCTTTTCTTTGTTTCACTCTCCCAATGTTTTTCTTCTGATGCCTTCACGGAAAAACCACATGAATTTCACATGTGAACACATGTTCATCGCATATGCATGCAAAGCAGCATGATAAATTAATGTGTTTTTGCTTAAACACGTGATTGTATGGAAATAGCAACTGAGGCATGATGTGACAGATTGAGAGCTTGTGCTCTAAAACTACCCAAAAATGCAAATGTAGTAATTTAAAATTCCTGTTTTTTTCTGTACACTTTTACTTTTACATTACTTTGTTTAAAGCGTTTAGGCAGTGGCTCTTTTCTGGTTGAATCAGAATATGGTGAAAGCTTAGCTTATAAATAATAATTAAATTGTAATTCAGTATTTTTATTTGATTAAAATGAATTTCTTTTTTTTATTTTTATATACACTACTGTTCAAAAGTGTTTTTTTATGTTTTATGTTTTTTTTTCTTGAGCAAGAATTTGCAAATCAGTATATTAGAATGATTTCTGAAGAATCATGTGATACTGAAGAATGTAGGAATATATACATTTTAAAATATATTTTAATAGAAAACAGTAAACTTTTACAATATTACCATTTTTACTTGATAACAGACTTCTTCCAAACACAGAAAACATTTAAATAAAAATGACTGGCCCCAAAGTAATAAACTATGTTATAATAACATAATATTTATATAATTATTTTAAAATCATTTAATGTTTTAATATGTTATATTAAATTGATAATATTATGTAATTATTAAGGGAATCATTCAAGTTCTCAATTGTTTTTGATCATTTCATCCTGTAAACTTCCACTGTTTCAGACGTAACCTGTTGGTCAGGAATGTGTTTGTTTACATTTTGTTTTTTGATTTCACTAAAAAGTCTTCAACATATAAAGAGAGACTGTCACACATACATAACATCTTTTTAATCAGCGTAGATCGACAGATGATCTTACCTGCCGCCCCCATCAGAGTTTCATACATTATTCATGCCATAGAGGTCTAAAGAAGCACACGCCAGGCTCTTGTGCCTGTGCCCTCAGCCAGCTGGACAAAGAATCTCCAAAGCTCAGAGGACACTGTGTGTCTCCTGTCCCTTGACCCACTGCAGCAGGCTTCAGATGCACGCTGTGCCACAGACCGAAACCTCGGCCAAATGTAATGTCATGAAATCATCAATCAAGTGCGAGGAAGCTCTCCACACGGAGACTGGCTTCTTGGAGAAACACAGCATTTGAATTCACTCTGCAGGAACACAGAAGCCCAACTAATTACAAAGAAAGTCATTACTGATTGCGGGAGATTTCCTGTGGGCATTACACCCTTCCTCTGAGAGGATTAGAGCTGCCTCACTAGAAAGAGGAAGGATTATTTTCACTAGCCAATATTTTATTCATGTTCGTTTTGTTTACATAAATATGGAAATTAATTTAACTTTGTTTTGTTTTGTTTTTTTGTAAGACAAAATGTAACATTTCTTATTGGAGGCGTCCGGTCCAGCCGCTCGCGGGAATAAAACCCATCACTGTCCTCCTGTGGCATTTGAAATGAGATTAGTGAAGCTGTAAATTAATTAGCAGAAATAAAGCCTTTATGTTCGGCGGTCATGATGGCCATTTAAGGCCCTGAGTATTTTTCATTCATAGCTTTTCATAATTTCGCAGAGCAGTTTTTATGTCTAATGGAATCTGGCGTGACGTGATCTCATAGCTCCACTAGTGACCAGCTCGTATGGATTTTTCAGTGGCTGACGGCAATTTAGTGGGTGCAAAAGTAGCATTTTACCCATGTTTTCATTCCAAATTGTATTATAAGCTTAATTTGAGTGAATAGAATGGACATCAATTAGTATGTCCTATCTGAATGACTTGAACTTTTAAACTTTAGATAGAAACTGATAGATAGATGATTTCAGAACATCTTGTGTTTCAGTGAAAACTCTTGAACAATGTCATATATTTCCTGATTCGATTGGTGACCTGAATATAGAGCAGAATAATATTTAAAACATGCAAGTCACTACTTTTCCCACATTTAAATGTTTTTAATTGTAGATGCAAACTTTTGAACCCTACTTTAAACAAGAATGGAACATTTATCAATATCACCACAAATGATTTGGATATAAATATCCTGACATTAAATAGATGTAGTATTTACTATTTAAATATTTTTTAATATTTATATGAATGCTATTTATTAGGAAACATTCTATACATTCTATTAAAATGTGCATTTACAAGTGATAATTTTTATTTGATAATTTGCTCCTATTATGTATTTTTGAAAATGACCTTTAATGCAGTGTGTATCACAGCTCTAAGTGAATGAAAACATCCTGCAAGGTTTTAAATCTGAAAGTGCACCCTGTAAGTTATTTTCTCTCAAAAGTTGACTCTGAATCATTGAAGCAAGTTGTTTTTAAAACGAGTCCAAAGCCGTTTCATGATGATGTCAAAATACATATTGCCCGCCTGCTTGTTAGTCTTTTCTTGTTGGTCTGGATGAAAATGTAGATTCAGTCTTTGCCACTAAGTGCTACTTTTGTAGCATTAAAAGCTCACAAACACTGCTTTATATGAAATCGACCAATCATCGGAGGGGTTTGGAAAAATCATTTAATGAATCGTTTGGGAGTTGTTGAAAAAATAAGGTAAATGCATATTATAATCAAATGAAAGTGATTTTTGACCTTATATGCATGTCAACCTGTTGTTTGGGACTCAAAAAAAACCCAAAATATAAAAGTTTCATGACCCATAATTCAAACACTGATTTATTTAGGAATTAAACATCTTTATAACATCTTTATAACTAAGCCGTTGAAACTTTAACGGTTCATTCAAACACAGATTAATTCAGGAATGAGTCATTAAACTATTCACTCGCATGTTCAAAACTTGTGCATGTAATGATCACAACGATCAGTTCTGTTGTGGCTATGACTGGAACTAGTTTCATTTGTGCAAAAAAAAATAGGTAATAAATAATTTGTAAATAATGTAAATTTGAATTAACTTTTTATTTATTGAACTGTTATTCTGAACTGTACTGTGATATTGAACTGTAATAAATCGGAATTTGCTGAGAGTACAGAAACTGCTGTTTGTGATGTCAGTGAGCAGAGAGAAAGCGCCATGTTGTCGCAGTGATGCAGAAATAGGTATGTGATGTAGTGCGTGTAAAATCCACAGTGAAAGTGAAATCGCATAAAGACTTTCGCTCTTTCTTTTGAAAGAATGTGGCCTTTTGTTTATCCTAAAACTAGAGTTCTCTCCATCAAATAACACCTTGAAATGTGAAGCCATCATAAAGAGTTCAATAAAAGCTTAAAAGTGTAGCCACAACCTTGCTATAGAGAAGAGCAAAAGAGAATTCTGGCCGCGATTGTTTGTTTTCTTCTTGAACTCTCCTAGCGGAAAAGTGGGGCGTGAATGGATAGAGTCAGACGCGTCACTTTTCTGCCTGTGAATAAAGGATGTGCTTCGTGTCCCTCCAGGGCTTTCTGTCAGCTCTGGTGTTGGTGGCTTTGTTCTGGCGTAGGTGATTTGTCTTGTCTTATTCTCATTTGTCACCTCTGAAGTGTCTAATGGAAGACGCTCTGTTGGGCGTGTCGAGCGTTTGATGTGAACATGTGGCTTTGCAGCTTAGCATCGGTGGGCATCATCATCCACGTGGTTGATTGCTTGTTTTGGAAGAGACGGTTCGTACCACCCAGTGTTTTAATTCAAAATGCAGCCGATCACAGACAGCCCTCCTGCGGCATCTTAAAAAACAAACAATTTCTTTTCCTCGGGTGTTGTGTCGGCTTACACCTTCAGAGGATTTTTTTTTTATTCTAGGGTTCGTACGTATACTATTGCTGTTGAATTATGTAAAGAAAGCAGTAAACACATGGATTTGATCTGTGTATAGTGAAAGCTTGAGAGCCCGGTTTGTCTTTCTGGCTGAGGTTTGGACATCTTTTTCTGATGTTTTATTTGTGGTTACTTTACTATTTTATTCTCATGTCCTTTTCCGAGATAAAGTTGTCACAGCTCTGCGTAGAACACAATGTTTTTATCTTTGAATATGTCAAGATACAGCCCTCGTCTGAGCCAAAGAAAGTGTCTCCCTGGCAAGAGGATGCTGTAATTTCTCAAACTGCTCTGGGTCTTGATTAAATTAAAGTAAGACAGTTAATCACTTAAATGTCAAAGATCCATGGAAATTGTTCACAGTACTTTTCCTATTTTAGCATCAAATACAGGATTAAAATAATTTCATAAACAGCTTATGCTGACTATTGGCACTATTGGAATTGATGAAATTGAATTTTCCTAACAGGATGTAATAAGCGTTTTCCGGTGTTCGTTTGAATCCGTGATGAGACCTGCTGTGATCCGGAGTAATCTCTTCATGTTAGAAGCTTTTGATGGTTAATCAATTGCCACTGGATTAGCTACACATTTACAATCCCATACATTTAAATGAAAAGGATATCTGTCCATCTCTGTGGATAGAACATTTCTCCTGGCCTCTCTCCAAGTCGTGCCATATTTTCAGTTGGTCAGACTGTTTTCTCCTGAGACTGACAGGACACGCCATCAGCCCTGTCCTGAGTGTGGATCTCTCTCATGTGTTTGAGTTCACATGGAGCCTGCTGTCCACAAAGGAACCCAGAGGAAACTCTGTGGAAAAGAAAGTTTACAGGTCGGCACAGAAACACAATGAGCCTTGGTGTGCATGTTGGCAGTGTGAGTTTGAGTCTTGGTTCTTTTGAAGTGCACATGTAAAGCTGCTGGTGAGAGCAGATGTGTGAATGAGTGAGCTGGCATTCACAAAGGACTTGTTCTTCCGTTCCAAAGCAACTAGGCGAAGCGCAGCGAAATGGAATGGAATGCATCTTGAGATGCATTTTTAGAGCTAGTTTTAATTTGACAAGTCATTTTAAAATTGAAATGGTGATTTCATTAGACTCAGACAAAACATTGTGCAAAAGACTTAAAGTGCCTTTGTTATGGCTTCTGAAAGGTTCAGATTTTGGTTTTGGGAGTTTCAAACAACAGGTTAACATGCATGCAAGGTCAAAAAACTTTAATTGTCTTTTAATATGCTTTTATTTTGACCTTATTTGTTTAACGACTCCCTAATGGAACATTTAATTGATTTTATGATTAATTTTTCCAAACCTTTCCGGTCGTTGGTTGATTTAATTTAAAGCAGTGTTTGTACGCTTTTAATGCTCCAAAAGCGGCACCTAGTGGCAACAAATAATTAGCATTTTCATTCAGACCAACCAGAAAAGACCAACAAGTGGTCAGGCAATATGCTAATGATAAATTTCGACATCAACGTGAGCATGGGACTAAAAAACACTTTTTGTCGACTGCCAATAAAAATGGTAAGACTAAATTTAAAATAAATAAACAAAAAATACACACAGTTGTATCGAGTACATTCATTATGTCGAATTTCTGTAACACTGTCCACTTTAACTTCACAGATGCAAACAAAAGTCTGTCTTCTTGATCTTCTCGTCTGAATCTGGAGCAGCAGCGTTCCCCTGCATTGTCAATGCTTTCTCACTTTCCTTTTCACATTTCACTATAATGACCACAACATCAAAGGGTGCCAATGATAGAGGCAGCATCTAAAAACCTCTTAATGTGTTCCTGTTATTCTTCCACCAAGGAAGACACGTCCTGCCGACAGCAGGAAAATGAAAAGACCCGAATAAAAAAAAAAAACATGTGGTGTCCTGAACATTATGTTAGACACTCTGAAGGATGCTTTTGTTGTTTCAGTATACCATGCAAATAAGACATGATCTCAGTCATTTGCCTCTGAAAAAATACCTTTCGTGTCGCCTTTGATCTTTAGATGAGATCTGGGGGGAAAAAAGCCTTGGCAGCGTCCATCAGGGTTGTTCATTTTCTTGCTCTGTTTTTGTCTCTGATGGATAATTAGATGGGCGAAGGGAGGAAGCATGATCACATACGCAACAGGAGACACTTATGAGGTGCTGGTTGATCATTCCTTCTTCACCGAGCCTGTATCCTGTGAGGTCACCAATGCCCTGGGCAGCACAAACATCAGCCGTAATGTGGATGTTTACTGTGAGTCTAACTGCTGCATATAGATACAGGTTTTGTTTCTTTTGATATCCTAAAGGAATAGTTTAATAAAAAAATTATTCATTTAAGGATGTTTTGTCTTTTTAAATTCACGTGACTTTTGTTTGGGAGTGTTCTTTTGAATAGACTAAATGTGAATGAATTTCTGTTTGTATTTTTGTTGTAGTTGGGCCACGTCTGGCTGCTGAACCACAGAGCCTTCAGGTGGATCGGGGATCTGATGCTGTGTTCAGTTGCGCTTGGACTGGAAACCCTTCGCTCACCATTGTCTGGATGAAAAGAGGCCATGGAGTCGTATGTACTTTGCTCTGCACTGCTCATAAAACTTATAAAAGGGGTGTGCAAAAATTGGCTCACTTTCATTGGCTCAATCTCATTTATTTACAATGCAGCTAAACACGGACCATGTCATGTCAACTATGACAGGGGCAACATTTTGAACTTTTAGAATTTTTGTTACATTTTTGTTAATCTAATTGTCATGTTTCATGTATGTCCTGTCTTGGTTTCCCCTGTCTTTGTGATTTTGGTTTAGTCTTGCCCATATTTGGTTT
>JAUMHE010000059.1:13116623-13155224 GCA_032359235.1 Enteromius mattozi
TTTAAAAGTCCTGACTCCTCCGCTCTCTGCTTCGCTGAGAGGCGCGGCACGCTTCACTACACGCACCGTACGTGACACTAATATTTTTATTTTATATATAAATTAATTTTCAGCTAACAATAAAAAACCTTTCTGAAAGGCTGAAATATTCTGTAATATATCCTTAAGTTCGAGTTTTTTACTTTTTTCAAAACTTTCAAAACAAGGCCAAACAGTGTATATATGCTCATTTTTAGCTTACAATCAAAAACCTTTCAGAAAGGCTGAAATATTCCGTAATATTTCTTGAAGTTCAAGTTTTTAACTGTCTTCAAAACTTTCAAAACAAGGTCTTGTTAAACAGCCAAAAGTTTACATGCACCTTGCTGTATCTGCAAAATGCTAATTAATATACCAAAATAAGAGGGATCATACAAAATGCATGTTATTGTTTACTTAGTACTGACCTGAATAAGATTTCACGAATTCGTACTTGCTGGTAATGACTTTAAGATAAGCAAAGCTTGTTTGGCATGCCGACCTGGGAGAATACTCAGGGTTAGGAGGGCTGCCGAACCCTAGGGTAAACAGCCCTAAGGGCTCGGGAGGAGATAGAGACGGATGGCCAGTTCCTAACCCTGAGTGCTCCCCTGGTGAAATCTGAGGAGGAGCTGGGGAGGAGGCGGGATGCTGAGATCGAGATGCAGAGAGAAGGGTTTCTGGTTATTTATAGGGAGTGGCGAGAGATCTGATAGGAAGATGAGATAAGTGAGAGATTGATTTAGGCGGTGACCGGCTATTGATTACCTGCGCGTGCTCCTCCCGAAATTAAGTTTATAAACAACATATTTTACACAAGAGATACTTACATATAGTCCACTAGAGAAAATAGGCTAACAGTTGAATTTATAAACTTTTTGAAGTTCAGGGTAACTTATTGTAACTTATTTTGTCTTCTGGGAAACATGTAAGTAGCTTCTATAGCTTCTGAGGTGCAGTACTAAATGAAAAAATATTATATTTAGGCAAAATAAGAAACTTTCTACATCTTCATTCTTTCCAAATAGCATTCTTTTCCCTTGTGGAGCATCAGTGAGCATTTGAACCTTCTGTAATAGTTGCATGAGTCTTTCAGTTGTCCTCATTGTGAAAAGATGGATGTCAGAATAATGCTGTCATTGTTGGGAAGAGTTGAGATACACAAGAATTTGTGGGACCTAAAGGATTTTTCAGAAGAACAACAGGAAGTTTAATGGTTTAGGACAAACAAGGGATTCTTGAACAACTATCACTAAACAAAAAGCACAGCTTCAGGCAACAACACAATATTAAAAACCAAGTGCATTTAAACCTTTGAACAGGATCTTTTTTATAAATTTGTGGACTGCATGTAAACATCTTTTATGTGAAATATCTTATTCAGGTTAGTACTAAATGAACAATAACATGCATTTTGTATGTTCACTCTTATTTTAGTAAAATAATTATATATATATAACTTTTTAAAACATATTTAATAATTCAATTCAAAACATAATTCAATTCTTCTGTCTTCCCTTTTTTAATCCAAATTTCAAATTCTGCATTCAGGAATTTAACTGGAATTTAAAGTGCACCGACTTAAATTCCAAATGGCACGCAACCCTGACTTATAGAATTTTATTCAGTGAATTCAGTTCTCCATCTGGGCGTGATGAATGTAGACACACACGTGACTGATCTGTTTTTGATGATGATAACAGCTGTGACAGTTGAGTTTGAAGGGCTAATGGACCTTCAGTAGAGCACATTGTGTTTGTTTGGGTCGTCATCTGTTAGGATCGTGCAACTGATGTCGAGATAAAGTCAAAACTCAAGAAAGAAGCTGTATTTGTGACTACAGTGATGGTTAATTATAGATGCAGTTCTGCTTCGTGCATTTGCTTCAAAAATAAAAAAGATGTGCAAGAGGAAACTTTTTAATGAGGTGAACAAAGTTTAGACTGTGTCGTTGTGTTTTTTCTTTTTTCTCAAACATCTGTTACCTTGCAGGTGCTAAGCAACGAGAACACCTTGACACTGAAGGCAGTGAGACAGGAGGACACTGGGAAATACGTATGTCGAGCTGTGGTGCCGCGAGTGGGAGTGGGAGAGAAGGAGGTCACACTTACTGTCAATGGTAAATATTTGTAATGTTTTGTTTATATTCAGTCTGTCGGTCTGATCAAGACCCTTCAGCGAATTCTCATTTGCTCCGGCTTTTGATTGCTTTGACTCACAAGAGCTGGAAGAGGCTCTCAAAAGCAGGATCAGGCCACATTTCACTCAGGCTAAAGGGGATGTTTTCTACTGTTTAGCTTTGCAATAACTGAGACATGCTCTATGACCCTCAGAGATATGGGCGCCGTAATCAGGAGAGATGATCTTGAATCGCTCTCATCATTTTTTCTCACTTGCCAGTAGATGACAGACTTGGGGCACATGAGGCCATGTGATTTGCTTTAAGGACTCTACCAGGTTTCTAAATCAATATGGGCATATTGATTAACCTCATGCTTCAAGAAGTGTCTTTCCCTAAAATGTAATCAAAAAAAATATCACAGGCCATTCTGGGCAGCTTGAATACTATACTAGCAAAGGCCATATACATATGTGCTTTGGTTGTTTTGCTTTGTCTTGCTGTAGGCGTCATTTTATTGGTTATTCTCTCTCCAGAGGAGCTCATGAAAAAGTGTTATGGAGCTTTGTATGCTTTATCCATTTGTTTTGATGGAAACTTTTAAGTCCTAAGGGCTTTGCAATAACACCGGCCTGCTCCTGTGAGGCAATAAGCCTGTTCAATGCTCTATGAATTCTTAATCTTTGCTGTTTTTCCTCTTGTGATGTTACAAGGTTGAGATCTGGGTCGGCGTGTGTGACTGTAGGCCTCCTTGGGTCCTTGTGTCTAATCCAGTCTTAAAGGAACAGTTCAGCCAAAAAATTTAAATTCTGTCATCAATTACTCACTCTCATGCTGTTTCAGGCCTTTATTACTTTGTGTCTTTTATTGAAAAACAAAGGGATGTCTGAAGGATGTTAAGCTCTGAAAATGTTATAGACAAGTCACTGAAATCAGTCTTTGTGGTGGAATTACTAGTGATAATACAAGCCTTCTTTACCTTACAAGCGGTTGTCTAAAGCAAAATATATTATTTTTTGTGAGAGAGCATGACATGCTTGAGCATAACAGACACTAATTTTGGAATCAGCACCCTGAAATTAGTAAGGATCAAGTATTGAATATTATTTCACAAATGATATTCAGGGCAGTGTACTTTAATGGCCTTTTTTGAAACTTGAAAAGCAGTCATTACTTAAAATGTACTTGAAAAAGCAGCATATACATTAAAAACATCACTTTTTATGCTCCCCAGAAGCAAAGTAATACAGGTTTGGAATAAAACAAGGGTGTAAGGTCACTCTTGAGGTCTTTATCACAATCTAGCACTGACAAATACTTTGAATTCAGTCAGATTGAACATTTAAAACCCTAATCTTTTATGCACTCTGTAAATCCGCCCACAATGTAAATGAAGTTCTGTTCTTGATGCAAATCAAGAATCCTAAAAGTTAAGATCTATATGGTATTGTAGCTCAGTCACCTCATTGTCAGATATAGTTCTTGATGACCTTTAGGATGTGAATATGCAAATAATGCAACTCCAAGTTTTGAACTAGTTCATCTGTGATCATTGGATCATTGTGCTTGCTTTAGTTTAATCAGTTTACATGGGTAGTCAATGACAGAATTGTATTTGGCATTATTCCGTTAGAATTCACCTCAACATGAATATTCTGTCATTATTTACTCAAAAATTCAAAGGCGTATTAAATTGCACATTCTACAGATCAAACAAAGTCATACAGCTTTGAAATGACACAAGAGTGAGTAAACAAGAGCACTTTCATTTTTGGGTGAACTGTCTCTTTAAGAAATGTGCAGCCATATGCCAATAAACAGGAGATACATTAGTGCTTAAATACCAGAAATTAGATGGATTAGGCAGATGATGAACGGGAAATATGATTACTGATATTATAATAGATCATTAATGAATAACCACATTAGCGTCCATTAGGCTGCGAGAGCGTCTCTTTGACAAACACAGATGATTTTGTATTATAGATAACCAGACTCCTTAAAGATGTGCATGAATGAGACGCCTTATGGAAACCGATCAGTATCACTGCAATCACTATACTGCTTCTGACCCTCATCTGAATAAAAAGGTGCTTTTAAACTAATTTAAAATATACTCCTATTTTTGCACCGCAGTAACCTCCTAAAACCCAAAGAAACAAAACACACTCTACTCTAAGGCATCACTGCTTCTGGTTCAGGTTTGGCTTTCATAGTAAAGTTAAAAACTAAAAGATCAGACTGCTGTGTGATTTTTTCAGTCTCTTTAAAATCAACAGTAAAATAAACATATCATAAAATAGAATGCAACCAAATGCAACCCAGCTACAGCTTTTGTTGTAGTGCTTTTCAATTTTTTGACCTCTCAATATACGCTGTGATTTTGCCAGTATTTTTGCTGTAATTAATGATAGTCTTACTTTACTGTAGTTTACCTTTTTTTGGAAGTGGAAAAAGAATGTGTAATTTACAGTGAATAATGGTAAATTGACATTCCCGGAATTGGGATTATTGCATAAGTTTGTTGTTGTTACTGAAATAGTTATGTTTCTTAGTTTTTTCTTATCGTTTTGTACATTAGGGTTGCATGTTACATTTAATGATGTTAAATGAATGTTTATTGCATTATTTTAGTTTCATGTGTGTTTATCAGTCTATTACAAAGGTACAAAACAGATTTCAATATTTCAGCAAGTTAGTATAATAACATTATATCAGTTAATGAAATTACGGCATTTAAATGTAAATTTGAAATAAAACCGTGTTACTTAATATGTTAATTTTTTGCGGTAAAATTTTGGCAACCAAAGCCTAAAATGTAGACTCAGCCTCAGACGTCACGCCCACAGAATGTCTGATGGCACATAAAAGTGTAAGCACTTCAGGAGTTTCAAAGTCGTCGTCGGATTGGTTAAAATATACAGGATTTCTGGGAGACGTGTGTTGTGGTCTTTAACGTTCTGCCTGGAAACAAAGATGCTGTGACGTCAAACTCACGTAGGAAGAAAGCCATCGTGTTTAAAGCTGTGACAACAACCACATATTAGAATCAACTAAACACTGGATTTTCAAAAGTGTGGGAAATATTTATTTTGTTCATAACCCTATATGTATTCTTGACCATTTATAAACCATCATTTGTTTTGTTTTTATTATTATACGCTATGACCCTTCATGAGACACAACTCAGTTGTAGTAGATGATCAGGCCTTTCTTTCTCCCACTGTACAAGCAACGCATTGCCGAAAGCCAGGCATGGAGCGAGACGTGTGACTGCTCCTTCCTCGCGCGGTTCGGTCTCACATCCTGCTCTCTCTCCTTTCTCTGCTCGTTTCCCGTCTGAGCCTGAGAGATAAAGCTGTTTAATTACAGCCCTCATTTATGGCCATGATCCCCTGTCAGATTTGTTTGGCTCCCCCAGAGGACACGATCTGAACAGACTACCGCTGGAAGAGCACGGAAAAGGCGTCCCACCCCTCTGCCCGACTGCAGCCTTTGAGCGTGCGTGTGATTAAGAGGGTGCCGGGGAAAGCGAGAGCATTGTCTCGCTCTCTCTAGAGAGACAGAGCTTCGGTGTGTACAGAAGACTCCTGCACGCTGCTGGGATCTGTAATTGATGGGATAGTACTCGCGCACTGAGACACCCGAATTCCAATTAAAATGAAAATCTGTTTTCGTATAGAGACACATAATGAACCTCAATCTGCTGCGGAAGGAGAAACGGAAAAGTTATGATTGTATTTATTATGATTTTATCTCTCCCCTTTCTCTTTTGCTTTTAATTATTTATGAAATTATGAAGTTTACTCAAAGCATTATTTCCAGTTTTGTTGAATAAGATGCAGTGGGAAGAGTTAAATGACTAGCTCATCCAAAAACGAGAATTCAGTCAATTATTTACTCACCCTCATGTCATTTCAACCTTGCATGCCTTTCTTCAGTGGAGCGCAAAATGTAAATTGTTGGAGAATATCTTGCCACTTTTCAATATAATGAGCACTGGAACTGTCAAGCTCCAAAATGGCAAAAAAGCACCATAAAAGTGGTCCGTACAATCCGTGTTCGAGTTTTCAGAAGTCATATGATACCTTTGAGTGAGGAACAGAATGAAATTTAAGTTGAAAAACAAATCTTAACACTCTCCTCAGCTGTCTTTGGTGCACTTGTAAAAAATGTAGCAATGAAGAAGAAAAGTTGAAGTCAGCATGAATTTGAATGAAAATCTTTAATAAATCTATCTTTACTAAATAAACCCTATTCATCATATTGTGAATGATTCATCCATGCCATCTTTCATTTTTAAGATATTTTTTTAAAGAATGGTTTAATGAAAATTTAACCGTAGGCCATCTAATATGTATATGAGTTTGTTTTATTTTATCAGAACAGACTTTTTTTTTTAGAAATTAAGCATTACATGGCTTGCTGTCCAATGGATCAGAATCCAAACAGCTGCTAAAAACATCACAATAATCCACATGTGAACTCCATTCCATCATTCATCATGATATTTCTGTGAAACATTAAACTTCTCCAATCTTTTAGTCCACTTAAGATATACCTTGTGTTTCAATACAGAACAGAAAAGTGTCAAGTGTTTAATAATTAATCTCACAAAGAATGAATTTGTAGCTGCTATATTTGGGAGCTAATTTGAACATACTCTCTTTTTGTTTAAGTGCCTGATTCCCTGAATGAAATATGCAAATCAGGTTGTGAATGCGGCGACAAAATCTCGCAATTCAGACACCTGAATCTGCTTTTTCTTGGACGTGTGCCTGGTTATAACAACCTTTTCCATCATTTGATGAATTACAGCTGCAGTGATCAATGCAAAGTGGCAAAATGTACGTGAACATCTCTTTTAAAGGAAATTGCATTTACCGTAATGATGAAAATTGTGCCAGTCAAACAGCAGTGAGTTTTTAAATAAGGCACAATCTATAAATTAGCCTAATTTACATAGAATGGAAGCATGTTTGTGCTGCAAAGAGTGTCAGTGACTTTATTTCCATACCTGCTGGCTGGTTGTAAACTTGATTGCGAGCGGTCAGTGAATAAGTAGCGGTGAAATACTGCATGCAAAAGTTTGTCCCTGATTCTTTACTCTTCCACCTCATCTTAAGATAGAAGATCATCAAAACCAGATTGGAGATCATGAAGACAGAAGCGTATGTCCTGTCATCTCTGTTCTCAGGAAGGATGTGTGCTGATGTGGTGTGCAGGCGGTTCAGCTGTCAGACAGGAAGCTTGACAGTCTGTTGTTTGTTTCAGGGCCTCCCACCATCTCCAGCACACAGACGCAGCAGGCTCTGTATGGGGAGAAGGGCCAGATCAAATGTTTCATCCGCAGCACCCCTCCTCCAGACCGCATTGTGAGTTCTATCTATCCATCCAACTCCCTGTATTCGGTGATCATTTATTTCTGAATCATGTCAGTGATATTCAACTCAGTATTTCATTTCCATATATTTGGATAGTATTAATTAATCAATATATAATTAAAGTGTTACATAAATATATTACAAAAATAGAATATTTTATATATATTCAGTACTAATTATATATGTATACAGCTTTGTTTGTATTAATCCATCCATCATATATTTAGTGGCCACATCAGTAATGTTCAAATCTAGTATTTAATGTTTATTTATTTAAATAATATTATTAAAATGTTGTATTAAAATGAATAATAATAATACAACTGTTATTAAACATTCATAATAATAATTAATGTTTCTTGAGCAGCAAATCAGCATATAAGAAGGATTTCTAAAGAATCATGTGACACTGAAACATGGAGTAATGATGCTAAAAATTCAGCTTTGCATCACAGAAAATAAATTGCATTTTAAAATATAGACAGAAGACAATGCATTTAAATTTTTGTACGATTTCACAATATTACTGTTTATAGTGTATTTTTGATCAAATAAATGCAGCCTTGGTGAGCATAAGAGACTTCTTTCAAAAGCATTTTTTAAAAATGAACCCACTTTTGAATGATGGTGCAAATATGTTATTGTAAAATCAGGTTGGTTCCAAAAATTGTCTCGTTTTATATTTGTCTGTATTAACCATTGTTGGTCATTTTGCACGTCGATCACATAGTTCCTTTAGGTCTAAATGGCCAGTTCTGAGCCAGAATAAGTGAACAAAATTAGTCCAGAGTCTGGCTACTCAAAACTACCTTCTATCTGTCCATTTAGGTGATGATGAACAACTAAGAGGTGCAAAATATGGCTCCATGAATCAGGTTTAATGCTTTTAGATTTCAGTGCACAGCACAGACCTTTTAAAGCATTTAAAGATGGTTCACACACTGTATGTGTGGATGTATGTGTAATTTCTAGACGTGTGGGCTATAAAAAAACAGTACATAAAAAAAACTTAGATACATGGGTTTTTTAAGGTTTCATTTTCATTTTAAATTAAATGTCTTGATTGAACTTAAAATGTCATGTTGCCATGACTTCTTCTGCAATTTTGCCTTGCATAATTACAGCAAGCAGTTCGAAGAAGAGTTCAGTGGAAAGTGTTTCCTGTATTTACATGGTTCCAAATTGTTAATTTAATTATATGCCCAATCTCGTGTTTTTTAAGAGAAATGTACATTATGGAGACTAAAGTGCTCATTATCCTGAACTATTGACAGCACGTGATCACTCACATGGCAAAAATTTGACTCTTGTAAAATACCACCACACACAGACCTTCAACACTTTCTATATAAAACGATCAATCACCTTAAATAGGGGCACAAACTCCTCCTGACAACACAGGACAACGAGTGTAAATCAAATTGGCAAACCGTCAGACAGTGCAACCGTATTAATTATTCATGTCCCAAAGCATGCTGGGAAGAGGCTGAATGGACTAAACCGCAAAAGCATTTTTTCAACATAGGCCTGTTTGAACTAAAAGGTGCATTAATCCAACTGACCTGCTGTGCTTGTGGGCTCGATTTAACAAAAAAAACAAAAAAAAAAACAGCAGTGAGTTGCTTTACTTATGTGCCTAAACTTTGCAATACTAAGTAATCCCTCCTCATTATTATTGTTTATGCTTCTATTTTATGCAGGCATGGTCATGGAAAGAAACAGTGCTAGAATCAGGAACATCGGGCCGTTATACCGTGGAGACCGTGAGCACAGAGGATGGTGTCATCTCCACCCTCACCATGAGCAACATCGTTCCTGCTGACTTCCAAACCATCTACAACTGCACCGCATGGAACAGTTTCGGCTCTGACACGGAGATCATTCGTCTCAAAGAGCAAGGTAACAATCAAGTTACACTGCTTCAGTCAAACAGCTTTATTGGGAGGGCAACCTTATAAATTCAAATGATTCGTTTCACTCGTATTATCTGTCAAAATGATGGAAATCACTTTGAAATAGTATCACGCAATGAAGAAGTTAACGAACGTTTGTGATTAAGGCAAAGCAGGTTACATAATACAAATATATTACTACAGTGATATATTACCTGCCTTTTATTGCTGTGGAAAGAATTGCGCTTTTGGGGTTATTCATGGCTGTTGGAAGTACCTTGTTTATGTTTTCATTTTAATGTCCAATGGTAGAAGGGTGAGTAACAAAAAGGTATTTTTGCATTCATATAGCAAACCTTTCACTAATTATTTACAGTTTAAAGGGTTACTCCACCCCAAAATTAATATTTTGTCATTAATCACTTACCCACTTATGCTGGTCCAAACCCTTAAAAGCTTCATTTGTCTTCGGAACACAATTGAAGATATTTTGAATGAAAAGTAAATTACACTGTCAACGTTCAGAAAAGTATGAAAAACATACTCCATCTGCTATCAGTGGTTCAACCGTAACATTATGAAGCTACAAGAATTCTTTTTGTATGGAAATAAAACAAAAATGACTTTATTTAGCAATTCGGCATGGTAACGTCACCATAGCACCATTTTGGAGAGCAACGAACATAGACGAACAAAGCTTTTACGGGTTTGGAACGACGTGGGAGTAAGTGATTAATGACAAAATTAGAGTAACCCTTTAACGAAAGTTACAGAAAGTTAATTTGGAAAAGATAGCTTTTATTGCGTGTCGCATTGGGTCTGGTTAGGACATGGTTTTCAGTGCCTAGAGTGTGTGTGAGTGTGTTTTACTCTTTACTCACGTCTCGCTGTGATTAAATACCTCGCCTCAATTTTTCCGAGCATTAGGGCAAAGACTGGATCATAGTCTGTTTATTCAGGTAAATGTCACCTACTTAAATCTGTGGATTTCCTTAATGGAATTCCGACATATTCAGAACTTCCATTTGTAATCTAATTTAAACAGCCCTTAATCCTTTTTACTCGCCTTTATGATTTCTTTGAAATATTTAAATGAAATTAGATGGTATTTTTTATTCAAATACTGGCCCATTTTCCTCTAGTAAAGCCTACTCCCAAAGTGCAGAGCTGAGTTATTCAAAGAGGTCAGCTCATTCCCATAGGATTTAATGGAAGACTGTTGGAACACGACTTCATTATGTCTCCTCAAGTGACAAACAGGCTCCTGATCGGGACTGTGCGCGTTGCTTCACTTCTACGTTCTGTCACCAGTTGTCTGATGATCCCAGCGGTTCTGTGTTCTCCTTAGGGTCTTTGCGCTTGGCCGTCATCATCGGGGTTGCAGTGGGAGCTTTCCTGGCTCTCATCGTCCTCATTGGGACCCTGGGGGCTTTCTGCTGCGCTCGACTGCAGAGGAGTAAGTGAGCTCATTGTTTCTACAGAGACAGAAACACAGAGGCAACTCACACCGCACGTCCACTGAGACACCCACCGTTTTTAGACTCAACTTGTGACGCTGTGTTGCACCATGTAGCACGACTTTATCCACACATGCACAAAAGTGTTGGAGTATAGCTAATTAAAAGGAGCGCCACTTTACCTTTTCTATTCTGTAGCAAGACAACTCCAATGTTGTCAAATTAATGTTGTTTTCCAATAATAAGTTGTTTTTTCAACAATTAGCAGTGTAGCGTGACAAAACACTACATAACATTTTTGTATTATATTGTACAAAGCCTTAGGGGAAAGTCTGAAGTAAATGTAATTAAATATTAAATAAATAATTACAAAAATATTTCGCCATTTATCACTGTGTTTTTCATTTAGTTGTCTAAATTATATAGTATTTCAGTGTCACCATAACTGTATATATATATATATATATTTTTTTTTAATGTTTTGAAATAAGTCTCTAATACTGTGAAATTCAAGGTACTTAAAGGGAC
This sequence comes from Enteromius mattozi, assembly GCA_032359235.1. NCBI lineage: Eukaryota > Metazoa > Chordata > Actinopteri > Cypriniformes > Cyprinidae > Enteromius > Enteromius mattozi. The sequence continues at coordinate 13,128,022 of JAUMHE010000059.1, forward strand.
CCGTGTAGCTTGTAGCTCTGCATGCCACATTTTTCAAGTAGCTTCCCCAACACTATCCCATAGAGTGATAAGAGCACACCTCACTCACGTCTTAGCCTATCTGAGGTCTTTATTGTCTTATCTTGCCTTTCGCAAATTGCCTCTATTAGCGGTGAGCTCCTGCTCTTTACCAGCAGCAGCCTGACTTTATCTGGCCAAGACTGTAAAGACCTAATTTTTTTAACACCTTTCTTTCTTTGCATGTTGTGACTGTGCACCACAGAGGACATGCACCTGGTGATGTCATCACTCCCAGTGTCCCTCTCCTCTCGGCAGCAAGAACTCTCCGGCACGTTAAAAAGCGAAAGTAAGCCCTTCTATCCCCTCTTAGCGGCCAGCTTCTGGGAAAATTTAGACATGCATGTTGTTCACGAGCGATAGCTGCATGTTCACGAGTGTGTGGGGGGGGATATTCAGAATCATGTCAAAGCTCAGCGGAAGCTGTAGGATGTAGTGTGGTTCGCATCACCGTGGCTAATCAGAACGATTTCCGCCAGATCTCAAAGGGGTTGTATCTGCTAAAAACGACATCCGAGTGGAGATTGTCCATAAGGACCATAACGCAGCCAGAGAACCGGAAGACCACAGCAACATGAAGCAAATGATGGTGAGTTGGCACTCCGAAGCCCCCTTTCACTTTTCTCTCTGACTTCCTTTGCATCTAGTTTAAGCATCCGTCTTGGAAAATCTGATGTTAACAGCTCTGACTGCAAGTGTGAATTAGCTCCTATAGGGTATCAAAGTTTGAGTGCATTCAAACTTTTCAGCTTAAAGATGCAAGATGCGATAGTGTATCTTGCTGTCGTTTGCCTCATTTTTTGTTGCTGTAATGCTGGTTGCTAGTAAATGTTCCCTAGATGCCCTCACGTCATTAGTGGGCTATGCAAATGAGATTCATTGGCAATAAAAATAAGATTTAATTCTGTTTTGGAAAGTAATGTTTTCCTACTAGGTGAAGGGAGTGTTTGCATATAAATGAGAGCAGTGCATAATACACTGAATCACAAACAAGATGAACGATTATCAGTGCATGAATTAAACTTAGAATGACGTCAATTTCGACACCGTGTTCCCACACATCATATTTAATCATTAATTACTCACCCCCATGTCGTTCCAAACCCATAAGACCTTCGTTCATCTTCGGAACATAAATTAAAATATTTTTGATGACATCAGAGAGCCATCCGACTCTCCATAGACAGCAATACAACTGAAATGATCCCAGATCCAGAAACGTACTAAAATCACCGGTAAAACAATGCATGTGATATCAGTGGATCAACTTAATTTTTAACTTAATAATTAAGAGAATACTTTTTTTTAAGTTGTGATACGTCTTCCGCCATTTTAGAGAGTAAGTCACGGGAGAAGAAAAAAAAAGTATTCTCTTAGCGTTGCAAAAATTAAGCTGAGCCACTGATGTCACATGGACTGTTTTACCTGTGTTTTTACTACGTTTCTGGATCTGGGATAATTTCAGTTGTGTTGCTGTCTGTGGAGGGTCAGATGGCTCTCTGATATCATCAAAAATATCTTAATTTGTGTTCGGAACGAAGGTCATTAAACCACTTTTTGCCTGAAATTTGGTTGACGTGACACTGTAAGTGTGAACATGAACAGTCTTTGCCTCTTCCCCTGCAGCACTCAAATCACAGTGCAGCACTGCAGCATCCTTGAACTTTGACCGGGTTCAGATCAGACCTGAGCTTTGAGGGAATTTTTGTTCTTGCTGGATGCTGAAATACTCGTGTACATGCTTACGGGCTGAAATCAATACCAGTCACTGGTGCTTCAGCACACGTCTAGTGCATCATCTCACTTTCTCTCTTTCTGATTTTAGATGGAGCGATCGGAGTTTCAGCAAGAGTCGGTGTTGAAACAGTTGGAGGTCTTGCAGGAGGAGGAGAGGGAGCTTCAGCACATTAAGGTGATGAACAGGGGGATGGAGAGAGGGGGGAGAACTCTGCAGGACTCGCATCTGTCACCATTAAAGAACCCCAGAGAGTCATTTCTCCATCATACTCATAAAAAACAGATTTAATAGAACAGCCGCGTAATCTCATGGAATCTAATAAAGCAGAGTTGTGGGAACTCTCGCTCTCTGACTTTTTCAGAATTCCTTGCCATGTTCTTTTTCTTCACAGAGTCCATTATAGAAATGTTCACAAATGGACGTGTTGTCATACTGACTGAATGCATGTCAGATCTCCAGAGCTCAAGTTTTCATTATATCCTCTGGTAATTGAGAAGTACTGCGGCATTTGGTAGAATGTGCATGCTAATTCGTTTAATGAATGCTGTTTGGCTAGACTTCAGTCTGGAACTTTTGTCTGGAACTTTTCAGCCTTTCAGACCATTTCAAAAGCTCAATATTTCAAGGACTTGTTAGGATCTTTGCAAATTGCGCATTTAAGACAAAGCATTCATCATTAGTCATATTTGTGAAGGCAAGCATAACTAACCAGAAATGGAAACTTTGCTTTGTGACTGCATTTACAGAGAGAAACAAATTTATCAAAGATAAAACAACATCTACTTTCCTTAAGATAAGTATTACTTTGAATAAAATAAATATCTTGAGAATACTACATTTTAAACGGATTGTCTTGCACCAGGGTTTCTAAAACCTACATCATTTAGAAAAAATTAGAAAATTAGGATTTTTGACTTTGCGACTGAGATTTACAAACATGTCTATTCTTAACCATCAATTTTAAACATACATAATGGTGAGTCGTGGGCTGATCACAGTGTTGCTTATAGGAACTTTTGCAAAAAGATGACAGTATCTTGGGTAAATAAACAACTTTTCCAAAGAGAATGCAAAGTTTCTCAGGGGAACATAAAACTTTAGCAAAGAGAACGCAAACTTTCTCAAGGGGAACACTAATTAGAACACTAATCGAAGACACTAATTAATAATACTTTTGTTAAGCAAACAAAGTTCCATAGGTAAATGCAAAACTTGTGCGAGAGAACTAAATACGAGTCCTGTTTACAGGCTAGAATATCATAGAGACTTAGAAACAGGTTTAGTTCAGTTGCTTTGAGTTTTACGCTGACCCAGTCAGACTTTCTTCAGAAAATGGAAAAAAATCAAGTTGGTCATCTTGTTTTCTCCCAACAACCACACCTGCCTTAACAATCTCTCTATGGCAAAACCATCACCATCTCTCAGTCTTCAAATATTCCATTCAATTGCATAGGATTAAGCTATTGGCCCTCATTCGAAATTTAGAGATGTTTGGCCTTGACTCTGACAGCAGTGAAAGTGCACACCATACTATTTTTTTTTTTTCAGGAATCCCTGAGTTATTTCACCTCAGCGTTCCCACAAGACCGCTAGGATTAAAAAGAGAGAGTGAGAGATATATGTTATCTATATAGAAACTGTCCAAAAATAAAATGTGAGTGAATTTTATGGAGATTATTTCGCATATTTAATGCCGACATGAATCGTCAAGGCCCATTTAATTAGCTGATAACAGGATTTGACTGTTTATGCTGGAGATGACTGTTTCACACCACTAAACCATGTAATCTTCTTAGCGTGGGACAGTTATCAGTCTGTTCCCTAATTTCCATGTCACGCTGCCTATAATTAGTGTGAGCTGAACTTGACCTTGGCTTTTTACAGCTTACAAATACATGAGAGGAAAATTACAGTTTCCTTTTACTCTTTCCCTCATTTTGCTTTTAATTCATGCTGAAAGTATATACTGTAAAAGTCCTGTAATATATAAATAATTGTTTGTTAAAATGAATAATTGTGCTAACAGACTTTGGATTAATAGATTAATTTGATGACAAGCTTCATGGAAACATCCAGCAAACAATGAGAAAAACAAAAAGAGAAAGAGATTCATTTGATGTGATAATGATTCATTGACTACTTTGAGGCGAGAATTCATTAAATGGTTTATTTAGCACAGCATTTGAGCGCAAAGCGCATGTTTTGTCTTATTTCCCTCACAGAATAAAAAAGGCTATTGTGAATTCTTATTTCAGTTCAGATTTTTTAAAAAAAACAATTGTGAGATTGTGAGAAGAACTGTGAGATAAAAAGTCGCAATTACCTTTTTACTTATTTTTTTATTCCATGGCAGAAAAAAAAAATTTATATCTCAAAATTCTGACTTCTTTCTTGAAGTTCTGAGAAAAGTCAGAATTGTGATTTGTTTGTTTCTTAGATTAGTTTGCAATTCAGACTTTTTGCTAAATTGCAAATGTATATTTCACATTTCAGATTTTTTTTCTCAGAATCGTGGTAAACAAATCTGAATTGTGAAAGAAGTTGCAATGACCTGGTTGAAATAAACTTTCATTATACTGTATGTGTTGGTAAAATGATGTTTCATTGCCTTTTTTTTGTCTAAGAATTCCTTGCAAATACATCAAAGATTGATGAAGTGCATTTATTTTTTAGGATCCAACCAACGGTTACTACAGTGTAAACACCTTTAAAGAACAGCCGACCCCGACCATATCCCTAACAGCGAACCAGAACACAGAGGTCCGAAATCCCGCCACGGCGACCCTCGGAAAACACCGCGTCCCCACCGGCATGTCTTACACCAACATTTACAACACACTGGGCGCTGGTCCCAACCGCCTATATGACTACAGCCAGCGTTTCGTTCTGGGAATGGGCAGCAGCTCCATCGAGTTGTGCGAACGCGAGTTTCAGAGGGGATCGCTCAGCGATTCCAGCTCGTTCCAGGACACGCAGTGCGACAGCAGCGTCAGCAGCTACAGTAAGCAGGACGGATACGTGCAGTTCGACAAAGCTAGCAAAGCCTCTGTGTCGTCTTCATCCCACTATTCACAGTCATCGTCCCAGAACTCGGACCTGACTCGACCGCTACAGAAACGAATGCAAACGCACGTTTAACTAAAGAACTGAACGTCGTACGTGCTTTTGGATGAACACTAAAGGTGAGTCACCTGTGCTTCATGCATCATTCGTGAACAAATCCAAGTATCGCAAGCTCGGAAAGACGATACTGACATCTCATTTTTCTGTATATTTTGAAAAGTAACGTGTTTTTTAGACCTCATGTTCTTTGTGGAAGACTTGCGAGTTTGAAAACTGAAAACAGGGGAAACCAAACCTTGGACATCATTTCATAACATGACAATCAGGAGTCCATCCACACAGCCACCATTGACTATAACGGTGAGCAGATCTAATCTGTTCCATGCAGGAACTGTGAGAGAACCTCAAGGGTTGTGTTCATTTTTTTTTAACGAGGAGCCAAACTTGGGCCGTTTAGCAGTTCTTCTACTGTGGCCCAAAGCACAAGGGTGTCTGTTCAATGCCAACTGCAGTGTTTCTCTGCTGATAAAGAGATCTAAACGAGGATGAATTATCCTCTGGAGGTCGTCGTTCAAAATTATCATTCTGTGCTTTTCTAAGGACTCTGTAAGATAGATTTCACTCGTGTGCACTAAACTGTTTTTTAATTACATCTCTCTTCTCCTTATGTGGTCTCTCGTCTTTACGATTTCATGCTTTGTGTTTTTTTTCCAACGCGATGTGAATGTGTAAAAACACAAACAGCCAAACTGCATGTGTGGTGAGTTCTTCAGGAGCTTTGCTAACGTGGACAGCATAGTGTTTACATGCCAGAGACCAGAATGTAAATCCCAATTCTTTATTTTCTCAGCGCGTATTAAATGTGAGCCGATCATTTCAACACTTCATGAATAATAAATGCGTTTATGTACGTACACGTCCTGTGAATTCAGACGCTCTGTTGTTAGAAGCTTCTTTTATACCTCTAACAATGTGTTGTTGTTGTTGTTATTGTTGTTGTATACATCATTGCGCATAAACTCCACATTCTGGTGGGAGTATGATTGAATTCTTTTTTGTTCTGATGATCTGGTATTTTAAGGCTGCCATATGTTTAAGCTCACTGTTTTAAGTAAGCTTCTCTTTCCCGCAGCCCCCCTGAATGTCTGGCGTAAACGTTTACATCGCTTAATTGGTTCAGGAAGTGCCTCCCTTCGACGGATGAGCCTACAAAACGTTCTGAGTGAAACTTTAACTCGAGCTGTGCATCAGAGCAATTACACTGATCAAATAATCATGATTACAAAATAAGTGTTGAATAAAACAGTGTGTGGTAAAGATGTGTGGTCATTAAAGCTTTTTTTTTTTGCTTCCGCTAACCTTTTTATGAAAGGAGGGACTTCCTGTCAGGTTGGATTGTGTCAACAGCAGGTCACCTCAAATGTACCAACTGAAATATGAATGATGTAAAATGAATAGTTTATGAATGTTTTATCTAATCCTCTCTGCAATTAGATATCAAACTTAACTAAAGTTAACTAAACTTTAACCTAAGTCGTGCATGAACATATTTTAAGTTGATAAAATGCATTGTTTCTTATGTTGAATTTCAAATTTTAATAGCTAATCAGTGAGTGGAATTGTCAGATTTTGCTTATTCTTTTTAAACACCAAAAAAAAAGTACTGACAGCAAAAACACAGCAAGATTTAACACAATAATCAGAATATATAGTTATGTGCAGATAGATTTAGCTTGCTCAGCGCAATGGCACAGAAATAAAAACACGAGTGACCAAATTTCTTTTCACTCCATGCAACTGGTTAAGATTTGAACAGACAGATTTTGTGCACTTCATTGCATTTCATATGTAATAAGGAAGAAAAGCAAAAACAGCCTGCTTTATTCTAAGCATGAGTGGAAGGATGGACATATAGGATGATTATATAAATTATTATTTGTTAAAAAAATAACGCCATTTATAATGTTAATTTCGTTAATATTATGTATTTTATATCAATGATGAATAACAATTTTAAAGCTACCATCAGTTCTACATAATTTTTTTATGTATTATGCATGAACATGAATTACTGATGAACAATGTTTCTCGCTACCTTTGCAGGAGCTGTGCTCACTGCTGAATCTTCAGGGTCATGACTAAAGTAATTCAATAAAAATCCAATAAAAAGACTGTGCAATGAGGAATAATAACAAAGCAGCTAGCTACAATTCCCTTAAAATAGCACTAAGTTATCCTCGGCAGCCATACGCTTAAACAAACCTGAAGCATAGCCTTTGACATCTATAGTGTAGTCCAAATCATGAGTAAATGACTCACATGAGCTGATCCTTTTTAAAGAATCAAAAACATACAGAACCATAACTCTTATGACCTGGTTATTTTTAGTGAATCAAAAACTTGCAGTGCAGCCGAGGGAGTCAGATTCACGAACGATTGGCTTTCATGAGTTTCATGAGTCATTTTAGTGAATCAACAACATACTGTAAAGGGCAGCCAATTGACTCTCATGCCCTGGTCCTTTTTGGTGAGTCAAAAACAAACAGCTTGGTCGGGGCATGCTGTTTCATAAATGTAAGAGTCTCATTAATGACTTTTTGATGAATCGACAACATGAAGCACAGCCAGGAAAGTGTGGTGCCCAAGGAAATGGCTCTCATGCCTTGGTTCTTGTTAGTGAATCAAAACACATGTTTGATATCCAAATTAATGATTTGCCGGTTCTTTTAGAATCTAAACCATACAGAGCAGCCAGGGTTGTCTCATTCCCAAGCGGATGACTCTAATGAGCTGATTCTTTAAAATACAAATCCTGGAGGGCAAGAACCAGTAGATTTTAGTTAATAACCCTAATCAAAAACCTTGATTGTAATAATTTGGTTATCCTGAAGACGTTCTGGGTTGTAACTGAATCCATCAAAGGAACTGAAAAGCCCTGAGTTAAGGAGTAGAAAGTAGCCTGTATTTAGAATTCAACTAAAAAACTCTGTACAATGTTGTTCAGTAGCCGTGTTTCCATTACAGAGTTGCGCAAAACTGCGCAATATTTGATTCTAAGATTCTAAGGCTTCTAAGTCATAGCAACGAATTTTGTCGAGATTTGACGGATTTGGGATATATTTATACAAAAGAGGCGTATGCATCTATCTTCACAGAAGCAGCACGGACAGATACTTAAAAAAACGTGCGCGGCAAGGCTGGAATAAACACGAGTATCAACCGAGTGACCGCAAACAGCTTCAGTGTCCATATCAGAGCCGAACGCCACGTGTGCAGTTTAAACTGTCTACGCATTAATGGCGGGGAATGCCCCTTACACTCGAGAATGAACACATGTTAAGTGTTTCTTGGAGGTTATGATATATGTAAGAATGATCATATGACTTTTTACACATGCCATGTGACCTGTAAATGCGGAAAACCTATTTCCATTGCAGTTTTGCGAAAAACTCATTTTTCGAATTGCCTGAAAAACCACCTCATGCGAGCGTAAAAACTTTTTTGCGATATATGGGAGTTTTTGCTAAATTGACGCGTTTCCATTAAGCGTATTTTCAATTCGCAATTGCAATTTGAAGGATAATGGAAACACGACTACTGTCAGTTCATGATGCATAGGCTACTTAAGTGAAGAAAACGCCCAGTTTAGAGTCTTATACACATATCTAACATATTAAATCCTATGGACTGCTGAGTTCATACTATTTAAATCTGATCTGAATAAGCCCTCTTTGAATAAAACAGCATACAGGGTCGAGGAAATGCAAACCTGATATAATCTCTCCGCGATAGCTTTAGTGATATTTCATAAACCCTCCAAACATCTTTATACAAATGAGTTCTGCTGTGGCTTTAATCCATCATCTTGGCTTTTAAAGGTTGGCCCGACCACGACGGATCCATCTTGAAACTAAATGGACTTCAAAGGATGATCTTACTTGAGGTAAAGCGCCTCATGTTTGCACTGGATTAAATTACAGTCCTTGTTGCTTCCGGCTTTGTCATCTTAATCGAAAGTCTAGTCACACACTTGGTAAGTGCAGCTATTTGGAAAAGCCTTCATCAGCACATTCTTCAGTAGGCCGCGCTGCACGCTGTGTGTGTGTGGGAGCCCTGAGTGCTGGAGCTGAATTTGCCTATCTGTTGTGACCAGCGCTGAGTAAATTACTTCTGCAGCCACTTTCAGGATGCATCTATTGATTCTGCACACGGCCAGAAGTGATGGCAGCTTAATGCTTCAATTTACCCCAATCCACACACTGCACACAACTTCTTAGCACGCGCCTTGAACTTTATCGCCGCTGCCCACGTGAGGTTGCGGACACGGGCGCTCTCTCTTGCGCGCGTGGAGGAACAGCAGCGGCCTGTGGGTCTGTGCGCGTGCTCGCGATGACAAAGTTTACGACAGACGCTGGGATGTTTATGTAAATTAAGATACAAGTATGCACATTTATAAACCTCCAAACGCTCTGAAACTGATGATCACAGCATGCCTCGGAAATATGACATATGAAGCCCTAAATAAACGTCGTCATTCCTCATCCTGTGCTCTGCGAAACCTGCAGGAAAATGATTCGAGCCTCTGAATGTATGATGAAACATCTACACAAACCAGAGCTTCATCCGGCCGCTTATCTGCACTCCATCCTCGAGAACGACACAGTGCATCTGGGTGCTTAACCGTACTGAAAATTCATAACAGAAACAATCTGAGAGGAACAGAAGAAACGCTCATGAAAGTATGTGATTTATTGTCTTTTTGCTCCAAGGTTATTACGGTTAATGAAGACACTTTACAGTTAAGACCAAATATGTTACCATTAGCCAAGCCAAGAAAGCTATTATAAAATAATAATCCACACTTTTACAGCACTTATTGTTTTAAAGTTAATTCCTATATAGTTTTAAAATTGACATTATAAACAGACATAAATAAGCATTACTAATTTAACTTAATGGATGCTATAAAAAAATGCTGTGAAAGTCAGTGTGTGAACTCTTTTTTTAAAATAGGATAGGCTATTACAATCAAAAATAAGCATTTTAATTTACACTGAGCTGACTAAGGCAGCAGACATAGAAAAATATGCCTGTTTCTCGCTTTTAAGACCTTCCAATAATCACTAACTGGTATACTGTAATGAAATATTACTAATTGTTGCTTGAAAAGTATTTCATTTCGTCAAAACACTTGGTAAATCATTAGAATAATAACAGCTGAATGTGATTTTTCACTTTGGACGATTGACTTACAAAATTGTGGCAGGAAATGGTAAAACATAAACGATTTACCTAAAAGAAGAGAAACATGTTCATATATTAAAAATTGGGAAAATTACTTCGAACCATACTAACCAGCAAAGTTGTGACCAACCTAGGCTCATTGGAAATACGTGCCCCCACATACATTTCTACAAAACTGAAAAAACGTACCTATACATACAAGTCGCTGCAGTTTCCAGTTGAAATGAACACTAGAGGCAGTAAAACTCCCACAACTTGTATTCCTTTTCACACAAACGTATGATTTACAGGTACGTTTTTGATTAATAAAGGCTCATTTTCACACAATTACACAACGTGTGCTTTAGCGCCACTCTCTGGACATTTCACTTTGAAACTGCGGCGAAACGTGCAGTAAGGGACGTAATTACAAGGTTGCAGAAATGTATGAGGAGGCACGTATTTTCAATGAGCCTGGGTTGGTCGTGACCCATTAGGCTATTTGAATCCATATACTACTCATTTCTGCCATTTAATTTAACATTTTTTACATAAATTTTAGCACAGCCTTTAAACACTGTAAAGACATTCCCATTTCCAAACTGTCCCAAAACCTCTCTTTGATTACAGAATGATACATTTACAGCACATTTCAGTGTTTGCAATTACTGAAGCATTATGAATCTGACATGTTAAGCTTTTAACCTAAACTAGTGAAAATAAAGTTTATGAATATACAGATTTAGTATGTCATTGGCAGATGGAACAGTTTGTGGTGCTTTTGATGGAAACTACAACTGAACTAACGCTACAGTACATAAAAACAAAATAAATCATTTTCAAAAAAGTGCAAATGAAATAAGAACCGTTTATGCCCCATTAAAACTTACTAATTTAAAAAAAATGAAATTTGCAAAACAATAATAATTAACCCTGCTTTCGACTGATTATTTTTCTTGAGAACATCTTGAAGATGAAGTAGAAAACTTTTTTGTGTGTAATGAAGCAGTGAAGTGTCATTTAGAATCAACCTGCTGCTCAACAACAGCACAAAGCAATTAGAAGCACAACACAAAATATTAAAAAACAAATCAATTCAAAATTGCTCGTCTACTGGCATTGTGTCATTGATGTTTTTTTCCAACGCTGCACATATGGCAAGAGGAAGTCACGAAATGGAAAGAAATCACTATGCAACCTTTATATGAGATGAGTTCAGGAACAGAGAGCATCGCATGACAGCAGAATAAGGTGATTTCTTCAAGATCATCTCTCTGCTAAACTGCTCTGAACGAGGTTAAGGGACCTCTGAGCCGCTGATGGTGTCGGAGCTGTCAAACCAGAATGCTTGACTTTCCTGCTTAACCTTTTAGAGAGCGGGGCAAATAGAAACATTGTGGAGCGCTTGGAAAACAGGGGAAAAAAGAGATGGATCAGGTGACAGAAGAACTCAGCGTGGTTCATTCATCATTTCCTTTCAAAGAAATCTCAAGGATGAACCAATAAGTGGGGCCTTTCTGAAGATTCACACACAGTTACAATATAAATCATTTGCATCGAACTATCGAACTTTCACTATCACTGCTTTAAAGGCATAGTCTTTGTATGTCAAACAAAGAGTGCTGTATGGAAAAAGTGAATGGATATGTGCTGTTATGCTATTTTTGCTTTGTATACACAGTATGCACTTTTCTGAATGCTTGAATACCTGGATGACTATGAAATACTGTGATTCACAATCATGATTTACAAAATCTGAAAAGTGTCGTCTTCACTTTTCACTACCGGGAATGCAATGGAAATATATGAAATGTTAAAAGGTCATGGAGAAATTATGGAAATTTCTGTGGTCAATGAATTTCTTTCTACTTATGCTTGCAGTGTTCTGCTAGAAATTACTTTTTGGGAATGCAATCTATCAAATTCTAAAAAAACGAAAAAAATGAAGACAAGTCCTTTTGGGACTTATCAAATGTCCTAGATGTCCTTAGATGTCCTATCTAATGTCCTCTCTAACAGATGACTAGAAAAAAGTATGTGGACTATTAAAACATTTCCATGACTTTTCAATGACCTTTTAAGTTTTTTTTTAATTTTCATGACTTTTCCAATATATAATAAAAAAGCAAAATGTCAGTATGAAAATAATATGCAGTGCATATTATTATTTATTTATTTATTTATGGTACACCACTCATATTCTGTGTGATGAAATACAAACTGAAATAAAATTAAATATAAAAAAGTACTCTATTTAAGCTAATTTCTAAGATTACATTTATATTTTAGTTTAAGAACTAAAATAACTAAAACTAAAGAACTAAAATTTAACATTTAAAAAAAAAAAAAATTCAATAATTGTATATAAATGATAAATACATAATATAACTGGTCATGTGATGACAGTGTACTGCTTTGTTTATTATGCTGGCTTTTCAGTGATTTGCTTCCTTTTTATTTTATTTTATTATCTTCGAAAGAACAAAATGTATTTTGAATTTTCAATCTAATCCTGCGTAAAAAATGTCTTAACACTGTCCAATCAAGGTGTGTGTTATATTAAGCCTATTATGGAAACACATACATGGGTTAATGATTTTACCTCTATTAAATGACATTTAAGATGATGGACAGGTTCAGTATTGCTTTAACTATTTGTGTTGTGTAATTAATATCAGATGCAGTTGAACTGGTCGATGGCGAACTAAGTTCTGACATTTTGTCTCTAAGGTCTCCAACAAGTCAATACGCATGTCAATTTTTATTTTTTAGCTTCTATTGTTCTCTCTGTTGACCTGACGAATCACAAATATCCCCCATCCAGGCTTTTTAGCGCAGCTAAAATTACTCATAAATGAGTCATTCGTTCCAGCTGAAAGAGGATTGATCATTATTCACAGATAATGACTGTAATGGTCTACACACAGATGTTTTTGTAGAACTTCAGTTTTAATTGCCTCGCTCTGCTTTAGAACTTGATTGCTTTTTGAATGAGTCTGTCCTTCTGTAACGTCTTTTGGGGAATCAGGAACAGGTTTCAGTTCTGTTCGGGAAACAAACACCTTTGCATTAGCTGCCCTGCTGATGATCAATAAAACGCTTTTCAATCTCAGACCTGCATTGTGAATGCTGGTATAATGACTTATGTAAAGATGGATGTTTAAGGTTATCCACTCTTTCAGATATGGTGAATTGATCTTGAAAAATTAAAGAGTTTTCTTTAAATGAAACGTCTTTTTGCAGCCCTTATTTGCAAAGCATAAATCTTTTAAACCTTTATTTGACTGTATAATTCATATTATGAGATTTAAATTCAAATGTTATCTCCCTCAGGACAAACCTAATACTAGCATATGAGTCAAATAGTTGCAGTATGATAAATTATTATTAAATAGCACCACAAAATGTCAACAGAGAGGGAAAAAACGCAACAAAAACAAACTTTACAGAGCTCAAGCAGCCAAACACCCACTTCCCCCGATGGACGTCTTGATCACGCGTGATGAAAGCCGATGAGCTGCAAATCCCCCTCTCCTTCTCCTGATGAGGTCTGACGTACCTCACGGCATGATACCTGCTCGCTAACCAAACGCTGACAATTACCATCTGTAATTAATTGTCATTTGTATTATGCACATGAGGACGGTCCAATAATTGTTCATGATTGCACAATCACAGACTAATTAGGTTGACTTTATCAGCATTTAAAAAAAGAAGAGACGGAGAGAGAGAATAAGTGGGTGTTTTTTCTTCACCTTCTGGAAGTTATTGGACTCGTAATAACAACTGAGCAGCTGTTTAACCAACTAGATTTTAATATTCCTGGATTCTGATTAAAATTATGTTAAAATTATGGCGCAGGTTGCTGGATGTTTCCAAGCAGGGTTGCCGAAAATAGTAAAAAACTTGTGGTATTAATGTGCAGAAATGGACTTTGGCATACATATGACACACACGTACTTGACGTGCATTTAATATGCAGTTTTCACGTGTACATGATAAGAAAATTGTTGCCGTGCATATAATACACAGTTTTTGTGCACACATGATATGTAACCCTAATCCTACCCATAACATAAACCGTTTTTAATTGGCGTACTTTTTTACGCACATTTGTGACATTGGATGGCACACACACACACACTGATATTTAGGGAACAGTCTTGTTTTTTCAGAAAAATTAGATTTTTCATTTATTCTAATTTTAAATATTAGTTCTGTGTCGGAATGTCTGTTTTTGTTTCAGTATGTGTCTCAATCACTTTGTCAGTTTACCCAATAGTATTTCAACACCCCGAGTATTTCAACAAAACCTTGTTGCAGGCATGTATGACATTACTGGATCAGAGATCATGGATTCTACTTGACATAAGCTTTGGCATTTATATTAATGCTCTTTGGCCATATTTAAATGTGTATTAATCAATTCATCAACTTACACTGTAAGGTTCAAATTTGAATCGCTAGGTCCATTTATTCTGTCCAACACATTTGTGCTTTCATTATTGCTTTAATCAGAGTCTCTTTTGTGATGGGTGCTGTTCATGTGATCTCAGCCAACAAAGTTTCAAATCTTTGCAAAGCTAGTTTTGCCTCTAGATGGTGTAGATAAAACCCAACTGAAGGTTTTAGGTGGTCTCAGTTTTCAGTCATTTAAACTACACTCTTTGATTGTCTCTACCGACCTGTTTACTACAATGGTCTTGCAGTGCACAACACAATGAAATCACCCCATTACAACAGGACTAATTTCATTGTTTTGGCTTGTTTCCATTGTGTTCTGTCTATTTTCGGTTGTGCTGTGTTAATTTCATTGTGTTGCAACTCGTCTCCGACGTGTTGTGCCAGTGTTGTTGTGTTGTGGAGATTTGGTCTTAATAACACAAAATAATCCCTACACATTAATAAATACTAATTTTACAATTTTCATTTTTAACAGCATTGAATCATCTGCAGATTGCAAATACTTTGTGCAGTTGGTTTGTAAAAGTGTTATTAATACATGGACTAAGTTTTTGCTGCATTGTTTAGACCAGCATGTGTTGCTAGCATGCACTGTTTTGAACACTTTGAAACAGCGAATCATTTGGTTCAAGTGAGTCAGAGTTTTGAAAAGCTTAATTTCTCCATCATTAGTAATCAGCCTATGTCGTAGGTCCAGTGCAGACATGTAAAAATACGACCAGTCGTTCCAGCTGGGTAAAAGTATAAAATTACAATCAATGCAAATGCAGATAAATATGGTGGCTTATAAAATTCACTGGCCTTATATATGGAGAAATATATAAGACATCAATCTCAAAGGTCTCAATTATAGCCTGTGGTTCTGCTGACCCATGGATCAGCTGTGGTCTTGTTGTGTATTTTATGTTCTACATAAATTATAAGCCATTGAGACACCACACGAGCAGAAGCTCCATCAACAGCTGTTATTGACACTGGGCACTTTGCAACTAGACTTAAAGATAAATCACCGTGTGCTTATTGACATTTAGAAAATGCCGGCACGGGTTGACCCACACGCTGGCAGCATACAAAGCTGTATTTTTCCTAATCCAGTTCCTCATGAGCGTGTTTTACAGTTTCATTTCAGCTGAGGGATTTACATGGATTCATTTGGAAATCGTCAGACTGAAACAGAGATGTCAATGACTGCGCAGATAAAAGAGTGGCATTTCACCGACACGATGAAAACAGAGCATCAAATCTCTGAAAGATCCTCTATCACGCTGACTTTTACAAATCTTCTAAATAAAAAGGTTCAACCTTTTAAATTCCCCATTGATTTAGGTGCTGTTCTTCTGTGCCTTTGGGTTTTTGGGTTTTAATTAAAGTAAAGGGTATGAGGCCTTTTAAAATGAAGGTTTAGCTTTAAAAACTGGGATGAGAGCAGTGCTTCCAGGAATAAGTGCTTTGTTCATGGCTTATATTTTTTTAATAGATGGAGGTGAAAGAATTTCCTCACTGTCTGCACAGATGTATTCTTGGCTTAAAACAAAATTCTTTGAAAAGGAAATTACCTGGGCTTCTGATGTCTAATGGCAAAGATTGGTTGTGCAGTGGCAAAACTAGTTCAGCATTTCTAAAACAGTGTAGAAAAGTCATAAATTGATTTCAAATTAATTTCTAATCTGGAAGTGCAGAATGAATGAAATTGGGTTCCAAGGCTACAAACTAGTGACTACAGTTTGAGAAACTCTCACTTGGTTGGTTATGATGGTTCATATAGGGAGTCATTTACATGCCATTCCTTAAGGGGAAACCCTTAAATATCATATAACAAACCTGGCATTTCTGATTGCATTTGATTCATTAGTCTCACAGATTAAACTATCAATGTTATTACAATCAATTCATTTGAATCAGTTCAACTCAATCATTCAAAAGAACCATTTCAAAAGAGTGATTCACACTCACTGTAACTTGTGTTTGTTTCTTCAAAAGCTAATCCAGATTTTGTCTGAGGCAGTGTGAATGTCAGTATGTGCTCCGGGTCAGTGTGTGTGTGTGTGTGTGTCAGTGCGAGCCAAGTGAGTCTGTTTGTTCAGTGGGTCACGGTCACACTGTTGGGTTAAACATGGGTTTAATTGTGCATCAAAGTGGATTATAGGACTTCTGGCCATATGTTTTACCATGGTGTGGCTACATGTCAGGACTGGCAACTGGAAGGTTGTTTGTTCGAGCCTCTTATGGAGCAAGCCATCATGAGCCCTTAAGCAAGGCACTTTGCATAATTTCTGTGCCATATGAAAAATCCATCCAGTAAAACATGTGCTGCATGTCAGTTTGGATAAATGTGTCTGCTAGATGGCTGCTTAATTTGCAGAGCATTATTAGTCATTTTTGTGCTGATTTGGGGGAAATCCGTGGAATTATGTTAAAATGATTTAAATATGATTAAATAGATAGACCTGACAGAAATATAGTGTTATTGGTTATAGTGTTTGTTTGTGTGTATAATATACATATATATATAGGCTATAATCTTTCCATTTCACAAAAGGTTCTTTATATGAAAAAAGCATCTTTATATCAAAACCCCCCTTTTTTTTTATTGATTATATACAGTATATATTATATACACACATTTATACATATATAGAATTTAATGAATGTCAGATGTTTCTGTGGAAATGTTCTTTGGAGTTCTGCAAGCCCAGATTCCTTATATATTGCTATTTTTCCAAGCAATAAGGAAGCTGAAAGCAGCATTTTTTAGTCAAACAATTTTTTTTAGAGATCTTCCCCAGGTTCATGGAAAAAGTAGAAGGTGCTGGAGTATTTAAAGCAAAAGATCAAAAAGATCAGGTTGTTCGGTCAATGGTATCATTGATTTCTACTGACTTAAACACCCTAGAATATGATGCTTGGGATATTAAGCAATGCTCAGAATGGTCCTAGACCATGTTACGGTTTGAAATAATCATGAGTCATGTAGCAAAGCTGTCTTTTAAGCATCTTCTTTCAGTATTTCTGCAGTGACAGGTTTCACAGGCCACTAAACAATTTATCAGATTGGATTTCCACGTTTCCCAGGAAACCCCAGACACTCGCGCAGGTGAAGAAGAGCAACATAAACCTGCATTTACCTACCATCTATCAACATGCTGTTTTCATGATGACTCTAACACCCACACGGCTGTGAGGAAAAGTTTATTCTCTAAAACAACACAGATGTCTCATCAATCTCAAAAACTCTTCTCTAACATGTAAATATGCATATCGCAGTGCAGGTTTATGCAAGTGTGGCTTCTGAGTTAAGTGCATTCGGTTTTCCCTTCAAGCTATTCTCCTCCAATCAGAAGTGCTCATTTTCATTCAGGTAGCATCCGTATAAACTAAACAAATAATTCTGCTCTGGTATTCGGGATTTGGTGAAAGGCCCTGCCCTCACCTCTGGGGCACCAATCACAGCGGGCGGCCACCGGATGAGTGATTAGACGCCAGGCTTGATTTGACCTTCAAGCTTTGTGTTGGCAAGCTTTAAAAAACAAAAAAGAGCGTGACATGATCTCTTGATCTCTCTCCCTGTCTCAGCTTAGACAACAACACATTTTTTTTTGATTGCCTGCACATACAAGATTCGCTCCCTCTGAATAGAAAACAGCTTTGAACGATTCCTTTCAGAGGGTTTAAAAAGTCTTTTTACTTTTAGCACTTGATATAGTTTTATTTTTGCTCTGCTTAGACAGTGAAGTGATTGATTCAATTTGTCAGACTGATGAGTGCTTGTGAGCAACTGTACTAAATGATCATCATGGGTTATTGCGTTCAATACAAACACCGTTAAAGTTCCACTTCAGTCCCATGGCCACGGGTAATTCACCTTAAACCTGTCCATGGCATATATATATATATATATATATATATATATATATATATATTAAAAAGTGAAAAATTACCTTATTTTTTACCAGCTGCAAACTATAGGCCTATGACAGGAGTGTCTCTCACAACATCCATTAGTTTGAAACAATCACGTTTTCTTGTTAAAAATTTAAAAAAGACAAAATGTCTTAACTCTAATTTCTTTCTTTCTTTTTTTAAATCTGCTTCATGTGTGGTTTTTTTATTAGTATATGCAACTATATGTGTGCCTGGACCACAAAACCAGTCACAAAACCAACAATACATTGTATGGGTCAAAACTAAAGATTTTTTTTTTTTTAAATGCCAAAAATCATTATAATATTAAGTAAAGATCATGTTCCAAGAAGATGAAAATGTCCAACTGTAAATATATCAAAACTTCATTTTTGATTAGTAATATGCTAAGCACTTCATTTAGACAACTTTCTCAATATTTAGATATTTTTTGCACCCTCAGATTTATATATATATATGTATGTACAAACATACACGCACACACCATAAAATACTGACTCATAAGAGTAGTTTGTCCTTGAATTGGACCACACTGGTAGCTTTGTATGTTTGTTTACTCGTACAGCCTGCAAATGGAACTCATTAGAAATATGCTTCTAGCCATTATTTTGCAGTAGACGTCTTGTTATTGCATCACATTCAATGCAGGTAAAATATGATTTTTAGGTACTGAAGCTTCAGTGGGGGGGAGCACCGCTCATGAAGAGCAGTGCAAGAAACACTGGCTCACAATGTGAACACAGACAGCTTGACAACCAATCAGAACAATTACATATATACAGTATGTCATTACTGCACAGACAAATCACCATTTTACAGACCAAAGCTTCCATAAAGCCTCATTAAAGGGATAGTTCACCTAGAAAAGAAAATTCTGTCATCCTTTACTCATGTCATTGCAAACCCATATGACCGTATGTGGTTATTTCTCTCACACAAAGCTGTTGTGTAATGTAGTGCGATTTTTTTGTAGTTGAACTATCCCTTCAAGTGGAAGGGAAGAGCTGAACTAGCATTTCAAGCACCATAAACAGCCTTCCTGCAAAATCCTTTAAAGATAAAAGATCAACAAATCACCTTAAAAACATTACATGACACATTCACCCTCTATGTAGCACTCGGCTCTGAACGCGAACGCACCGCAATTACACCTTACAGTAAGGTGCCCACAGCCGACTCTGAAAATCAATCATTTGGGATTGTTTTTTACAGTTTTAATGGGTTCCTGTGACCTTGCACCTTGTATTCTTTGGAGTGGAAAGCACTTCAGACTTCAGCCTGTCGATTTTCCGATTTTAGAAATAAGTTGTGGCCAAATCATCCGGGTCAACAGAGACCCAGCCAAAAAGTTTAGAACTGGGAAGTTCAGGCATTTATCCAGAAGGAAAGATATGCTTTTGAAATAAATGTCTCCATCGTTTTGATATATGCGATGGCTGTTCGTGACAGTGGCAGTTTGTGGGTGAGCTGTTCTGTGCTGTGGATGATATCAGATGCCTGGCTTGCATTAGTCTGTCCACTTTATGGCTGCAGCCAGCGCTTTCCTTCCTCTTATCTGGCGAGAGTTCAGAAGTGACGGATGCATTAGGACATGCACTAGTAGCTTTCAAGAGCTTAAATCCATTTGCTGGATTATCACTTTGAGCCCCTGTGTAATGACATGGCTCAACCCCAAACATCTTCCAGGATGTCGGACACGAAGGGTCGTTTTTTGACACGACCCGCGTGGCCCTTTTTAAAACGCAAACGCTGCTAACATTTGCATTTTTCATCAAGCGTACAGCATCTAACTAATCTAATATACATCTAACTCCTTCCTGTATCATCAAACAGAAAAGCATGGCTCTGAAAATGCCAACGTCATAGGTTCGAATTCCCAGGGAAAGCGGGAACTTATTAAATGTATACCTTGAATGCATTGTACTGTAATTGGCTTTGGATAAAAGCATCTGCTGAGTGCAAACTCTTGTATCAGGTTCTAATTCTGGGTACGATTTTTATGGAGGTCTAATTATATTTAGTACAACTCACCAAAATTTACACTATTGAAACCAACAAACAAGAAAAACAATATCAGGATTATTACAGTTAACTAAAACTAAAATCATTTTACAAATTAATTACTTGAAATATCATCTAAAATATAAAATAGCTAAAATTCAGCTAGTTGCTGAATTTATTTTAACTTGATATACTAAAATAAATATTAATAACTATATAGGAATGAAACTATTAAAATGACAAAACACTTCAACGAAAATGAAAAAAAAAAAAAACTAAGTCTTGCAAATGCATTTAAACTGATCCACAATGCAGGACTAAACCAACCTCACTCGATGAAAGTTTCAAGAAATTAACTCCCAGAAGTGTGCAAAATACTCGTATAGCCTTCAGAATCACTTGTGTTTTGTCGGCCAGACATATTCCTCCCACTTACAAGAGGCTCAATAATAGCGCAAATCTCTTTAACATCAATTTGAGATATTCAGAGGTGTTTGCCCGTTGAAATGTGAGTGCCTTACTTCCAGGACATTAATGCTCTGCAATTGAATAACAGAAGAAGTCAATATTAAGGGGGTGGCGGGGCTATCTTACCCTGAACTCAGGTTACCTTCTGTTTCATCATTTTTTTCAGTTCGCTTGTTTAAATTTGTGCGTGCGCGTGTGTGTTTGCGCAAGAAAGAAACTGAGGGAGAGGAATAATGAAGCCTGTCTTCACATCATGAGGCCTTTCCCATGCTGCATTACTCTAGTGCCATCAGACGGCGAGGAAGGCCATCAGCAGCGTTGCATCTGTACAACTCTGCTAATTATTCTCCTGCCTTTATTAGACTACAGCCATCAGAGAGAGAAGGGGAAAGACATCATCTCCAGCCTAATTCTCTCCCTCGCTCTATCTATCTATTTCCCGTCAGACTCTGGTCTGAATGAGGCCGCTCGCTTTTATCACACAGATTACTTCACAGGGTGACTCCAAGCCATTAAATTCTTATCTGTGTCAGAGCTGAAATATGATGTTTACGGCACTGTCTGGCTATTAGTGTTAGAATTGAGATCTCATATCCACGAGAGGCTCGGTAGACACTGCAGAATTGATTAGGTGACCAACCATGTCGCTTGATTTGAACGTGAAAGCTGTATTACACGCCAAATGATGCACTAGGACATTAGGCATTAGGACGAACATTAAGTCTAATTATTAGTTTGTCTGGCTGCGTGCAAATATGAAGCAATATCTCCACCTGACGAGATTTCGTTAAATGACAAAAGCTCATTAAACACTAAATTAGACCATTCAAACCTAAACGTTGGACTTTTGGATTTCAGGGTATTGAATGGATACCCATGTGCATGGGATGTGCCATATTTCTCAAATTGCTGTTTATTTTTCATTTCCAGTGATGGTCCATCTGCGCCATCTCATGGCCGACTTGCGTTATTGCATCTATACTACTACTAATAATAATGGTGGATGTTTTGTCCGTGTGGAATCAGGTAGAGATTTTTTAAATGTCTAATTTTACAGTTTATATGTACTACATGTTTAAACAATTCATATAGTATATATGTTTTATATTTAAAACCCGAAGGAATTAAAAAAAACAAACAAACACATACTACTTTATGTATTAGCACACACATACATATTATAGTTTCTACAAAACGTAAATAATACCTTCTTTAACAACTTGTGAATAAACAAGACTTCCGGTTCACCAGTCACTGTAAAGAAATAGCAGTAAACAGTAAAACTGAACATTTGAACTAAATCGCCTTTTCTGTTGTTTCCATGGTGTTCAACAACATGTGCCGCTGACCTGCCTTCGCTGTTGCGCCGCGCTGGTATTTACGACACTTTCGTTCGGAAGACGGCATTATGCGGGCACACATGTGGAGTGCGGCTTGTGTTTCAGCATTCAGAGTCCTGACTCGAGTTTGCGTGTCGTCGCAGCAGGTTAAAGCACCCCTACCGGTGTTTACAGCCCACAACGCATCTCTCTTCAGTCCGTGTACTTCTGTGTTCCCTAAGGGTTTGATGTCAAGACGACCTCCCAGCAGGAAGATGTCACAGTCCTTGGCGCAGCGGATGGTCTGGGTAGATCTGGAGGTATAAAAAAAACAACAACAGATAAAATTATGAATTTATAAGTCTTTATTGAGTCGTTTTTTAGAAGTCATAATCAAGATTTTGTTTATTCAACGGTAAGGCCTGCATGACTAAGCACGCCGACTTTGACAGCTGATCTTAAGCTGGATGCTGAAGTGAATTTGCATGGGTTTTTTATAATATACAGTACGTGAAAGATTCAAAATAGACGATCTGCTTGTATAGTAAATTAAGCACAATCTGTTCATTTCAAAACGTCTTTACACAAGATTTAGAACAGTCACTGCAGCCGATGACCAGCTGACATGCATGCTTGTTCACCAGTTTTTGCACATATCTTTGGTTTTGGTACCCCACGCAGTCATTTTTTATATCCTGGAACTCTTTAGAGATAAATACTGGCTGCAGTCCTCACAGTGATTGTGCATTTGTAGGATTGACAAGTTTTCAGTGGTGCATATTAATGCCACCCATTTCAGATGACAGGCCTGGATATAGAGAAGGACGAGATTATTGAGATGGCTTGCATCGTTACAGATTCTGACCTGAACATTATTGCAGAGGTGGGTGTTTTCTAGATTTAAGAGTGATCTACATACTGGTGTACACCAAATACTGAACCAGAATAGAGTTGATCAATTATGTTAGCTTAATTCCTATCATGTCTGTTTCTATGTATACTGTGCTGTATGTATGACTTCTCCTAAATACCACCTGTATCTAATGTGTCATATATGTCTCACCCCAAATAAAAATATGACAATGCTTTAAAGCTAGAAAATTGTTGGTTGCTGTTGTTAGGGGCCAAATCTGATAATCAACCAACCAGACGAGCTGCTTGATGGCATGTCAGACTGGTGCAAAGAGCATCATGGGAAGGTGAGTGGAACAGATCAGTGAACTTGCAAAGTGTTTCCTGTTTGTGTGAATGAGCCTGTCTGTGCTTGATGTGTGTGATTGTGTTTCTGTTTGATGTGCCAGTCAGGGTTGACTCAGGCGGTCAGGGACAGCGACATCACTCTCCAGCAGGCGGAGTATGAATTCCTGTCTTTCATCCGACAGCACACGCCACCCGGACAGTGTCCTCTCGCAGGTAACCAACCACACAGTTATAAACTCATTTACATCTTACTATTCGGACTTTTTTCTCATTGTTTTTGTTGTTTCTGTCGTGGAATAAAAAATAAATAAAATGGTGATGCTGGGTTTTTGTCACACATGTGACTTTGTTCTTCAGAATTGCAAGCTATAAACTCACATTTGTGAGTTTGCATCTAGCAATTATGACTTTTTCTTAAAATTTTTCAATTTCATTTCAGGCTCACACTTTTTTACTGAATTCTCAAATTTTTTTTATCTAAAAAAACAAAACAAAACAATTCTGCCACAAAAATAAATAAATGAAATGGGTAATTCTCACAATTAAAATTTTAGTTTGCTTTGTTTTGTTTTGTGTGTGTGTGTTGTTCAGATTTCTTATCATTTCAAACTTCTCCGAATTGTGTACATCTCACAATTTGGACTCTTTTCTAAAGTTCTGGAAAAAAAGTCTAAATTGTGATTATATAACCGAAGAATTGAATTCCCTTCGTCCACAGGGAACTCTGTTCACGCCGATAAGAAGTTTCTGGATAAGTACATGCCACAGTTAATGCGACATCTGCACTATCGCATCATAGACGTGAGCACCATTAAAGAGCTGTCCAGGTATGTTCTCCATCTAGGTTTAATCAGATGACCGAACATTAATGCGTGCAGATGTGCTTCAGCACGAACTAGAGAGACTATTTTCAAACATACAGGAAGAAGTTGATGTCAAAATACTTTTTCCTTTTTTCCAATTCTGTTGCTTAGACGGTGGTATCCAGAGGAGTACAATCTCGCTCCGCAGAAAAAATCATCGCACAGGTCTGTGTACATCACACACGTGTTTTCCTGCAGCTGTATTATTGAATGCCACATTTAGCATAGCAAAGGATCCTTTGATGTACTCCTTAAATATTTAAGCCTAAAGAAGAGTTGTTTTGTCTAATCTCCGAATAATGTTGTGTCCGTTTGAATTTTCAGAGCGCTGGAAGACATCCAGGAGAGCATAAAAGAACTGAAGTTTTACAGAGCGAATGTTTTCAAAGTGAAGGAGAATAGCAAAATAGTCCAAAATGGTGATAAGACATCTGTAAACTAACTGGTTTTAGGATCTTGTGCTGAATTCCTACATTTGGATGAAAGCCTGTGCAAATACTTGAGAGAAAGAGAGCAAAGCTCCATGTTGACGTCCCCAGTGTTTGTTTCCTGTTTTATTTGTTGACTCTGCAAATAGCTTAGTTTAAAAAGAGGGAGAAATCCAAAAAGTTCAAAATTATGCAAATAACTCATCGTTTTGAACAAGTTCCTGTTTTATCCCTTATGTTCCACTTTAGAAATATGATTAGTTGCTGGATCATGTCAGTGTGTAGTAATGAAACAAAAGTGTGATTGCATAAGTTCTTCAGTCTAAGATTGTTTTCATTGCACCCCTTGTTTTGTTTTTTAAATAAAAATCATTTGTTGCTGGTTTTGAAGCGTATTCAATGTGATTTTGCTGAACATTTGTTGCTCACCTGTACCTACAGTAAGCATACGGCAGATGGCAGTATACAGTCAGCTAATATCCGGAAACACGTTTAGTGGAGTTGTAGAGTGAAAATATCAAGGTTTTGAAGCCTTAAATCCAGGTTCAGTATTGGGTTAAAAAATCTTAAATGGAGAAAAAGACAGGATATTTTTTCTGGAATTAAATGGAAAATATAGCGGTATGCTGTTTTGAATTTAGCCCTTCTTATTATGGCGGGTGGGTGGACGGGAGGATTTAGTGACGTAACACTACACAGAAAGTTGTTTGAGGCAGTTTATTACAACGACTGAACTTATCTTTAGAGTAATGTGCGTTTGCGAATCACGTGCAAAAATACAACTGTGTATTAAGAAAGTAAATGAGACCAAACTTCTTAATGATTTGACAGTTTTCTAATCCATTAAAACAAGTTGACTTCTGTTATTTGCTCATCTAGTTAAAGCATGCAGGGATGTCATTGCCCTTTCAGCTGTCTCGTGGTTGGTAAATGTTGCTCTCAAAGGTCATTTAGTGTTTTATGCTGTTTTAATGTGGCAGGGACTGCTGGGACTTCAACTCCTGTTTGATTGGAGCAGCCCAAGGTAACATGAGCATTCTGTCTGTCACCGCTGCCACTGGAGGATCGCAGGTTTCATTCTACAAGGGAAACTTTAAATAGACAGACACTGGGCCAATGCATAAACCATGTACTGTAGCTTCTCTCATCTCTCCCCCACAGAATCTTTCTCAGAGAGAACAAAGAGTATCCTCATTAGCGTTCAGGACCGACAGCTCATATCTGGACATCTGTGTCACTGAGTGTTTGCTCTGGTCTGGTCAAATGATTTAGAATCATTTAATCGTTCAGCAGATGCTTTTATCCAAATATCTCAAATTAAGAAATATCACAAGAAACAATGTATCATAAGAACCACCAATATTTCCAGTACACAGTGCCAATTTTCAAGAGTATGATAAGTAGGAAGTGTATTTATTATATGGAGTGCCTTTACGGTTGTTGATTAGGTAAGTGGTGTGTCTTCTGCAGGTTTTTTTTAGCAGATCAGGTGAAGACTGATACATTATTCCACTTTATAGGAAAGGAGAAAGTAAAGGTTCTGGAAAGCAACTTTGTTCTTTGTTGTGGGCAACAATGTAACACCTAATGTAAAATAGAAAACAATCTTTATACAACCTTTTTTTTAAGAGCTTACAATCTCTAAAATGGTAAATGTCATCAGCAGAAAAAAGATTCAGTCTTTCTTAGGTCTGCCCAAGGTATCACTGCTGCTAGTGGACTGCTAATCTACTGGACTTGACCATTCTGAAGACCAAAGACTTCAACCAGCTTTTTAGAGTCCAGGTGCTTTTTCTAAATTACACATTTGTTTATGATGCAACACATTTGTTTCATAAAATAGTCTGACATGTTTAGCATGTTCTAGTGTGTGCTAGAAGATTGTAGTTAAAGTAATAATGAAATGTTTGATTATTAGTCATTGTTTCTTCTAAAATGACTCTTGCAGCTCTGATTATTTCTGAATGGCCCATCATACAGGGAATTTCATGAGGGTGGCTGATGACTCAACTTTACAAGTTACAAGACATCATCTCCCAGCGCTATGGAGAACCAACAACTGACATACGATCTGAATGAGTTCTATTGCAGGTTTGAGAGAACACCATTCACACCTCCGGCAACCCCCCTCTCCCCCACTCCTGCTGTATTGATCAGTGAAGATGAGGTGCGCCAGGTCTTCAAGAAGAACAAAAGAAGGAAGCCACCAGGCCCAGACGGTGTGATTCCAGCCTGTCTGAAAACCTGTGCTGACCAGCTGGCCCCCATCTTCACTTAGATCTTCAACAGATCACTGGAGTTGTGTGAAGTCCCTTTTTGCTTTAAACGTTCCACCATCATTCCTGTCCCAAAGAAAAACAAAATTAATGGATTTAATGACAACAGACCTGTAGCTCTAACGTCTGTGGTCATGAAATCATTTGAAAGACTGGTGTTGGATTATCTGAAGGACTTCACT
>JAUMHE010000059.1:13155324-13165438 GCA_032359235.1 Enteromius mattozi
TGAAGAAGTTCAACCTGCCACAGGAGCTGCTGATACAGTTCTACACCGCAATCATTGAATCCGTCCTCTGCACTTCTGTAACTGTCTGCTTCGGTTCAGCTACCTAATATGACCTCCGAAGACTGCAGAAGGTAGTCAGGACTACTGAGCGAATCATTGGAACATCCCTCCCCACTCTCCAAGATCTGTACTTATCCAGAGTGCGCAAAAAATTGTATCAGACAGTCAATATAATACTGAGGACTGATTTTGCCCCTTTGACCTTCCTGTCCCTTTTTTGTCCCCTTTTTGCCCCACCCCAGCTGAGTCAAACTGCTCTTTATACCGTAACTGCTTCCTGTCTTTGAAACAGACACACACACACTCCTGTTCTTCCTGTGCACCAAGATACACTTCTGCAAAAAGCTTGCAAACATATGCAATTAAAAAATAACACTCAAATATGTCAGACTATAACTAAACTTAATCATCTAAGATAACAGACTCACAATACAATGCAATCAAGTATAAAACATAATCAAAGATAAGGTAATGCAATGGAAATTATCACATTAGTGCACTTAATGCAAATTAATAAAAAGCTCAGATATTGCAGACATTGTCAGACATGGCCAGACATTGTCTTTTCCGGTACAGAATGTGCTACTCGGTGCTCTGCAAAAGGTGTCAAAAATACGACTAAGTATACCCTCCAAATCGGTCTATACCGGCTCTGCGGTCAGCCGGTACATGCAGTGATGAAAAAAGCACTCTAAGCATATTTTCAAAACATATTGTGACGCTCATACTCTTTGAGCTAATGCATTCTATTATCCTTAAACTAAAATAATGCAATAAACCCAAATAATGAAGCAGGTATTAAATTACAGTAATGAAATTCGACCACAATACATGTACAAACACTTCACACCTGTTCTGACTTGAATGTCTATATTATATATTGTGTTTTTGCTATTTTATACACTATTTTGTATATTTGTATATTATTCTTTTTATTATTTGTGTCTTGTCTTGTCACTGTCATTCTGTTGCACTGTAGAGCTCTGTCAAAAAACAAATTCCTTGTATGTGTAAACATACCTGGCAATAAAGCTCATTCCGATTCTGATTCTGATGAATTCATAACCCTGAACCAACAGGGGCTCACGTAATTACTGACGAAGCCTTGTAATTTATCACTTTTATTCTGACAGGCTCCATACACTCATTAAAGGTTCATTAAATTTATGCTTTGAAAAATAGCTCACATTTATGCTAACTTAATTACCTGCCAATTATCACCACTTGAAATGAATTTGTTTTAGGTAGACCTTAATATCACTGAATGCTCCTCGTGTTGATATTTATATATTTGAAATATCTTAAAATAATACAGCTTGTGCCTTCATAGCTGTAAGTGCAAACTTTTGTATTATTTGTTGTTATTTATTCTTTGCAGTGAGACATTTTACATCTCCCAAAGCTCTGACACAGATGAGACACGGATCAGATCGGCTTTGATCAGAGCTCTAAATCAAAGGTGAACTCTGAACATGAATCTCACAGACATTTGTGACACATGTCAGCTGAGATAAAGTGTGTTTCAACTATGTAAGTATTAAGATTTCACCTACACATATGGGGGGGAAATATTTCAGACTTAATTAGAATGAAATGCTCTAAATCTGGGTTTGGTGTACAAATGACACAAAGTAGAGCTTTAAGTTTTCACATAGTTTTGAGCTAAAACTGACATGTTCATACGGCCACATATCTGTGGATATTTATTTTCAAACACCACCCAAATGTTTACGCAAAAAAAGAAGACAGAGCTATTATTTTTGCTGTAGTGTTGCTGCAGGCGCCATGTTCAGGAGACGCTGTGTTTCGTTGTGAAAGTAAAACTACTTTGTTTGTGCTTCCAAAAGAGGACACGACTAGAAATCAGTGGTTAAGTTGTATTCACAACACTGTTCCAGAACAGTTAAACACACATATTAGAGTGTGTTCAGCGCGTTTACGGAGAACTGATTTCTAAAACCTGCAGAGCAGCCTATGCTGGCTGAGCACAGAGACCATAAAGTGAGGCAATTGCACCTCTACAAGGAGTGCCTGGTGCTTCTGACTAACAACCTTTAAGTAATCCTTTACTTTAAAGTTACCTTTTCTTATTAAAAGAACCTGCTACTTACTATTCAAATGTGAGTTTTGAGCAGGGGTAACAGTAGGGCTTGTTGTTTGTTGTTTCTCCGATCATGAATGCAGACATGGTGTTTACGAGGCACGATGCATGCAGTACGTAAAAAGAGTGCTAAGTAATGATAATCAGTATTATATCTCCACTAGATGCAACAAATTCCTTGTTTATGATGTGTTTTATTGTTTTGGTGTCATAGTGCTGGGATGCAGCATCACGTTATGGTAAGGGGCGTAACATTTCCTCCAAACGCTGGCCAATCAGAGCACACCTCACTTGTGGTGAGCTTTGTACAAAACGAGTCGTTTCAGAAGGTATGGCTTAGAGGAGAAACAATGATGTACAGTATGTGGAAAATAATGTGTTTTTTGCACCTTAAACTGCATAAACACATTGCATTACACCAAATACCCAAAATATTGTTCTTCATTGCAACATCATATGACCCCTTTAAGTTACGAAATAATGACTACAATAACCATAAAAAGAGTTTATGTGCTATCTTGATAAATCTAGTAATCATTTTATAGTCTTATACAGCAACTTGTTTCATGTTATTTAAAAAAAAAAAAAGAGTAGGTGGCATATTCATTCAGCAAGTAGTCAGTTAGTGTTAATTCCGAACGTAGCCGAATGTAAGTAATCATGATCTGAGCTGTTGTTTGGCAGTATAATATGGGATGACATTTAGCTGGAAAATGAGTCTTAAGCACCATGAATTTCTGCATCAATCATTTGTCATTGTAAACCCAATCCAGTGGAAGCATGCTAGCGTTAAAGCATTTAGCTCTATTATGTTGTCAGTCAGCGCTGATGTCAGCATTGTTCTCCAGTCCTGCCTGCCAGTCCAGACCTTTATGAGGAGAGTTTATCCAGCAGAGCTGCACAGGCCAAAGTGACAGACACTACTCAGAATTTCAGCCACAGCAGAAATGTTCTGTGCTTGACAATATAGACACATATTGTAAGTATTAGCAGTATTAGCTGTTGTTTTATAAATGTAGACAATTTATTAGTTATGTGTGGTGTGTAATAACATTTAGACATTCATATTGAGTGTGCAAATATGTATTATTTGGCATTCAACTTTTATTTCCAGATTTTATCTACAGGGAGGGCTTTGGTGCGAGTATCTGTCACTTGGCACAAATGTTCACAATGTTCAAAATCTTTCTTTGAAATATGACCTGAAATTTCATCATTGCAGTTGATTTAGGGTGAAGCCTCATAAATAAAAGGTGGGTTCTGAGCAAAAAAAAAAGAAAATAGAAGAAAAAGGTGGGGGGGAAAACAGGAGCACAGCAAAAATCAAAACGGTGGGAGCCTGAGGGAATTGTCCTAATAAGACCTTTAGGGTCAATATGACCACAAAAAAAGATGTTTCCCTTCGTCTCAGTGGAATAAAATTTTGTGACTTTTAATCATTTTTCATCTACATTCACTTAAAAAAACTGGACTTGATTCAGTCTTTCTGAAGGTTTTTTTTTTTTATCTTTTACAAATAGGGTCTTTGGGGTCAATATGACTATTACTATCTCATTAAACCCAGCATAAATCTGAAAATTTCTGCACAGAAAAGAAGGTCTAGTACTAGAGCACAAATGCAATGTAGAAAAGACATGCTCACTCACACACACACACACACATGCATGTTGGTTTTTGTGATTTACGGGGACTCTCCATAGGTGTAATGGTTTTTATACTCTATAAGCTGTATGTGTTATTGCCATACACTGACCCTACACCTAAACCTACTCCTTACAGGAAACTGTGTGCATTTTTTCAATGGCAGTTGTGGCCTAATGGATAGGGAGTTGGACTTGTAACCCAAAGGTTGCGGGTTGGAGTCCCAGGTCCGGCAGGGATTGTGGGTGGGGGGAGTGAATAACCAGCGCTCTCTCCACCTTCAATACCACGACTGAGGTGAGACCCTTGAGCAAGCCACCGTTCCCCCAACTGCTCTCTCTCTCTTTCTCTCTCTCTCACACACACACAGTGTTCTTGTGCCAGATGTGCGTGCACTGATTCATGTTCAGAATGTAATTGTAAAAATGTTGTGATGTTTTCATACTTCACTCCAGTTCATTTCTGCATATTTCTGTTGGTTTCATTTACATATTATTTATTGAATTTCTTATACATTATAAAGTTTATTAATGTTTTTTTACACTTTATTCATCAAAATTTATAATACGCAACTACAATCTGCCTCTAAGTCTTGTCCTTTAGGTGTGTTTTATGTGGCGTTTTTCTGTCATCTTCCTATGGTATTTTTGCAAAAACAAACATTTCAGAATGCAACAAAAATTATATTATTTTGAAAGAATATTTATTTTTAATGTCTTTTCTAATGGTAAAATATAAATAACATAAAAAAAATATTCACAATAGTTGTGATATGAGCAGTTGGCCATTTCCAGTAAAATGAATGGCTCTCTATGATCTATGTAGTTGAGGAATTTCAAGGTACAAAAGTGCTTAATATCGCCAAAAACACAGCATTAATGTATAGATGAGAAGTAAACAAGCAAAAAAAATATATAATATTTGTATCATTAAAAATATATATATTTTTCATAATTACACATAAGGTCAAAGACCTCTTTTGCAAACAGGAAATGAAGGTCTTAAGAGGGTTAATGAAAGGAAAAATAGGCCATGTTGCATGCTAAGTGAGAATGGGATTAGATGTGCAGAGAACAAGAGAAGTTGAAAGGAACAGGTCATGTGGTTATTCAAGGTTGTTCTGTTTGGAAACTTTTGCAGAAGTCTGACGAAGCAAATTCAAACCGCAAAATTCAGATTGTTACTTTCAGGCCATTTTAAATGTCATTGTAATGAGGTGAACCAGGTCAGAAAATGATACGTCTGTTAAATCAGCTGTATTCAGCAGTGTCTAACTGGATGTTTTCTCAGCAGAATAGAATACAATAGAGTAAATTAGAATATAATAGAAGTTAACTGAAAATAAAAAAATAAAAAAACTTTTTAAATGCTTTATTTTAACAACATTCTCATTTTTATTTAGTTTATCTTACTGTACTAAAACTGAAATAAAAATTAACTATATGGATATATTTTAAAACCAATATTAATGACAAAACAAAAATCACTAATACTAACAAAAAGTAAAAGAAAAAGGTATGAAAAAACTAATTTAAAATATTGATAAAACTAGTCCTGTCAAGTGATTGTTCACGATTAATTACATCCGAAATAAAAGGTTTTGTTTTCAAAATATGTACTGTTTATATTTATGTATATATAAATACAAACACATGCATGTATATATTTGAGAAAAATGTAAAAATGGGTTTATATAATCACTAAATTATATAATATAAAATATAAGGATAGAAATATATTAAAAATTAAATATTTATTTATATATATATATATATATATATATATATATAAAATACACACACAAAACTTTTATTTTAGATGTGATTAATAACAAAAATAACAGCACTAACAAAAATCTTGATACTGATTCTCAAATATTGGCATTTGTGGTTAGATAAATGTACGATTTTTATTTATTCATTAATTTTGAATAGGAAATGCTTATTTCAGTTTTAGAAAAAAATGCGCAATAAATTTCTTTTTAAAATAGCTACATGTTTTAAAGTTGAGAGTCTGATATTGATACAAACTAAAATATTTAAAATTGGACTGTATATAATGTGGTCACAGATGGCACTGTTTCCTGAGGATGTGCCTCACTATAGGGAATTCATTTCTCCATAGAACACCAATAATTGAAGCCATGGAAGGTAACAAAAGGTAGGTGTCATTCTGATCAGGTGAAGGTAGCGGGGCATTTAGAGAATTAAAGTAAAAGTAATCTTGTCCTAGACATCTTACAAAGGCCTGGCAGGCTCTTTATGTCGTTTTTCTTTTCTTTTATTAGAACGGCCTCTGAAGGTCATCTCAAGCATTAGAGAAGCACTGTGCTGCTCCACATGTCTTTCGGGGCTTTGGGACCGGAGGAATAAAACATCTCATCTGGAGCCTTTGAAGTGCTTTGCAGCTGGTACGTCTGACTCATGTCTCTTCTGCCGCAAATCGACAGATCTTGTTTGGGTTTATCCAAAAATCCTAAATTATACTGCTGTAGTCCCTAACCGTCAGGTAGATGGTTAGATGTGAGCTGGATTTTGATTAGATTAATCTCTTAGATTGCAACAGGCAAAGAAAAGCACAGCTTCATTCAGACCCCCAACCGCCCCCTTAGTAAAAATCAAAGATACTGTAAGATAAGTTATTTTAAAACAACAGGTTTTTTTTCTTGATTTTGTTTTTAATGTATATACTGTATACAGTTGTCATTAGTTTTTATTTTAGTTTCAGTTATTTGTGTGTTTGTGTGCATAATTTAGATTTATTTTTCACTTTTGCGCAATTTCAGTTGAATTTAAATTGTTTAATCATTTTTACATTTTTATTGTAATTATTTTTAATGACAGATATAAGGCGTTTGAATTTTAGTCGTTTTATTTTTCCCAATATTTATTTTATTATTTTCCAATTCCATTTTCATTTTTCAAGATTAAATTTGTATTTTTTTTTTACTTTTTTACTTTTTAATGGTTAAATTATTTTTTTATTAATCAAAAAACATATCTAATTTCACATCAATTTATTAAAAGTTTAATAAAAACATTTTTTTCCCCCTCAGGAATTGTGTGTTGTATTCTTATAATTTTTATATAATAAAAATTATAATTAAGGCATAAAACGTTAATTTAATTGATCTTTAATATAATCTTGCTATTAACATTAAAACAAGGAAGAAATGTGTCATTATTTCTTAAAAATAAAGTTTGAATCAATTTTGTAGTATTAGTAATAGTAATATTATGTACATTATACTGAACAATAATAATAGATTTCTGGCACAGTTTCTTCAAGTTAAACCGCACTTTTATTTTGATGGGTTATCTTTCAATTTTTGTGTACTGTGATATAATGCTAGTTTTACTCAAATCAATGGGTAAAGTGCTCATGAAGTGACTCTCAGAGCAGTTCTGGAGATGTTGTTCATGTATTTGTGTCTTCATTAAGTGAGACGACAGACGTTAAAGTCACAGCTAGCGTCACACACACATTTCAGTTACTAATTATTTGATTTCGTAATTATATATGTATGTGTGTATATTCATACTGTATTGTATTACTAGAATTTGTTTATCATTTTCTTGAAGAAAAAAATACTGATTAGGCAAATTATAATTTATTTTTTTAATGTAGTGAATGTTCCACTGTTTTTCCAGGTGTCCTGACATTTTGTCCTACCCGTCAGATTTTCTTACCGGGGCTTACTGTGCATGCACACGTTAATATTGCTACCTTTTAGCAATATTTAATGTATTTGCATTACTGTAAGGGTAGGTTTAGGGTTGGGGTAGGTGTAGACATTAATCTAATGGATAGAAAAAAAATATTTATTGTTGGTTTCTAGTAGCTGTATACCTAGTCAAAACATAATTTTATTTTATTTTTTAAAGCTGTATACATAGTCCTAACACATCATTTCTATATTTGCATTACTGTCTAGGTAGGGTAGGTTTAGGATAGTGGTAGGTGTAGACATTAATAAAACATCATTTTGACAGGTAGCATTTGTGCTATTTACTTTTTTAATGGGAGAAAGCTAAACCTGACAGGGTAGCACAAATTGCCAGAACACAGGACGCCCCCCAACCCACATGCACACAATTTACTCTCAACCTCTTTAGAGCTTTTGAAAAATTGTGTCTCATCGATTTTGTAGACGAAGAGCAGTGGATGAATTTCAGGCAGACTAATGCACATATAGAAAGCTGCATGCCAACGAGAGAGAGAGAGAGAGAGAGCGCAGGAAAGATGCTGACGTGATTTTCTGTTCTATGTGATTGTCTCATCTTGTAAGTGACGTTATGGATTGACTATTGACATGCACTTGAAAGAGCCAACACAACAAGGACACAGGCATTAGGACAGAAATGCTCATTTGAGTGCAGCGTTTTGGAACAAAGCAGTCGTGAGGAGAGACAAGCGTTAAAGGAATGTTGCAGCATGTCTGTAAAGGTTCTCGCAGGGGAACAGGGGGTTTTAAATTATGCAGGGCAAGCCAAATAGAGTCAGGATGTCACTCTGCAGTATGTCTGTACGGGACAGAAAACATGGATAGACGGACTGCTCAGGGGAAAAAAAACAGAAGAGCCAATCCTGTCAGTGGCTTTGACACATTAGCGCTGTTTATAAAAGAAGTCGACTCTCAATACGGACACTGCTGAGGTCAGCGCTCCACCTCAGCTGCCCTGCAGGAGGGATTGTGCCGGGTCTGATGTCCACTGTTAGTTGTGCGATCAATCTCTTTATATGGCCTAGTCCAATGCAACAGATCTGTTTAGTGTAAGCAGAACACATTTAGTGGTCTGTTTACTGAAGGTCAGTGCGCTCCAACTAATGGCAATCATTACAAGAGCCATAAAAATCAAAAGAGTAATTGGTTATATGAGGATTCAGGTTAAGAGGAGCTTCTCTTCAGTCAGCAATAAATGAAAAAAGGAGGTCGTATATTTTCAGTCTTGCCACAAATTGAATGAAAATTCAATATCCGCATGTCTTGGATGATAGAAACTGCAGTAGTGAGTGTGTTCATATTTGGCTTTTATCATTCTGAGGATCCTTTGAGTAGTTCTTTTGCTCATGTTCATGGTTCATGTGAATGATTAGATGCTCAGTATTCACAATAAGAAGAAAAACCGGAGCAGCATGCACTTACATTGGACAGAGTTCAAAATAAAAGCAAAATTGACCAGGTTTACTTTATAGTATGTATTTGTTTTTGTTGTACAAGATTTATCACTCAACATTACTCCAAAAAAATAAGTGTTCAATTGCTCAGCCTCTAAAAATACTTTTTGGCTGATGTCCTCAAGCCTGTTGTTTTGTTACTTAAAGGAAACAAATGGCCAGTTTCAATTCAAGTCTAATCAATTCAGTTTTGTGGTGTTTAACACCCCATTGTCCTTATCCAGTCCATTCCAGGTGCATAAACTCACCAAAATCATTGAATATCTGCTTATGGCACATTACGAAAGTAAAATTGTTTGCAAATGCCATTTTATGTTGACTTATAAACTTATAAAGCCTGTTTAAACTAAGAAAGAAACAAACCATGGACAAACCACTTGCATTAATGTGTGATACAGTTATGTCATGTAGTTATGCATAAACAATATATACAGTAAACAAAAACTTTTATTTTGGATACGATTATTTTTATTGACAGCACTAATATATATATATATATATGAAGGAATGAATGACTATATGTTTTTATTAAATATTTTTAGTAACAATGTATATACACTGCTCAAAAAAATTAAGGGAACACTAAAATAACACATCCTAGATCTGAATGAATTAAATATTCTTGTTAAATACTTTGTTCTTTACATAGTTGAATGTGCTGACAACAAAACCACACAAAAATTATCAATGGAAATCAAATGTATTAACCCATGGAGGTCTGGATTTGGAGTCACACTCAGAATTGAAGTGGAATAACACACTACAGGCTGATCCAACTATGATGTAATGTCCTTAAAACAAGTCAAAATGAGGCTCAGTAGTGTGTACTGGGCATGCTCCTGATGAGGTGGTGGATGATCTCCTGAGGAATCTCCTCCCAGACCTGGACTAAAGTATCCACCAACTCCTGGACAGTCTGTGGTGCAACGTGACATTGGTGGATGGAGCGAGACATGATGTCCCAGATGTGCTCAGTTGGATTCAGGTTTGGGGAATGGGCAGGCCAGTCCAGTGCATCAATGCCTTCGTCTTGCAGGAACTGCTGACACACTCCAGCCACATGAGGTCTAGCATTGTCTTGCATTAGGAGAAACCCAAGGCCAACCACACCGGCATATGGTCTCACAAGGGGTC
>JAUMHE010000059.1:13165538-13177178 GCA_032359235.1 Enteromius mattozi
AATGGAGAATGTATTTTTAAAAATCACATGGAAGTAAAGATTAAAATAGGTCACAGGTGATAAAATATTGAATATCAAACTATGAGATGTTAAAAGCGACCGGGAGTGACAGCAGACAATAGCAGTTGTCATGGTGATACAGAGACACCGGAATGCTGAGTACACAGGGATATATTCAATTCAGCAGACCTGGAGGCAAACCGTCACTGTCCATCAAAAAGCCATCCTGGATGAGCTGTACTACCTGAGCCACTTGTGCGGGTTGTAGACTCCGTCTCATGCTACCACTAGAGCGAAAGCACTGCCAGCATTCAAAAGTGACCAAAACATTAGCCAGAAAGCATAGGAACTGAGAAGTGGTCTGTGGTCACCACCAGCAGAACCACTCCTTTATAGGGGGTGTCTTGCTATTTGCCTATAATTTCCACCTGTTGTCTATTCCATGTGCACAACAACATGTGAAATTGATTGTCAATCAGTGTTGCAGTGGGCAGTTTGATTTCACAGAAGTGTGATTGACTTGGAGTTACATTGTGTTGTTTAAGTGTTCCCTTTATTTTTTTTGAGCAGTGTATATAAAAGTAAATATATAAAAGTTGCTGAATATATAAAAAAAAACTTACTGATATAACTATATTGGCTGTTTAAGAAGCATTTAATACACAATCTTATAGTTACTTTTACTGTTTCTCTTCTTTGTGGCCAAGTAATGATTTACAGGAGCTTGAGGTATTTGTCCTAGAGTGATCTCCACACTTCTCTGGTGTTGTTGTTTTTATGGGATGCTCTGAAATGGCTTTTTGATGGACAGCACCGGTTTGCCTCCAGGTCTGCTGAATTGAATATATCCCGGTGTTCTCAGCATTCCGTTGTCTCTGTATCACCATGACAACTGCTATTGTCTGCTGTCACTCCTGGTCGCTTTTAACATCTCATAGTGTGATATTCAATATTTTATCACCTGTGACCTATTTTAATCTTTACTTCCATGTGATTTTTAAAAATACATTCTCCATTCACTGGAGACAGAGGCACTGCCGAGTAAAGCCATTTGAAAGCCACTCGTTAATAGTTAAAGTGTCGGTGCGCCCATCCCATCTGGGCCTGTGGCCGCTGACTGATCAATAACCGATCTTGTGTCTCACTGACTCCAGATTGCTTTGCAGTCCCACCGCTTTAATTGAGCATCTAACTTTCTGTGCTTTCCTCACTGGTTGATCTGGCAGATGGTTTTTAAGAGTTCCTGCGTGGGTTAAGTGGGTGAACTGCAGTGCGTCCCGTGTGCCAGCTGCGGTGGCTGCATCTGTGCTTGCTTGTAGAGGATTTCTCACACACTCTGAATTCCCATCCATTCACATGTGGAATTTAAGTCGGGTTCATCACTGGACTAAACGTTTTGAACTTATTTCTTTCTTTCTGCCTTCAAGTCTGCTACAAAACCTATCACTAGGGAAGTACCCCTGCAAAAAGTACTATTATGTACAATTTTGGTGCTAAAATGGACTTTTGAGGTAAACTCTTCAGGGTTAAATAAGGTACAAAAGTGTATCTTTTGAAAAGATACTTCCCCATAGACAGCTTGTACCAGCCCAGTCTCACGGCAATTCGTACATATTTTACGAGGTGGCAAATTCGTACAAATTTGTATGACCTCACTTGTACGAATTCATACGATTCTTGCTAAATCGTATGTATTTTACGAGTTGGCAATTCGTATGAATTTTGTACGAATGACCTTCACCTAACCCTGCCCCTATACCTACCCGTCACTGGGGTTTAGACAAATCGTACAAAATCCGACAATATAGTTGTACAAATTTGTATGAATTAGCACTAATTTGTCACCTCGTACAAATACGTACGAATTGGTTGTGAGGCTGTGTTGCAGTACAGCTTTTTTCCTGTAAGTGTAGGTTGAGCTCACATGAAAGTTACTTCCCAGAGTTGTATAACCACTTTTTAGGTTGTCTTGGATCCAGATCTTCACTGTATATATATATATATATATATATATATATATATATAAGGTAGATAGATAGATAGATATATGAAGGAAAGATTATATATTTTCAGAAAGTATTTTTACTAACAGTGTAAATACATAAAAGTAAAAATTTAAAAACCTTACTGATTTAACTATATTGGCTGTTGAAGAAACATTTAATAAACAATATAATTATTATTCACAATATATAATTTTTTATTATAATTATTTATTTAATCAAAATAACACAGTATAATACTAATAGTAGTAGTAGTAGTAGAGTACAAAAATAATATTGTGAAATATGTATTTTTAAAGATTAAATTTTAATATATTTAAAATGTTAATTTACTGATTTACTTCTTATTGGTGGGATTATTATTTATAACATAAAACAAATTATAACATTGTCCAATTTGTTAACAAAAATCTATTGAACATACATAATTTTATTTTTAACAGTTCTGAACTTCCTTTCTCTTAATCTCACTATGATTGGTTTGTGTGCGTGTGCTGTTGTTTTTGAAGCATAGCCTCATACCAGCTGTGTGTGTGTGTATGTGTGTGTATTGCACCGAATCACTGCATTTTTGCTGACCATCTGCTTTATGGTGTGTCCTTCAGGGATAGCTCCTCTAAGTCCGAGTCAATTCAACACGCCATACACAAGTCAATATCTACACTCGCGCTCTCAAAACACCTACCATGCTGTTTAAAAATGCAACGCTCTCTGAGGTACACAAACATCCAGGATATCAGACAATGTAATTGCAGTCATTGATCAAGATTCTTATTGAAAGTTACAGCACAACTGTTGTCGACTGATTCTAATGTCGTTATTCTCTCCTGTGTACAGTAGGTGTTATGGATAATCACGACTGTCATAGTGCAGGTATTGCCTCTGCATTGTTCCATGTGTATTTGAGTGCAGCTGTGCAGGAAAGCAAGCTTCAAGGTGACTTCTGTAGCTGCGCTGGTGCCAGAGCCACAGAATGTGTCTGAGACAGATCAGTTACAGGGTGACAAATTCAGCACTGAATCACAACTAGTCTGGACCTCTCTCTGTCGCTTCCTCTCTCTCTTTCCCATTAGTTAGACCACAAATCATTGCTCATGTCGTGTTTCTCATGTCAACCTCTATATCGGGTAATATTTATGTGGTATAAAATAACTGATCGGTTGACAACAAAAGAGTTTGATAGCAATAAATAATGAAGTCAATATGAATTTTTTTACTTATAATAGATCATTTTAATAGATATTATTAAAAATAAATATAATAAATGAATTTGTTTTATCAATTTAGGATGCATTCAATTAATCAAAAGTAGCATTAAATAATGTTACATAAGATTTCAGTTTTAAATAAATGCTCTTGTGTCTGATCTCACTCCCTTTGTGACATTGCAAAGGGATCTCATTATAATATTACAGCCCCTTAATCTGTAAGTTTCTACCCAAGGCACCATCCTTTTGATTTTGCAAATGTGAGAATGGTGTTCCAGTTCAAATGCCATGGTGAAAGTTTGAGCCAAAACATGCTAACAGAGCTTTAGCGGAAGCTGAAGCGGTCTCATATAAAGCAGCCCCAACGGCGTGACTGCCGCTGCTGCTGCCATATGCCCCAGGAGCCTCTGAAAATATTTCAGTGGGACTGCCGTCCTGCCATTAAACATATTCAAGCAGTTTAACACTGACTGAGCACGTTCCTGTGTGAAGCGTGCTGTTTGTTTGACCGAATCCAAATCCATACCGAGAAAAGAGATCCTCTGTGTTGGACAGAGTTTGCTCTTCTCCCAGTTGACTCGAAGCCCCAACAGGCTGAGGTGTTGTAACACCAACTGAACCTGAGACTGAGCTAGAATGAGCCAGTCATCTAGGTAGTTGAGAATGCGAATACCCTGCTCTCTCAGTGGAGCCAGGACAGCCTCCGCTACCTTCGTAAATACGCGGGGTGGAAGGGAGAGCCCGAAGGGTAGGACTTTGTACTGATATGCTCGACCTTCGAACTCGAACCTCAGGAATGGCCTGTGGCACGGAAGAATCGAGACATGAAAGTACGCGTCCTTTAGATCAATCGCTGCAAACCAATCCATGGGACGGATGCACTCGAAGATATGTTTCTGCGTCAACATCTTGAACGGGATCCCGTGAAGTGCTCTGTTCAAAAGTCGCAGATCCAGGATCAGCCGTAACCCACCGCCTTTCTTGGGCACTATGAAATAAGGGCTGTAAAACCCTGTCTTCATATCGGTTGGAGGGTCCGGGTCTATCGCATCCTTTGCTAGAAGGACCGCAATCTCCGCACGCCAGACAGGGGCATCCGCAACGGTCACTGACGTGAAGCGGACACCACTGAACTTGGGGGGACACCGGGCGAACTGAATCGTATAGCCGAGTCAAATGGTTCGGAGAAGCCAACGAGACGGACTGGGAAGCTTCATCCAAGCTTCCCAAGACCGATCTAGCGGCACAGATGTGCCTGCGGCGGGGCAGCAAGGGGGAACGCAGGGACCCGGCTCGGGCGTCTCGTAGCCGGTCCGAAGCGGGGGCTGATTGTGTGCAACTCTTACCTGCGTTCTAGCAGAAGTGAGGTGGGTAGTCCGTTGGTTCGTCCTCCCAGTCTTCCCACTGCTGCCTGTGAAGAGAGGAGAGTCCAGACTGAGGCAGAATGGCCTCAGTCTGCTTCTGAGCAGCAGAGAACTCCTGAGTGAAGTTCTCCACTGTGTCACCGAAGAGGCCGGTCTGGGAAACGGGAGCATTCAAGAAGTGTGTCTTGTCTGTCTCACTCATGTCAGCCAGACACAGCCACAGATGGTGCTCCTGGACCACCATGGTGGACATCGCACGACCCAGAGACCGCGCCGTAACCTTTGTCACTCGAAAACGCGAGGTCCGTGGCAGTACAGAGTTCACGGAGAACTTCCAGGTCATGACCACTCTCGTGCAGATCCTTCAGTGTCTGGGGAGCAGGGAGTAGAAGCTCATTTGCATTTAAAAAGACAGGCATGAAAATCAGCCATAGGCATTTTCAAAATGATATAACAAATGGGGCATTTTGAGCAAAGATTTCACGGACACATTCTGGGGACACTACAGACTTATTTTAGACTACATATTTGTAAAAAAGGGGCATAATAAGTCTCTTTAAAAAAACATATTAAAACGATTTGTGAAGCATCTATCTATCTATCTATCTATTTATCTACTGAAGTGTAAATTACGGTGGCCAAGACAGCTCAGTGTGCTGCAACTTCTGAAAACACATGTACATAGAAAAGGCCCAAGCAAATTAAGAAAACATCTTCATCAGTTTGACAGCACATGTGTTACAAATACTGGCAACACAACCAAATACAAAACACAATGCACAAACCACAACAAAATTTACCTCATCTAAATTAAATTGAACTATGTTATATATTTATATTTGCAGCTTGTTTTTCTTTGTGTTTTTTGTTTTTGCATTGCATTTATCAAATTTATGAAGATGTTTTCTTAATTTGCAGGTGTTTTTTCATTTTCGAAGAAATACATTGTGTGACAAACTGAAGTCAAAACTAGTTTTAACTTGTACACTTTGTTACATTCCTCTATTTAAGTGTAGACATGGTGTTCCTGGACATTTCTGCACGTGTTAGATCAGTAGGTAAAACATGGGTGGCATCCATTAGTATCTTGGTTCATGGAAAAATCAATCGTGTTCTATCAGAGCCGAAGTAAAACCAGACTGGTGTAGCATGTCTTTGGTCTGTCTGTCAATGCTTTTAGAGTCAGTGTATAGCTACTGCTGAGTGTTCTGGTCAGAGCCGAGCTGTAATCGGGGTTCTCATCTGTGTAGAAGGGTGTCAGCAGAGTGGATGTGAGAGCTGATATTACAGTACTGAAGCGAACTGAAACTCTATTTAAAGTGAATTGTGAGCCTCATAGAGGGGGTGAAAAGTTCATGCTGAAACTTAAACTGTGGATTCTTCCCCATATGACTTTAACGATGAACTAGAGACAAGAACTTTGGAGTTCAGAAGTTCAGTGTTATCTTAAAATCGATTATTTTATGTATTTATTAGATGTTTCATAACCAGTGGTTACTGTGCAATTTTTGCAGCGTTTTTCTTTTTTTTTATCCATACATCCCAGTTGGAAAGTAGAAAAAAATGTTCTTTGAAACTCTTTTACTCAGTTAAACAGCAGGGTATTGGAAATGAACAGCATGTTTAACTGCACAAAGCCTGGCAGTGTGGCTCTCTGTTGTATTGAGTCATTTGATAACTGTAACATGTCTCAGACTCTGCTGCAATCCAGGGGTCCCATGCGTGGCTTCACAGGAGATTCAGAGCTATTTTTGCAGGAAATTTGGGTCAGCGGTTTATTGTCCTCTTTAACCAGTGTCTTACATCCACTGAAACGTAGAACAGAAGTTCTTTGAACAGAACAAGAGGTCAGGAAATAATCGGATTTCTTTGTACCGAACCCCAGTAGACATTTTCTCCCTTGATGGAACGACATTAGGCTACATATCAAAGAAATATTCACTTCTTTTATTTTTGTGTACATTCAAAAAGGTTTTACAAGAACATACTATTTCAGCCTTTCTACTAAAATGTCATGCTTAATTAAATTCAAAACTTTTTCTTTGTAATAATTTGAGAGAGTTACTAGCAATTGCAAAGTGAAAGTTGTATCTACACTAATTTTTGGTTATACTATATTAAAAGGACCAGTTCTCACTATTAACCAGTTGCTTATTAGCATGCCTACACTGTAAAAAAAAAAATGACTGATAAAAATGACATATTAAATTTTGTTCGAATGTGATGTTTTTTTCTTTGAAATAACTATGTTTCTTCTTAGTTTTTTCTTATCAGTTATGTTTATTAGGGTTGTATATTACATGTAATGTTGTTAAATTAATGTTTACTGCATATTCCAG
Organism: Enteromius mattozi; assembly: GCA_032359235.1. Lineage (NCBI taxonomy): Eukaryota > Metazoa > Chordata > Actinopteri > Cypriniformes > Cyprinidae > Enteromius > Enteromius mattozi. Next base: position 13,172,453 of record JAUMHE010000059.1, read on the forward strand.
TTTAATGAGTGTGTTTAATGATGGTGTTTAGTGTTTGTGTGAATGACACTAAGCACCTTCTATATATGTTCATATTTTAAAGCTGCTTGTTGATGGGCTTTGGTTCATCATGTGAGTTTCTCAACATCACCTTCATTTGGTGCTTATCAGTGTATTTCAAAGGTAAAAAACTGATTTCAGTACTTTAATAGGTTGGTATATTAACATTATATCAGTTAATGAAATTACAGTACGTAACTGTAAATTTAACTTAAAACCGTAAAACCTACAATGTTGTTACCATATTTTTTACGGTTGAATTCCAGCAACCACAGCTGCTGTTTTTTGTTGTTTTTTTACTGTTAATTTTTTCAGATTTTCTTTACAGTGTATTATTAACACTGTTAATTATTACTGTTACTGTGCAGTGGATTACTGTTTATTAGTACTTATAAAGCATAAATTCTGCATGACCATATTCTGCATCCCTACCCAATACCTAAACTTAAACTTTAGGAAGTCAAATTGTGTATAACAGTATATGTATGTATATTTGGTCTCGGAGGGGGAAAAAGCCCTCTGTGCAGGACAAAAATTAAATTGCTGGGTCTAAAATTGATTGCTGTTCAAAAATTTTGAAGTGAACATTTTTCATTTGACATTAGCCAAAGTTACACATTCCAACTTTGTCTAATGTGTTCAGAAAACACATTTCTGATTCATATATACTGTAGCCAACTGTTTGCTTGGACCTAATTAAGGGCCAGTTTGTTTGGAAAGACACAACAGCAGCAGACGACCAATGGGCTAATGCGAAACTAATTCTCCTTAAATATTATTCTCATATCCTTCCCAAGTAACTCATCACTCGTTCAGCTAGGGCAAACAATGTGAGCGGAATATTCCCACACTGCTTTGAGATGTGTAATCCATGGCCATTAAAACCAGACCACTGCAGCAACATCATCTGCAAGTCTAATGATGTTGGCAGTTCATGCCGTTGCAGTATTTAATGAATTTAAATAACCCAATTTAAACAATGACATGCGTGCACGGGGAGATTGATGTGCCTGTCAGTTAAGGAAGGTTTGTCTGATGATGTGGGATGCCATCTAACTGTAGTTCCCATAATGCACTGCTAGAAACGGGGGGAGGCTGTTAAGTGAGGTTTGGCCGTTACTCATCTCACATAAAAATGCCATGAATGCTGAAGCTTGCACATACAGTGCACACCTACTGATGAAGAAAATTGCTAAGATAATCACTCGGGGTTAATTAAAGACCTAGTCTGCCATTTGGAAATAATCCCATCAGATCTCTTGATGGTTTGCATGGTTTGCAAAGAATTTGATCATTAGACAGCAGAAGAATCTTCTAAGACATTTTCTCAGATTCATAAGTGTGGGTTATTCATGTTGGCTTTAAGGAGCTCTTTCGGAACTGTATAATAGGCTTTAATTCATTAGCATTACTTAATGCATTAGATGTAATGAACTAACAATGAACATTTTTGCAGCATTTACTAATCCTAGGTTAATTTTTTTTAATATGCTTATTGTTTAAAATTCCTAATATATAAATTTTAATGTACACAAAATTAATAAATAACTTCTTGTACAGTGTTGTTGCTATTTCTTTGTTGGCTATTGCAAATGACATTTATTGGTATAGAATAATGCAGTCAGGTTGATTCATTCATATTTTCAACATGTATGAAACCAGTTAGTTTAGATTTTACTACAAAGTAGATATCAGCCAACATTAACTTTAATTTAATGTATTCATATTTAAATAACAATAACTAGTTAACACGCTAATAAATACTTTTATTGATACCTTGGTGTACACAGTTACTGCTATTTCTACCTGTTCTGGGCATTAAAAATGGCATTCATTGGTGTAGGCTAATGCAGTCAGGTTGATTCATTAATATACTTTTGTCTTAAAACAGATTATATTTACCAAAATTGACAAATTAAAGCATTTTTTTAAAAAGTGTGATGTACATCGACATACAAATTAGTATTATTTTCATATTGAGTGCTATTAAATTGCATCTATTTTTTTCCAGTCTTTCAAATTATAAATATTCTCCAAACTGCAACGTATGGCATATTCCTTGATGGTTAGTGATTTCAGTGTTTTTTAATACTCTCTGTTGTCAAGGATTGTTTATACTGTATCTTGTGTTTGGCTCATTTTCATGCTTAGTTTCCTGTCTATTGTGTTTAGACTTCGCTTTTTTCTAAATAAAATGATTGACTTTCCTAATACCCGCTCTCATGTTGAGCGTCTGTTTCCACTTTGATGAGCTCAGGTTTGGCACAAACACTACATTTTTCTGATTTAACGCACATCAGTTGTAGGGGAAAAAAAAGAAACACTCTAGACATCCCTGAAAGCAGCCACTTTAATTAAAGCTTGGTGTACGTGTACAATAATGTGCTGATATGTTTGGAATGCATTCTGTTCTCTCTCAGATATTGTTTCTTGTCTTGCATATAGAAAACTGACTGACATTTATCTGTTTCTGTTTTTTATTAGGGCTGTCTAGAAAGTAGACAGCAAAGAAGCTCACTAGGTTTTTGGAAGAAGACACTCATTTTTCTTGTTCTTTCTCCGAGGCCTTGAAAATAGCCTTTGAGAAAATAGACCTCATCTTAGAAGGGAATTGAATTGCAGGGCCTTGGATTTTTTGGCTTTCCTTTCATTTAGTTGGTGTTCCCGGGGATATTAAGGTTGCATTGTCCCCGAGCAGACTTTTAAGAATCATTCCGTTTCAGAAGTGGTCCATAAAAGCTTTGATTCGCTCTGATCATCCAGCCAGCCTCTTCATAGCCGTGTCCTGATTGTACTTTCAGACTGAATCAAGGGAAAATACAAAGATGAACCAGAACCATCAGAGCTCAACACTGTGGTCTGGACCTCCCGTTTTTCATCACCGCAGATTCTAGCAACACCACATGCCAGAAAGATTGAGCACATGGGAAAATCTGCGGAAAAAGAATCATATTCCCACTTTCAAGTTAGGATATCTTTCAAATTCCTCCAATGTCGTACCGGAGAAGGAACTTGATTAATCCCTGCTATGCTCTCAGGGAAGGTTATTAATTGAGTGGTTTGATGAATGAACACTTGCCTCTAAATTATGGGTATTCTGCGGCAGTAGAGAGCTTGCAGATTTACGGCACTCTCCCTGGTGATGAAGGGTTTAACTTCTCAGTCTCAAACGCTAAAACCAGAGGAGGTTTTGGTAGAGAGTTGTTGTCTGTCCTCCCTTTAATGTGTCTGTCAGAAGACTGCTGGCTAACAATTTAGAAAGAAAGCTCATTTCCATCTAAATCTGAGGATGAAGTCTTATTGGCCGCTCAACGCACCATCACCAGTTTTGCCCCTGACATTTTTCCAGTCTTGGAAATGAATGAATGAATGGATTAATGGATTGTTTTAAAGTTTTAAGGCCTTTATGAATAATGCAATGACCTTGGTGTGTTCTAAAGAAGCTTTGGAATTTCTTGTAGGGACACGTGGACATTTTGTTTTTAGACATTTCCTTTCTGTCTGACCTAAATTCAGTTGCTAAACTTGAGTGCCTTGTAACTGAGGCCGTGATGAATTAATAATCATGGCAAAGAACTTTGTCCTCAATCTTCAGAACTCAAAATAGTCGATTGATAGTGAAGTGAAACATATTGTACTTCTTGTGGTTGGCTCCACCACAAGTAACCAAACCAGCCTGGAAACTCTTGCGCATGTTTTTCAAGCTGTCAGATGCTTTAAAATGCGGCATCTGCCAGGTCCAAAATATGAAAATTCTGTAAAATCGGCATCTGCAGCATACCATAATCAGGTCATGGCAATAAGTCCTGTCCTCCTTCGCTGCTCCTTTTCAGGAGACCTTCATGAATAATCAGAGGGAAAAAAACAGGCCACTGTTGCTCTTTGAAGTTTTCCATGCAACTAAAAATAATCCCATAATGCATTATAATGAAAAACTATTTGTTGGTTCCATCACTGCAGATGTAGTCAGAAAGCTTCAGCAGTACACAAACCAAAATCCAGCCGGCTTGGAGAAAAACTGAGGACATTTTCCTTGAAAGTGTAAGAGGTTATTTGCATTTTGACTGACATGTAAGGTCAGGGTCAGCCATCAGATGATCACATATGAGTTATGTATATATGAACACACATCCCACTGGTTTTGCTAACTTGTACATTTTTGCTGTTTCCGTCCCATAACAGCTGTTAATAACAAATGTTCCATTGTGAAATCATAGTCAGTGTAGCGTAACAACATGTCTGGCATTTAGACACAGAATAACCATAGAATAACATTGATGTTTTCATAAGGTGTGGTCATGTGGGCAGAAAACATACATTTTCCATTGTCAATAGTGTAGCAATTTCTGAAGCACAAACAAAGCAGCTTTCTGTTGGTCAAAGCAGTTAATTAGCTTGGCCAACTTGAGCCCTGCAGCAAAAATGTTCCTAAAATAAATACGTTAAAAAGTTTTTTTTTTACAGAGAAAATTTGATAAAGAATGGTAAATGTTACCACACAACCTTTAATTTGAGCTGCAGGTGTGACATAATACATCTGTGAATTTATCTATATTTGTGGTACCACTAGGCTTGTTTATTTGTTTATTTATTTAATTATTTATTTAAAGCACATCTGTCCACAACCTTTCCCATTTTACAGTAGATAAATATTCTTAAAAAAAACAAGAAAAACTCTTTATAGGCT
>JAUMHE010000059.1:13183777-13204669 GCA_032359235.1 Enteromius mattozi
ACTAGTTAAATGTGAGAATTGGTTCTTATACTAAAGTGTTATATGAAATATAACCAGTTGATATTTGTCAAATACAGCTGAATTTTGTTTTTATAGTTTGACATATTGTAAGAAATAGCTTACCTGGGGTCATGTCACCCAGCTCTAAATGCAACTTTCCATTTCGCTGGTCATCAGCAAGAATTCGGTCTGCAATTGTATCCCAGTCTTCAAAAAGTTTTCTTTCTTTTAGCTAATGTGGCTAAAGTTAGGCTAAGTTACCTGAGGAAAAAAGAGCATGAAAATTGTATATATTTGGCACGTCACGGACATATTCTTGAAAAAATGTCTTCAAAAGATAAATGTTAGTACGAAATGGTCTTGCAAAACATTACAAAGCTATGCAGACAGTAACTGAACTTACCCTCGCATTTTGTTAGTTCATGAGGCGTTAAGGGACATATAAATAAAGCTTTGCGCTCATGCTCACACATACGCACACACATTTTGCGCGAATGCATATTTAAGTTTATTTAACGATTAAACCATTGTTGCTGTAATTTTTTGTCAAAAAAATGTACCTTGCTAGGCGGCTATACGTCACGGGGTACATTAATGCAAACCCGCACAGCGACAGATGAAATATTGCATTAAACAGTGAAATATGTGTGCTCTTACCACATCTTATTAAAAATAGAGGTAAATAATCAAACCATCATATTAAAATTTACCTTTATCCTTCTTGCTGCGATGTGCATGACCATCTGACGACGAGATGAGTGAAGAATCCAGAAAAATTAAATCAACTGGTTTTGACCCAGCACAATTAAACCAACAGTGTGTTTACAGAAATAACCCATTACTTTTAAGAGTGTAGCAAGCATTTTGATAAAAAAAAAAATTTCAATGAAAAAAATGCAAACACAGAAATAAAATTTCGGATCCAATGTGGAAGGACCTAAATGATGCTCAAAATTCATAGGAGTAAGGATGGCATGTACTGTAACATTAAAATAATATTAAAATGTTGCATTAAAATAATATTAAAATATTTACGTTACATATATTTTTTACAGTAATACCGGTTTATTGTACTTTTAATCAAATACTGTAAATGCTGTTTTCTTTACAAAAAAGTTGTAAATTTTGTGTGTGTGTGTGTCTTGACAGAGATGATAGATACTAGATAGATAGATAGATACTAGTTTTCACACATAAATTAAACTGCCAGTAGATTTTACACATAAGCAACACATTAACAAATAAGTAACGCATTGAATTAAACATGAAATCAGCAAAAATATTAATTTACTGTACATAACTGTTGTAACAGTTTCAGTATTCATATTTTTTAAAAGTATAACTGCAATTTTATTCTATAGAAACAAGCACTTACATTTTGTAAATGACTACTTTTGTGTTCCACTGGGGGGAAAACTGTGTATCAAGTGACATTTTGACTAAATAGATAATATTTTAGTGTAGTGTAGTGTAGATATATACCTGTATATTCCAAAATGTAGAAATGTGAATTGGTGAGACAAAAATTCTTTAGATCTATAGACCTTTATAACTTTATGACTGTGGTGTGGACTTTTTTAATTTTAATACATGCACAATATATTTTATACTAAATGTTTATGGATGGATAGATAGATAGATAGGTAGATATCATGAAAGCACAGAGTGATCTTGTAAAGGATGTTTTCCCGCCCCTCTGCCTGTCCCTGTGCTTTTAGTGTATGTTGGTCATCATTGCTTTGAAGTGTCTCATGGCACAGGCCGCTCTGACCTACAAATCTCCCAGCACTCAGAGACATGAGTGAAGAAAGCAGCCAGCAGACTGCAGAGGAGCGTTTCAGGCCCAGAGCTGGAATGATCTCCTTTAATCCAGGTTTTCCTGAGACACCGTGAAACGGTTTCGATTTACTGTAATCCAAACCATATGCTCTCACCTCACGCTTTCATTGTGGAAAAACCAAAGTATTTCTTTCAAAAATATTTGGGGGAGGTTTGCATTTCAGCGTTACCTCTGGATTTATAGGCGGCACGATGGGATGATGTTACCTGAGGTGCTGGCAATGATTTGCAGGGTGTTTTTTGAGAAAACAATCCTCTTTTAAGTTTATCTGTATTTGATTACATTTTTTTCTTTTACTTTTACTTTGACCACCTCGAAGGTGAATTTGTCCATTTGGATATTTCTGTAAGAGTCACGTTTCTTTAAAAACAGGGGAGGAAAAACAAGCACTAGTGTGTGCAATATTATTTTTTCTAAGCTTTTAGTGCCAAGAATGAAAACTGAAAACTAAAATCGCACCCCTCCTCCAAGATTACAAACGACTTAAACATTTATACATTGCTGTCCACTGAAATGTGTTGTCCTTTTTTATAAATGAGCAAAACCTTTTAATATGAGAAGCCAGACAAACAAAGAGTGATGGATGTCTTTAAATGTATTAATTAATCTTGTGCATTACTTACAATTTAGTGTCTATAAATGACATCTGCTGTTGATTAACACTGAATATGTATTTTTTTTATATCGCAGTAATGCACTGTGGAAACCTGACAAGCAAGTGACTGGAGGGTAGAAAAGCAGAAAAATGAAGCTTTATGATTTTTTTTCTTTTAAAAAGCACACATATAAATAGTTTTTTGAGCTAAATATTGCATTTCTGACACATAACATTGTAGTTGGCACACATGCTGGAAGAAGCTAATAAGGTTTTCTAATTCTCTGCATTTTTTTTTTTTTTTTTTGCAGAACATATGGCACCAGCACTTCTGTTTTTTTACGAGTCGTTAGACATAACTTCTTAATGAAATTGAGCCGTTCCACTGCACTGCACATGTGTGATTTTTTTTTGCTCTAATTGCTCCTGTTGCATCAATGCGCTTGTTCACCTACAAAAACAATGGCAGCAGCAGTTTTTGCCATCTCACATCGCTCATTCCTTCACGGCTAATACCCCCAGAAGGAACACCCACAGGCTGCGTTTGGCAACTTTCTGATTATGGTGCAGAATTCAAGATATATTTAAAATTAGGTGTCCGTTGAACATAATACAGCACATAAAGCCCTGGGAAAATGCTAGTTTATTTGATATATTGTTTTTGGGCTTTTGCCACTCTTTAGTGATATATAACATGAGACTGGAGGGAAACAGTAGTGGAAAGACAGATGGAATGGGATTAGAATGCGGCGCAGATGAAATCAAACCCATTGCTGCATCAAATTTCACGTCCTGAATAGTATTCAAGATTAAAAGGAATGCAGCTTAAATCATTGCATGCTAAGAAATTAGGGCTGGGTTATTTTGGCCAAAAATATTCTACAATTCTAACAATTCTAATATTCTAACAATGTTTTTTTTCGTAAAATATCGATATTTATCACAATATTCAGTAATGATTAATGGAAATGCTTTGTACGTGTTTGTTAGGCCTTGAGAATAAATGTAAACATGACTAGTTTGTTCACAGTTTACTCCACAGAGTAGCTACTGCGAATTTAGTGGATTTTGTTTTGTGATTAAATACACAAAAATATAATCAAATATGGTATCTAATGAAATTCAATAATAGACATGTAACAATTTAATTAATCTCTTAAAATGTAATCAAATTAAAATAAAATTGACCACAAAACAGAGAATTTTATTTTGTATTTTGTCAAGTAAGATGCCAATTCAGTTTTTTTTCATTTGAATTCTTTTGGATTCTGTGTTTTTGTCTAGAACTTTTTTTATTTTTTATATATAATTTTTAATTGTCGAATTACATGCCTCAAAAAGCGTGTCTAATTAATTGAAATCATGAAAATTACAATATTAAATAGTTTATTAAAAGTATAACAAAAATAAAAAAAGAAAAACTCTGTTGTGTATTTGCATAAATATTCTTTTAATTTTCCATTTTATTAATTTATTTTATGTTTTAATAATAATTTTGTTAGCAGTAGTACATTTCTGTCATTTGTTTCTTCAAGTTAAACCAAACTTTTATTTTGACGGGTTGCTGTGAAAACCTTAGGTTTCTGTTTATATATAATATCACCATAGTTTCACTCAAAAGAAACTGTAAAATGCTGATGAAGTGAGTCTCAGAGCAATTCTAAGTATTATGTTCATGTTTATGTACTCATATGTTGCAGCAGCAGGGCGGGTCTTTGCCCTGAGTTGTTCCTTGTCATGCATAGATGAACATACATTAACACAAGGTTTGCGAAGGAATGTTTTAGAAGTTTGGTGGATAAGTTTATAAGGTTTATAACTTCTGTCTGATCTGAAATATCGGACATTCATTCCCACCATGGAGTTACAGGTATTCCAAGCTTTTCGATTAGATATCAAACATGCCTATAATTTATACACAGAGTAACAATTAAACTTCATTTAACCAATAGCTATGCATAGATAAGCAATAGCCCATTATCATAAACACCACAACGTATAGAATTCATATAAGGAATTGTAAATTGTAAACCTACATAGTTGCTCTAATAGCAATGAGCGAAATTAAGCTTACGCACACATTTAAGTGTTTCTTTGTTCGTGGCACAAAGGCCGCGTTTCCTAAGGAATGCACGGATGGTGGAAGCGCTCTGACTCGAGGTTGCAGGAGGTCACGCTGAGGAGGTCTAGAGAGTTTCTCAGTGTGTAAATCAGATGCTCGTGTTTATTCGATTATCGATTTATGCTGGGTACTGGTCAAAGCTGGTTGTGATGGGCTTTGGTTCATCATGTGACTTTCACTTTTCTCACCTGTATTTGGTGGTTATCATTGTATTTCAAAAGTACAAAACAGATTACTTTAATAGGTTGGTAAAAATTATTGTATTTAACTGTAAATTTAACTTAAAATCGTAAAACCTAAAATGTTGTTACCATTTTTTTTACGTTCGAATTGTTGCTGCCGTTTTTTTTTTACAGTGTGACTGACTGGCCCGGTCAGGTTTCTGCTGTGTGATAGGCTATTCGAATAATCCATATTGAGTAAGCTTATCATAATCAACATTTTTATCGCTCGATATGAGCCAAAGAAGCAATAATATTCTAAAAAAAAATGACAGGTTGAATTCACACAGTTTCCTCTTCTAATCTGCAGTATTAGCATGTAAGTGGACCGCTGTAGGGCCTGCCTGAAATAACCTGAGTCTCTTGTCAGTAAAATTGGGTTCAGCCTCCCCAGCCCTCAGGAGCTGACACCTTCCTCCTATTGTTCGTTAAATACTGAGGGCTTTGTGTGTGTGCTGTGAAAAGCTGTATTTTAAAAGGACTGTCTGGTGTTATTTGCGGTACGGAGGAGGACGAGTCAATACAGGTGCTGCCGCGGCCGCGTGTCGGGCTGCTGTTTCCTGCTGCGTCTATTCTGAGCAGCTTTACCTTGGCGTTCATGCGGTGTGACAGCTTAACTGCAGTGCGCGTCCCTGCCGGAACAGACGAAAGGCGAAGGTCTCGCTTAGATGCCCGGTCTTCCTCAGCGTGAGACGAAATCTGGCATTTAAAAAGAGGCATGCCATTTACTGCGTCCTGCAGCAGAGGAAAAACAAGATCCTGGGAGAAATCTGGCATGGGATAAAGGTTATGTTGATAATGTCATTTTGGTTTGATTTGATTATTTATAGACTCCTTTTTGAATTTCTAATAAAAATACATCAAGTTTTGTTGGCCCTGAGGAATGAGGTGGTTTAAAGGGATATTTCACTTGGGGAAAAAAAGAGAGAGATGGAGAGACATCCGTCATCATTTATTCACTTTCATGTTGTTCCAAACCAAGATGATCCTCTAGGGGAAAAAAATAGTAGTTAGTAGTATGTTGACGCTGTTCTTTTCAGTGTGCTTCAAAAACACCACTCAAGTAATTGTAAGTAAATGTAGTCAGTGTGTTGTATTTAAAGTCATATGATAGCTTTGTGAGAGACAAATACCTGTTATAGTAGTTATTATTAACTAAAACTAAAACGTTTTTGTCCCATAAAATAAATGTCAATAAACTGCAATAAAATAAATTGAAAAACTAATTTTATTTCAGTTGCCAAGGAGACATTTCTAATTTTTATTTAGTTTACCTTTATGTACTAAGACAACATTTATGAAGACAAAAATAAAACTAATTAAACGTTTTCATAAAATCTATTCCTACTAGTGTTGCAGTGATACTAGAATAACGCTGAAAAGAAAAAAAAAAATTTAGCTGTTTTAACTGATCATTATTATAAACCTTCATACACGTTTTTATTCACATTCATAAATATTCAAATACAATGAATTCCAAAATGTGCTATGGCAGAGGGGGAATTTTCATTTATTTTTTAAATTCCTCACACAGATCTGTTGTATCATTTGAGCGCAGATATTAGTTTTATGGCATTTTATAGTGCATTCTTGCATGATATCCTTTAATTATATGAAGAGTAGCTGGAACATACAGTATATGAACATGCTGTCAAAGATCTCCTCTTATGTTTAGCAAAAAAGAATGACATGAGAGTGAGCAAATAATGACTGTTGCTTTAATCACTGGAAAACATCATAGCTGAAGTCACAATAACAAGAAATTCATTGAAGCGAGCAGGGCGGTATGGAATAACAAGGGTCTTCCATCGGCTGAACGTCTCCTGATTAAACAAACATTAGTCATGTCAACAGCGTATGTCTCTTTCTCTCTCTCCGTTGACCTCTCCTCTTACTGCTCTTGTGACTTTGACTAATGCTGAAACCAGGGCAGAGTTTCCACTGCCTCCCCTTAATGAGCTAATTAAGTCTGTGGCTTGCGGTTTTAAAGTAGCTGTTGGTAGGCAAAGGAAATCTCAGCAAACATGCCGACTTTAGGTTTGCATGGAAGAGCACATCTGGCACTACATGGCCAGCACAGGACTCTCTCAGAGAGAAAAAGAGATTTATGAAGACTGTATTAATGAATGGCTAATATTTTAACTTTGCCATCACAAACGAGTTGTTGAATGTCATTATTTTTGTTTTCTTTGCATACAAAAAGTATTCTCGTTACTTCATAACATTCAGATTGAACTACTGATGGACTATTCTGATGATGTCTTTCATACTTTTCTGGGCCTTGACAGTGTAATTTACTTGTCAGTCAATGGGACAGTCGCAAAACTCCCGGTTGTCATTTAAAATATCTTAAATTGTGTTTAGAAAATGAACAAAGCTTTTACAGGTTTGGAACGACATGTTCTTTTTAGCGCACTGTGGCTTGTTTATTTCTTTATTTGAGACTATACTACTTTGCGTTGCGCTCCAATGCTCTTTTAATTGCATTTCCTGTTTAGTAAAACTGGCCATTAATGTTTTTTACAGTATTTTAAATCAAATAAATGTAGCCTTAGTATGCATAAAAGAATTGTAAATTAAAAAAAGATATATATATATATATATATATATATGACAGACCACAGACTTTTTAACCGTAGCACAAGTGCACCAGACTTTATGTGAGTAGTCAAAAGCATGGCTGTGTGAGACTAGAAGAATTAAAAGAACTGCATTAGCTTATCTCAACATTTATCTGTCTATTACACAGATTATTTAATGATGATTGTTTTAATCTAGTGTGTCAGTGCTGCGTCTGCAAAAAGACCTAAACAGTAACTCTAATAATAAAATAACAGTTGAAACGTGTCTTCAGGGGAAGTTCGTGTCTTCTCCTCATTAACGTGTGAGGATCTACATGACACAGGAGATTTTGACCAACTTTGACGCCGTCGTCCGATCTCGTCTGACTCATGTGAGATGAGTGATGCATGAGGGGTCTGTTGATAATGAGTCTGCATTCTTTGATGTCTTGGATCAGCATTAGAAAGATCCAAGATGACCTTGCATTATGCAAACGCGGGATACCTCACTCTTCATAAGGGGAATGACTGTATAGATTCTATGTGCATCGTCGAGTACGTGAGCGGAAAGCTAGCTGGAGGTTACGACTTTGTGTGTGTGTGTGTGTGACTGCTCATCCCATGCTGTGAATTTGTGAGAGACAGATGTCAAGGTTAGCTGACATGAAGGCACAGTGCATTCTGCCATCAGCGTGTGATCTTTAGAAAAGGAGAGGAAGAAAGAGGGTGTGTGTGCAGTGGAATACCTCTGCTCACTGTATACTAGACAGTATATACTATAAACTTTCTATTATTTTAAGTCAGTACATTAAACAATATGGGATCGAATTTGTTATTTGTATTAATTTATTGGCACAATTACCGCTGTAATATTTCTTTAAATTGTAACTATTGTTTTTTTACCAGCAGTGCTTTTATTTATTTAATATTTTTTAAGTAATGCTACCTATTATTATAATATATTTTATGAAAATTTTGTCATCATTTACTCACCCTTATGCCATTCCAAACTTGCATCACTGATTTTTTTCCTGAAGTATTGAAGAAATGCTGATATTTTTAACAATTTTAATAACCAGTTTGGGTTCCCATTGACTTCCATAGAATTTTTTTTTGTCCATACAATGGATGTCAATGGGAACCGAAATTGTCTAGTTTCCAGCATTCTTCAAAATATCTTGCTTTGTGTTTCAGAAGTCATACATGAAAATGGGATAAAGGCTGATGACAGAATTGTAATTTTTTTTAGGTTGACTATCGCTTTAAGACACATACACTGAAATTCATATGAACATTCCTATAATCAGATTCATGCCACTTATTATGTTACTCAAAATATATATATTATAATATAAACAAAGCCAATTTTTGTAATATTTGCTGCTTGGTGAGTGTTTATTTTTGACCCCAAGTGTATATTATGTAACATTCTTTCCATTAACAATTTACTACTGTACATAACATCATCATATTGCATGTTTAATTCAGCAAGTTGCATCTAATTAATCTCAGTAACAGCTGTAATTATTCTGCATTTTAATTCAAGTTTATTTATTTATTTAAAAATGGCAGATATTTTAGCAGTCATATCTATTAAAGAGTCCAAAGGTTGCATAATACTTCTGTTTTATTCATCATATTTAGAATGGTCGTTAGAATAGTCATGTTGAGTGCAGCGTTTTTTAAAATATATAATACTGTGCAATACACTTTTTTGTAGCTACCAAATGTTGAACATCTGAATAAAAGAATGACAAAAAATTCTCACAGTGTGCATTTTGCATACTGCAGAATTAGTAAGAGTAGTTTTGTAGGACTGAACAGACAGAGAGAAGCGAGTCTTGCCTTTTTTAGAGTGAGAATATTTAATTTCCTTTCATTATCTGCCAAATTGTGGCTGTCTTCTCTTCTAAGTAGAGCCAGGTGTTTGGCAGGCTTGTCTCTTTCTCTTCCACTTTCTTTCACCTTCCTGTCGGCCTACCTGGCTTCCTGCCTCTCTGCAGCACTCTAGCTCAGCTGAAGAGGTTCGTCTCAGAGGACATCACATCGAACCCCTCCCCTCGCTCTGTTATATTACAGCATGTCATGTTCTCCATTTAAATGTCAATTGGACTAAAGATGCCATCACTGCAGCATGATCACATCCTCTGTCCGTGACACTTTTATGAGATGCAGAGTGAGACTGTAATCACAGGACCCACAGCAACTCTTACTGTCCTATGTCAGCGAAGGAAATAAATCCAGGTTACATTTCATTTGAAAATTAAGCCTGTTTTAGAGCTTTTAAGATGTTTTGCATTATGAGATGCACATTTTGGCCATATATTTTTTGATGATATGGTCAGAAATTCTCAATAACATAATGCATTTGATTTTTGTTGTTGTTATTGTTTTCAATATTGTTTATAGTAATATTTAAAAAAAAAAAAAAAAGAATTATTTGAAAAGATATTTAAAAAAGATAATTATTTTGTTAAATTACTGTAATATGCGTGAGATTGATATTATAAAACAGATGAAACAGGTTTTTTATTTTGAAACCCTTTATTTTTTTATTATGTTATTTGTTTTTATTGTGTTTCATTGTGTTAGTTAGCTGTATTTTTATTTAGCTTTTTTACCTAATCAAATAAACCAACTTATCTCCAGCTGAGTTAAATGGAGTTATCTGTATATATATATATATATATATATATATATAACTGTCAAACGATTTATCGCTTTTATTTTTAACCGTGTAGAAATAAACATTTTTGTTTACATAATATATGTGTGTGTATATTTATTATGTATATATAAATACACACATGCATGTATATGTTTAAGTAAAATATGTTATATTTTAAATATATTTATATATAATTATACATAGGTAGTTACTAGTTGTAAAATCACAATTAGAGTTATAGCAATCTTGAGACCTGTTTATCAATTCATCTGAAGTCAGCAGCTTTCATAATTAATGTGGCTTTTTTTATGTTTGTTTGTTTGTTTTACCTCTCATGTGCTCGGAGAGAGATGTGCTTGCTCAAGTCAATTAATGCTGCAAGGGTCCTCACAAAATCAATGCAAAACTGCTGCGCTGATTTAATTATTTCCTGTCTCACACATTGGAGAAAGAGCGAGAGAGAGAGAAGCGCTTAGGAAGTGAACCAGAAAAAAGACACACTCAGCCTGACCCTAAATTTTTGTCTATTTTAGCAGCAGCATCTCCTTTTTGATTGGAATTTTGCTCAACCACAGTTAAATGCTTTATTTCTGTGTTCGGTTACAGAAAGGAAGTGTGCTAGAACACTAAAGCCGTATGCTTTTGTATAAATTGGGTTTTGAGACACATAATCAATAATACATAAATTCTAATTGCTAAAGGTCACTTATTGAGCTCATTTCCATAGTAACAGGATTTAAGTACATCCCTAAAGCTTCTGACTAATTTTAACACGACGATTGTGCAGAATCGATAAATTACCAGCATGATGTAATCGATTCAAAATTAATCAAGAAAATAACTTAATAAATATTGACTCAATTCTCTTGGCTTTACTGAAGTCAGCACTCTGTTTGCATCAATGCTCAGATTTTGCTTTCATTTTTCCATAATGAAATTGTTCAATTAAAGTTTAATTTAAAAATATTAAATGTGTAGATGAATCAGACATTATTTTGCCATCTCTTTTGATTTATTATTTTATAAGACTGCCAAAAACACAATGTTAACACAACAGTTAAGAGTATAAATATACCTGGTCTCATGGCATAAATGTACCTTGGTGCACTTTTTAGCACGACATGAAATATGTACCAACAAGTACATATCACTGCAGTTTCCAAAAGAAGTGAACATGATTCAAACATGATTATTGCATTAACTTTTAGCAACAGTCCACAGATATTTCAATTCCGAACCACCACAATACATACCTATATCAACGTAATAAAAATGTGACAGGGTTCATGTATTGAACCTGTGTTTTAGTGCCACTCCCTAATTGAAATACGCAAATGCACAAATTAGATTTAAAGGCTATGGTAGAGGTCATCTTAATTACCCATCATTCCAGTGGTGAACAAGTGACACATAGTCCATGGTCTGACCGGATTCTAGAGGTGAGATGAAGTCATTGCCCAGGTGAAGCCTTCCTGTTGCAAATACTATGTGGTTAAAGTATTTCAGGTTTTTAAGTGTGTTTTTTGTGCACAGCAGCAGTTTTTCTGTCTCCTTTCTGGTGGGTTTAGGTTTGTTGTGATGGCTCTGTAATGAGCTCACACTATTGTGCCTGCTCATAATAACTCCCAAAATGTTTGTATCTCTCCACAGTCTCCGGTGGATATCGGCACATTCCTTTGAAGTTCTCTTGCACTATTCTGAGTTCACTCATGCGATTCATTTAGCTGTAGTTTTGGGTCCTTTGTTTTCAACACACTCCTGAACTGATGCAAATACGAGAGACGTTGGAGCTCCAATTAACTCTGAAGCTCATTAGGAAACCATACAGAATGGAGTGGCACCTACAGTAATGGTACGGAGAGTGAACGCAGAGGAACGAATTTGTTTGCCTTTTTAAGTTCTCTGCTCTTTTCCCAGAGTTCCACAGCATTTATTAAGAGGTGGTTGGAGAAGTATTTCATATTATTTCACAATGAGCTTCCATTATCCTCCTATTAGTCCCATAAAATGGTTTATGCTGCAGCTGCTTTGTTAGTTTTATCGCAGACTTTCCTTGGGCGTTTTTTGGTTTCCAAATGAATATTTAACAAAAAACAGCTTTACGCCCCAATGAATTCAGGTAGGTTTTTTTAACATTGATAACAGAGAATCTATTTCATTTCTTTTTTTCCCAAATGACTTGTGCACTAGATTCCCAGTCTGTCAATTTTTATTAACTTAAAAATGTTTCCTCAGTATCGTATACTACTCAAAGCCACTGGATGTCTAATCAGGTTCAAACGTTTTTAGACAACAAATTTGAACATGCAAATACAAAAATGTAGTTGGGCTACTTTTTGGAGCTTGTCATTGTTCAGGAAGTTAGTATTGTAGTTTTTATGAATGCTTTTGTTTTTATTTTTATATTTTATATTTTCTGTTTTTATTTTAATTTTACTTAGTTTTAGTAATGTTGTTGGTTTTTGTCCTTTTTATTATTTATTTATTTATTTATTTATTTCAGTGTTAATTTTTAAATAAAATGTTACTTTTTTGCTAGTTTTATTAGATTTTTTTTATGGTTTTACATTTAATTGCAACTGTAATAACACGTTTTTTCTCATGCACTCTTTAAATCATCAAATCCTCTCCTTGTGTCTGAAAGAGAGTGGCATTTACTTCTTTGTGGAATATAAAAGCTGCAGTTTCACTGCTGCAGTTTTTGATTTCATATATTGTCTCTTGTGTAATGAAAGCAAAAGCCGAGACCATTCAAAGAGCAACAGTAGAAACTAGCTCTTTTAGTGTCAGTCTTCGTTTCTTGAAAGCACAAGGCCATCTGAGTAACTCTCCATATTTGGATGTTCCTCACACATTTTCTCTGTGATATTAATGAGATGCTACAACAGAATTAATCACCGTCTTTGAGGCTCTCCACTGTGAAAAGCTCTTCATTAGAATACAGCTCCTTTATGCTGCGGTAATTCAGTGCCTTTCTTTCATAATTCTGCTTGACGATATAATTCAAGCGTTTATCGTCTACAGACAGAGAACAATGTCCGTTATATTTTTCTCTGTGGACTCTGGGTTCCACTGAGCACTGCAAAAATTTTACTCCACTCAATAAATTTCACTAAGATCAGGCTGTCTTGAATGGAACGAGGACTCTTGATGGGGCTGAAACAGTGCTGATCTTTATTCCACAGGAGTTAAAGGGTTATTCCACCCGAATTGTTTTTTTGTTATTATTCACTTACCCCGATGTTGCTCCAAACCTGTAAAAGCTTTGTTCATCTTTCGGAACGATATATTTTGGATAAAAACCAGGAGGCTTGTGACTGTCCTATTGACTGCCGCATAATGAACACTTTCAAGGTCCAGAAAAGTATGAAATACAAAGTCAGAATAGTCCATCTGCCAACAGTGGTTCAACTGTAAAGTTATGAAGCTACAAGAATACTTTTTGTATGGAAAAACAAAAATTACTCTCCTAAATGGCTCTACGGTAACGCTACGATGCCGGATTGTTTTGTGATTAATGACAAAATTTTCATTCTGGAGTGGAGTAACCATTTAAGGGTTACTAAAGAAGTTTACAGTTTAGTTATTTCTGTTTGTATTTTAACTTTGCGATGCTGTACTTGTAGATGTACCAATATTGCAATTTTTTCTAATGAGGTAAGCCAATACCGGTAATTATTTTCATATTATAGCCATTGAAGATAATTGGGAGAAGGTATTTTGACTAAATTAAGTTTAGGGTAATTTATAAAGTTACAGTTGATTTATATTTTATATAAATGCTATTCTTTTGAATTTTCTATTCATCAAATAATACTATATCCTGGTTTCCACACAATAATAACAGATGATAAAGTGTTTTCAACATTGATAATAATTAGACATTTGCATGGAAGTAAAAAAGTAAAATTGATATTTAACATTTAATTAAACAGCAAAGTAATCTAAATGTAAAATTTGAGTAAATGTTCTTGCACATTAAATATCTAATTGAAACTTTATTGTGCAGCCCTAACTATACTATACTTTTGTAACTTTGTTTTTACTATGTTTCACTATGTTGAAATACACTGCTGCTGTGCTCCTTAGCATGTAGTTAGAAAATAGTTGGAAGTGTCACTTCTGTTAGTTACTTTTAGTTTCACCACCGGATATTAGTGTGCAGAGAAAGTGAGAAAGAATCAAACTAGCCTCGGTGGAGCTCAGTATGAATCCTGTAAGCCCATGATCTGTGGCCAGTGGTGTTGGCAGTGTAAATGATTGCCTCTCAAGGCATCTGTGAGCCCAGACATGGCACATTGACTCAAAGGGGACTGGAGGGATCAGCAGAACATGTTTCTGACGGTTGTACAAACGTGTTCCACAGCCTGAGCCTCAGAAGTCACATATGTTCACAGACATACTGGCCAGCACCCCTCATATATGCCAGCTTTTGGTGCCATGCTTCTGAACCATCAAGAGGTGGGTATAAAACCAGAGCGGATGAAAGCAGATTGTTATGTGTATCTTGTGGGCACTGGCTGGAAACGCAGATGTCCTGGAAAAAATAATTATTGGATTGTAAACAAGCTTCTCGTTGCTAATATACTGATTTGATCAAGCTTGATAGCTGGAACGGACAATGATGCTGATGGAATGTTTGCTTGAAAATACTCATTTTCTAAAGCAAGAAATCAAGCTCATTAGGGAAGTGTTGGGAATAAACATGTCCATTAGACGTCATGAAGTTTTAGTATTGTGGTGACTGCAAAGTATTAACTACTAGATGAAGTTTCTTTTTTGGCATTGATGGTTCCATGAAGAACCTTCAGCATTCATGAAATCTGAACGGTTCATTGGGGAACCAAAAATGGTTCTTCTATGGCAGGCTTTCTCAACCCTGGTCCTCGAGGGACATTCTTTTGCAAATTTTAGCTGCAACCCTAATCAAACACACCTGAACCAGCTAATTAAGATTTAGGATTTAGGATTAGGATTACTAGAAACCTACAGACAGGTGAGTTTAATCAATGTTGGAGCAAAACTCTGCAGGACAGTGGCCCTCCTGGACCAGGATTGAGAACCTCTGTTCTATGGCATCACTGCAGAAGCTTTACTTTGAAAAGTGTTGGTTTGGCTGGCCAGAGCACCGCAGCGCTCTCTGAGACGGCCAGTGATGGGAAGTTTATGAAACACGTTGCACAGACACACTCTGAGGCCATAGGGAGCTAGAAACAACTATTTCACCAGTGTGCGTGTGTGTGTGTGTGTATGTGTGTGTGTGTGTGAGAGGACATTCTTTACACACAGCTTGAGGTGTTTCCCATCTGCCACATGGTAATTCCGACTGCTTTCACAGTAACAGAGATGGATGAACTGATTACATTTACAGTTTCTAGATATCCAACATCATTCTTTCCTCATCTGATGCTTTTTCTCACCCCATATTTTGTCTCTAAACATACTTTACAGAAAATCTTACAAAAAGCCTACATTGATAATAAGAAGAAATGTGTCTTGCTCACCTAATCAGCAGATTAGAATGATTTTTAAAGAATCATGTGACACTGCAATGACTAAAAATTCAGCTTTGCATGTCAAGAAAAAAATATTACAGCAGAATAATGTATTGTGATTTACTGTAAATTTTACTGTAAAAATTTTATATATGGTAAAACAACATATAATTTAACTTTATAGTTGTGTGTTTTATAGTGTGGTGAAAATAAATATATACATTTATATTTATATTAATTTATATATAAACACAGACCATTTTTTGGCTGCAAATGATGTATTTATTGCATAATACAGTGACATTTCAGGCATTTTTAACAGTATTTTACCGTGAAAGTACATGCCTTGTCTTCACCATTAATTATGCGATTGTTCAGTATACCATTATTTAAATTTTATTATTTTTGCTCTAAAAGTAGCAGTTTACAGAAACTCTATCTGCCCATAGAGTACTGAGGTTTGCTACCGCCACAGTAATATTGCACGAAAGCACGGTAGCTATGTAACTGATACCACACACTTGCACAGAATATGTTTCTGCCATTAGTTTATTCTGTGGTCTCTCTTTATGCTCCACAGAGAGGATCCAGTTTAAGAAGGGAGGAAATACTTTTGTGTATTAAATACTTTCTCTCCTTTTCCCTCCCTCCCTCCCTCTCAGTTTCTTATTATGATTCCAATATTATTCTTCACCATTTATGCATAGCTTGATCACCCATGATTCCTTTATCGATTCATTCATTTACTCAATCGTAGTCATGAACTGAAACCCATCATACTGGAAAAACTCATCTTATGTTTAGGATAGAGAGTTTGTCCACATTGAGTTTTGCGTTTTTCTACACTCAATATTCCATTACCATCGTGGCTCATAATATCCTGCTTTGATTGGTTTCAATTGTCTTTTTGTGAGTAAAGCCATTGCAGTTTACTGCATCTCAGACCGGAGACCACCTCTCATTGGTTTGGAAACGGGATCAATTTCCATATCCATCAAAACCGGTTCCCTCTTGGATTAGCTGCCAGGGCCGTCGCTGCGGCTGATCTATACGTGCCTCATTGGCGGGCAGAGGCAGATTACGCTCAGGTTTGAGACTCTTAACTCACACAGGCGTTGGAGTCTTTCCGCCCACCTGACAGATGTGGAATGCCCAGGGCTATGAATGATGATCACAGTTAACATGACAAGCTGTGGCTATCAATCGCTCCGTCCTGATTAAAATACTACGTGACGAATCGTATTTACTGGCCATAGGTGCTTTTCATAGGAAGTGACGCTTCGTTCCACACGTGGGTGTGAAGCTGAGGTCAGCGGAGCTCTGTCGCATTCCTCATAGATCTCCCGAGAGCGCGCTGTCATTCTGTGGCGAACACACACTCACGTTATTAAAAAATAGTAGTGGAAAGCGTCTTTGGTGGCAAGTCGTGATTTGTCTTTTGTAAAAAGAGAGGAATGTAGAAGAGAATTAAGAGCGAAAATCGTCCACTAGTGCATCTGTGCTTCAGTTACAGTGCGTCTCAGTGGCTTGGTGGTAGAACATAAATTCTACCACGACTCAGAGTGCAGTCTGAGTCATAAACCTGGCGGGATATGAAACCCCAGTGTAGTGCATGATGGGATATTTTACTGGGGGCTGTAAAAGTGCCTCAGATCGCCAAATATCCCAATTACTATCTCTTAAATACTTGGCTACTCTGTTTTTTTTTTGCTTCCGTAACACAGAATTCCACACCAATTTCTAAAAAGACTACAATCCGAAGAAGTTTTGATTAATGTACTCCTGTCATGTGAAATAATAATAATTTTATTAAATTAAACAGTTGATTAAACCTAGCTCGACCAAAAGAATAATAAAACATACAGTACATAAAAAATACAGTTTTTACAAATTGTAATTAAAACATATGCGTGCAAATAAAATAAATCCCTGAATATGGAAACATATCATACCTTGTAATACAATGATGACTGAGAGATGAATAAATAAATATTCCTCAAAAACCTGATTACATTTCGACACATAGAATTTATTCATTTATTTATTTTCTAAACAAATGATGTATGGATAATCAATTAAACCTAACATGCTTTACTGTAGTAAATGTTCATCTTGAAATATTACTGACAATATAAAAAAAAGTTATTATTACATTTTTTTAAATTCAATAATGATTTCATAGCAGGAAAATGTGTACCACGACCTGAAAGGAGACATTTTAAGAATCATAATAAAAATATTATCTATATATAAGATGACAAAAGGCATGTAGTAGATTGTGTTTTTCAGCACAGTTTTGGTAGCTGATCATTTTAAGGCCTAAGAAATTTAGGATTCAAATATGATACAGTATGCTTAACCTTGGTCAGTCAGCAGCATCATCAGAACTTTTGGCAGAAAATCTCATGCTTGTCGAGCCTGGTTTATGCTTAATAAACCAGCATGAAGTTTTCAGCAGAGATTTCCGTAGTGTTTCGCCTGCAATGCAGCATTCCTGTGAAGGATTTTGCTTCGTCACGTCGTTATGGAAGAAAAGACATTCAGCTTTGACAGTCTATGGCTCGCTGAACATCTCTGCCCCTTTCCTGCGTTTAATACGACCCAGGCTCGAGAGTATGTGGATATTGAATTATTGAGAGTGGATAGCTTGACCTTTGCTAGTGATATGAATCAAACATTAGCGAGAGATCCAGCTGAAGAAATTTACAGGGGCCACATCTAATAAACGGAGGCCAGCAGGGTGAAGAGAAGTGCTGAGGCCGGAAAATCCAGAGATCCATTACCCAATAATTCATCTGGAGGAAAGGCGGCCCGGGTAACCGCAGAAGCAGTCGATCCCGGGGTGGAGCGGCAGCAGGAATGGGTGGGAACAGTCCTGTGGGAGTCCTGTGGCTTGCTGTGATGTGCTTTGGTAGAGTGCTGTCATGATGTGTTGTGTTAAAACAATCTCCACTGCGTTAAATACTGTACACAGCTCCGTGTTTTTATTTAGCAATAATAGCAGAGCTTCAGAGTCTTATGTTTCCTACAGTATGCTGTTATCTAGAGGGCTAGGGCCGGGCGGAAAAATAAGAATTTACCTGTCATTCAATACAAGACATAACAATTTGAATTGATGTTGGAACAACAGGATGAATACTTTTGAAAAAAAAAGTCTCTTCTGCTCAACAAAGCTACATTTTTATATATATATATATATATATATATATATATGTATACATTAAAAACGGTAATATTGTGAAATATTACTGTAATAGCTTAAGCACATATTAGTGCCTTATTCTACATGACCTTATTCTACATCCCTAATCCTACCCAATGCCTAAACTTAACAACTACCTTACTAACTATTAATAAGCAGCAATTATGAATTTATTGAGGAAAAAGCTGTACTGTAGTTTAATAAGTGTTTTCTATTCTAAAGTGTTACAAACTACATTTCGGCAAAGCAAACATTCCTCAAGTCACGATTCTTCAGAAATCATTCTGGTATGCTGATTTTCTGCTCAATGAACATTTCTTATTTCCTGTCAACTTTGAAAACAGTTGTGCTGCTTAACATTTTGTCTATACAAACTAATAGTTAATATATGTGGAAAAACCCATATGTTTTGTGTATTATAGTATTATGGGTAATTCAAACTGAAAGATTAATTAGAATTTCTTTAAATCTATTTGCATTCTACTCCTTGAGGTTAGAATTCTAATTCTGTCCTCTGTTTGCAATCTTAATTCAAATTCTGAATGTAAAATTTATTATAATTGTTAATATTTAGCTCTGAAGACTGGTAGTGAGATATGTGATTGCTTGTGTTTATCATTAAACATGTCAAGTTAAAATTATGTTATCAGTCTGACGCTTTCAATGGTCTTATTTAAAGCCAAAGTGCACTGGAAAAAGGACTTTCTTGAACTTCTTTCACACTAATGATCACTGTCTTGATGCCTCTGTAAGGGGCAGTGATGGTTCGTACCACTCCACACTGTCTCCTGAGGTTAAGTAGTCCAAACACAGCTGGAATGTGTACTGTCGTTTCAGGATGATGGCATCTGTGAATTTTATACTTTCAAAAATTGCAGATGTTTGAGTTGAAACCTTCTGCTGGAGTCACATAGAATCAGAAAAAGTCTTGTTATTTTATTTTTGGCTCCCTGAGTAAATGACGTATCAAACAATATCTTCTTGTAAACTTTCTTTTAAATTAATGTTGTTGTGTATATATATATATATATATATAACAGCTTCATTATTTGTCATGGATTGTAGGCCAGGTTGTGTTTCCTGTCTGTGTCAAGCAACTAGTTCTGGCTCTAAAATTTGTTCTTTTTTCAGAGACACCAGAAGCAAATCCCCTTTATCCTGTTGCCAGTTCCTTCAACTCACTAAACATAGCCCAAATGAGACTCGGGAATATTCCTTCTTAAAGATGGCAATCCCAAATGATGCTGCCATTTACTCCTCATCTCATTATAGTCACTGACATTCATGCTTAATTTAGTCATAGTGACAACTGATCGTATAGTAAGAGGTGATGCATTTAATTTATCACAGAAACCTGAACTTTGTAAAAATCTCATGTAACTGCAAGAAAGAAAAGAATATGTTGTAAATTATCTTTAATGGCATCCTCATCATAGCCATCTTCCTCCTGGCCTGACAGTTGACAGACTCCAGGGACGAGGCACAAGTCAGCACAGATTAGAAAAGCCTGGATGATAAACGGCCTCAAGTGTATGGTAAGACTAGCTTTGGGTGGGGTCAGGCTTGCAACATTGCATCGCTGAGTTTGGTTAACAGCCCAGTCTTGGGGGTCCTCCACCGCACGAACACAGCCTGTGAAGTATGTGTACAGTGGGACTTGTCCTAAGAGACACGGCTTCTACTGGAGATCTTTATGGTCCTTGTAAAAACCATAGCAAAAATTCTGTCTCTGCTCTTACTGTAAGGTCAACTACACTGACTCCTCCTACTGTGAAGAAATGCTGCGTGACATGGCTGAGTGTTTTAAAACATGCGGCCTGTATTTCTGACACTATTCACGGAAACTGATGCATCATCTGATACTCTCTTTATATATATATATATATATATATATATATATAAACTGTTCACCTTAATTCTTGATTCTTTTGCAGTTAATGTGTCTTTTCATCTTCTTTTGTGTGTTTGTGTGTGTGTGACTACTCTGACCCAATGAGCATAAAAAACCTGCTTATTAATTATTATTTACACCTGAAGCATTTTTTTTAAATTTCCAGTCCCTGTTAACAAAAATATAACTTAAAAATAATTATATATACAATTGATAAGAGTTATTAAGATTGATATGTTTTGGAATTTAAAATGTGGAATATAAAACATGCTTGTAAAAAAATAAAATAAAATAATA
>JAUMHE010000059.1:13215563-13225990 GCA_032359235.1 Enteromius mattozi
ATTCTGTCATGTGACACTACATTTATTTGCGTTAAAGCCCTTTTTCTCGACAAAAGGTGTTTCCAAACAATTTTTTGCAACATTTGAAGTATCGATACAGAATTTATGCGCTAAAGTTAAATGGAAAAATACTGTGTCAACATTTACAAAATGTTATCAATAATTAGCATTTCCATCAGCTATATCGTTAAAAAAATTTAAGCGCTAAATATTTTTTCACAAAAACTCCTTGGATGGAAACATGGCTAATGTTAAACACCTGTTTTCAAATAATAATAAGAAATATTTTTTGAGCAGCGAATCAGCTTGTTAGAATGATTTCTGAAGGATCAATGTACACTGGGATAATGATGCTGAAAACATTTATTTTAAAATGTAATATTATTTCACACTTATGCTATTTGTACTGAATTTTGATCTAATAAATGCAGCCTTGGTGAGCAGAAAAGACTTTAAAAAACATTAAAAAGAAAACCCAACCAACTCGGTAGAACGGTAGTGTGTATGTTTTAGCATTATTATATTTTTTGCATAATTTGCAAAATAAATAAATAATATTACTTCGCATGTATTCTATTATTACTGTATCTTTCACCAAATAAATGCAGTGTTGGTGAGCAGAAGGCATTACCATATTTTGTTTGCAGAATTTTCTTTCATAAATCTCCTTCATTTGTATAATTTATTTAGTGAATCAGGTTCAGCACAGCAGCATGTGTGCAAATAAATGGCTTCGTTATTCATTTGGTTTGAGGCAAGTAAACTAGATATTTTCAGGCTAGTCCACAGGTTTCAGATGTAGCTTTAAATGGGTAGTTGATGTAAAAATGTAAAGAATGACCTCTAACATTGAAAATAAACCTCTCTCATGCTATTTGGTAATAAAGATAAATGTTTTTCATGTTATTTGTATGTTAAGTTGGGGTTTTTTCTACATTTTTGGTATGTCGCACCATAGTCTGATTTTTATTTCTATAACTACTCCTATATCACTGGCTAGTCATGTTACACCTACTAAATGCCCAAGACCAGATTAGCCCAGGGACACATTAGTTTGGATTAAAAGCAAATACGTGAAGCTTTTACAGTATAAGCTAACCTGTGGAGCTACTGTAGTTCATAAGGCAGAAGTTTGATTATAACACTCAGTTCCTTATGTTCTTGTCACATTGCGTTCGGTGTGTACCATCAGTGAGGCAGATGATCGTGTTGTTTTCTCTGCGTGTCACCTAGAGTGATTGACACATGCAGTGTTCAGCTGGAAATAATGAGCTTTTTCACATGAGTGTCATCGCCTGCTTGAACACCTCTAATTCAAATGAGATGCTCATCAGCCTCCAGAGGCCCAGCTGAAAACCAGAAAGAGTGAAGACAGGAGTCCAATCCCTGCCTCAAGAAGCATTTTGTATTTTGTTGTGCCTCCTTTCTTTTGGTATAACAAGCACCCTGTGGTTTGGATGGCAACGTAGCAGGGACCAGAGCATCAGGTAGCGTTCACGGGTGTTGATGCCACGAGCTGGAATCTCATCAGCAGCAGGAAGGGATTAGAAAATTCTTCCTTCCATCAAAGTGTCGCCTGCAGTCACTGGGAAGAAACACTTGGGATTTAATGGGAAGGAGTAAACATTCCTCACCTCACACCGGCAGGCCTGATAGAAGGCAAAGTAGTGTTTATGAAGAAAATTTGATTGGGAAACATTGGTGATGTGATATGATTTCATAAAATGAGATCAACAGAGAATAAAAATTGCAGATCTTTAAGCTAGATATCTTTTTCTGTAGATCTAACACTTTCCTGAGCCGAATGTCCCTGAGGTGATCACTGAACAATCATATCAGATGAATATGTTCAAGATTTAATACTGTGTGTGAGTGTAGGGAAAGTTTACGTTTGCATTTTTTTTTTTTTTATGATAGAAAAGCCTTGATGTTGGCTAAAGGGTTCTAATTGGCTGCATATTAATTACATTACAAAAACAAAAAAAAGGTCCAGGTTTGCTTTTTTTGTTTGTATGGATTAACATTTTGGCCAAAACTTGATAATAATGATAAAAATAATAATGAAAAAAAAAAAAAAAAACATTTAAAGTTGTCCTAATAAAGTTCTTAGCAATGCATATTACTAATCAAAAATTAAGTTTTGAAATATTTACAGTAGGAAATGTACAAAATATCTTCATGGAACATGATCTTTACCCAATATCCTAATGAGTTTTGGCATAAAAGAAAAATCAATAATTTTGACCCATACAATGTATTTTTGGTTATTACTACAAATATATCCCAGCGACTTAATACTGGTTTTGTGGTCCAGGGTCACATTTATTAATCTTGCAGCCCTAGTTGTTAGCACATTCCTTTGGAATTGCAAGATTGTTCTGGGTGGTTGGTAAAATTCTGAATTTTTTAAAATATTTGCAAGAAGAAATATAGGATTGGAAGGACATAAGTGTAAATGGTTAATTTGATCGCTTAGTTTGTAAACACAACTAATTCATCCTTTCAATACTGATCCATTTTCTGTTCACTAGTTGTGTTTAAGCTATAGCAACACAGCTCTAAATTAGACATGCTTCGCGGCTATTTTTCATCTGGTGTTGTGTGAGAATGAAAAAGCAGAACCACGAACCTGCACTTGACCTGTCAGCGCTGCGGCCAAAGAGCGCTTGTATTTACTGCTGCGTCTCTGGACACTTTCTGTAATGCGGCACCAGTCTTTGTCTTTTTTATAGCTCAATGAACTCATCTGGGCAGCGGAGACATAAAATACAGCTTTAATGTGGAGCGTTTCACTCGAGGAAGATGTTCACAGGAGACGCCAGACTTTCATGTGTGATATTAAACTTTTAAACTGCGCGGCGTGTAATATTTCAAGAGGATGTCCGAAGCTTGACAGATAAATGCAGTGTAAATCGGCTTAAGATGAACCATGTGCTGCGCTGCATGGTAAAGCACATTTATCTGTGTATGTTCTTGCCTTTCTCCTTTCTCTCAACCCCCAAATACACTCAAGCATACATCATCAGCTGCCCACCTCCTCCTCTTCCCGTTTGTGTGCCTTTACAGTTTCCAGCAAAGCTGAGTGAGCACAACAACAGGAAAACAAAGTGCCTTCTTTCATTCTCTCAGTTTTCACCTCTGTCTTTGCTGAATCAAAAAGGCCTCATCACGATACATTTTCTCAGAAAACTAGAAAAGGAGGAATGACTAGATGCTTATATTTTCTGAAGAAAATGTGAATGATGTGTAGTTGCAAACCTGCATGTTTTACTTTTTCAATTTGTTGCATTTAAATATAAAAATTTTTAGAAATTGATTGAGTTTATCAAATAAGTACAAAGAAACAGCAAGAAACACATTGAATTAAACTTGAAATGTTGCACTTTAATACTGAAATAATATTTTTCTTGTAAAACGTACTACAGTAAACTTTGTCTTTTACAACTTGGAAAAAGTATAGTCATACATATTTTTGGAGGGTTTCTGCTTGTTTAAAAAAAGTATTTTAACAAAGTCATTGCATTAAATAAAAAATATCTTCCTCTGTGTATTACATTACATTATACATATCTAAAAATATAAAATTAAGCTTTGAACATAATTAAATTAGTCTAAAACAAATATCTGTCAAATATCTGACAGAGAAAAATGGTATGCAGAATTTATCTTTATTTAGTCATTTGGCAGAAATTTTGTTCTTGTTTTAATCAAAAATTCAATTCATTCTTATCTCATGTCAAGTACATTTCTCTTGAATCTTTAGACTAATCTTTAGTTGTATTTTAGTTTATTGGTGAACTGTCCTTTTAAAACACAATATCTTATTTAGTATACTACTAAAAACACTGCATTATATTTCATTCTTGACATTTATATCACAGAAACTTGCATCAATGCACTGAAACAAATCAATGAATCAATTTCTTAAGCCATCTGAATGAACTGACTCACTAAAATGAATCAGATTTCTCATGAGGGAGGAGGGCTATTGAGGTTTGGTCTTGCTCAACTGTAGAGCTGTGAAAATAAATTAGTATTGTATCATAAAAAATGCTTTGTTGCTAGTTTTTTTCCAGGGTTGTATCGAGCAACTTGTTGGGGAATAAGAATTACGGTGTAGAAAAGGTTACTCATCGACATTTTGAACCCTAACCCTCAGTATGAGTGATAGTTTTTGTGATGCAAGAACCAATAATTAGATCTCAGCTGCGAGATCTTTCCTCTGTTTTCCTCTTCTCGCTTGCTGTTGGGTGGAAGATCGCAGCTCTCTCCCACGGCGAAGCCCGAGTGCCAGTGTAAAGACAGGGAAGGCTATGTACCATGACTTTGGACAGTTTGAAGGGTATGGATGTAAAATGTGCTATTGGCTGCTCTATAATAAGATTGTTGAGATCTGTGGGGAGGAGAATTTACTGGAGCACAACTCCCCCTAGGGCATCTTCATAGAAATCTGCTTTTCCACCAGCTTTTGGAGCATCTCAGCCAAGCTGCTTGGTTCCTATTGTTAATGAGCCGCTCTTTCACTCTCCTTCCCCTCAGCCTGAGCCACGATGCGCCAAAAGGGGCTAGAAAATCTCAAGCTGCAGCTGATGGCAGTCCAGGAGAGGCAGAACATGACAGATGAACACTCAGCCTTTCTCGCTCTGCAGGCATTAACATGGAAGGTTTCATCCAAACCTTTTCCAGCTGAGAACTTAACATGACCCGGTCCACAGGCACCTTCCTTTTTAGTTAAAAATAAACATATGGATACCTCCGTGTGCTTCAAAGACTTCAGACTGGAGTAGTACATGATAAATTCTCTTCATGTGCCTTTCCCAAATGTTTTTGGTATGCCAGTGAGCACAGAGTGACTCATGATTGGTTGACATGAATATCTATAACCAATCAGTGTTCAGACGGTTTTCAGAATAGAATGCTAGCACACAGTTTACTGCATACTTGTTTAAAATACTATGCGAAATTGTGCATTGTGCAAATGTGCCCTTGATATTTCTAGCATCACTGTAGTAGCAGTAGTAGTAATAAGGCATTTATTAAAGTGCCCCATTATAGATTTTTGAAAATTACCTTTCATGCAGTGTGTAGTAAATGAAAACATCCTGCCAAGTTTTAAAGGAACATGCCACTTTTTTTTTTTTTGGAAAATATGCTCAAACAGTTGAGTTAAACAGCTGAGTTTTACTGTTTTTGAATCCATTCAGCCGATCTCCGGGTCTGGCGGTAGCACTTTTAGCTATAGCTTTGCATAGATCATTGAATCTGATTAGACCATTAGTCTCTTCATGTTGAGTGCATTGCATTATGGGTCACAGTAAATAAATAATACAGTGTTGTATAATGCACATTTAGAAAAATGAATCCAGGTATTCTGTGAATACAGTACGAGTCGTTCTGAACTGGCACACTCTGTTCTGCCAGCTATCTTTTAATTTTATTACACTTTATTTTAAAACCTCTGTAAATCACACATCATTCTCTTAATCTTAACTTCAAGGCAGTGAATGCCAGATCTCTATGATTTCACTGCGTATCAAAGATGGATTTCCACGACACCGCGAGGCCATGCAGATGAGGATTTATCTGATCTTATCATTTCCTTTGAAGAACAACCTGATCATCATAATGCGTCCCATATTAAATCTGTGGCCTGCAGAATTCACCTGCTTCCATCAGAACCCATTTTAGCTGGCCTGCATTTTAACCCATTTAATACCAAGATGCTTTTACTGAATAAACAGCCAGAAAAGTCTCTTTGATGGTCTTAAAATATCACATGGTACGAGAATGAAGAGAAAATGAAATGTTTGACATGCACCGTTTAGATAATTAACAGTATTGTGATTTTAATTAAGGTGATGAGTGTGTGTTCAAATGAGAATGGGATTTATATTTTTAGATCTCATCTTTTCTTAAAATTATAGTGATAATAAAAGACATAGAAAAGATATAATTTAGCTTAATTCACACACCACAGAATACAGACTGTCAAAGTAGTAATTTATGGGATTTTTTGTTTGTTTTTCCAGCCCAAAGTCTATTATTATTGGTATGATTTTCTAAAGATTTAGCACACTGAATGTTTTTGAAATATCAAGTGATCATATTTTTTATTTTTTTTGTAAATGAAGAACATAGTCTACTGTTTGCAAATATGTATACAATTTTTAATATACTGTACATTTGACTAGATTTCTACTAGATTTGCTAAAAAATGTTCAATATAAAATTAGAACACTCTGTTCCATTTCTACTGTGACAAATGAACCAGAAATGATACGTACTATCTCCTTGACTATTATTTTATTGAGACTGCCAAAAGTGAAGACATTTTCCCCCAAGTAAATTAATGTGAAATAATTGTATTGAAATATTCACGCTCTGCAATATGTTAACATCCTATTTATATAACAGTATCCAGTGCACTCTGATTGTTGCCCAAAGCAAAAATATTTGATCATTTGCCTCACATTATCAGGATTATTCAAGCAGAAGGCTGTTGCATATGGTTGAGGTGTAGAGTCGTCTGCTTGTCATCTGCCTGTGTGGGCATTGTTTCTGCAATCCGAATGCATGCTGGGAATTAATTATCTTGGCCTTCATTTAGCTGCCTCCCTGTGTTAATGTAGAGAAGTTCAAAAGCGAAGGGTGTTAAAGTACAGTAGCGGCGCGGCGGGACATCCGTTCTCCGCGTTTTATCGCTTGATGAGTGGAAAATGTGTGGTGATGGGAAACGCTGGGAGGCTGTGATGCTTCGGAATGGGGGGAAATTGAGGTTGTAACACAGATTAGCGCAGATTGCGTACGCCCACAGATTCAACCTCAATAAATTCAGAAACACGGCCTACTTCCTCTCCAGCACTCGCTAATAGTCCATTTCCTCCCTTGTGTTATCGAGCTGATTTCCAAGTGGCCGCTTAGCCGTTAAACCGTCGCCCGATTCCAGGAATTTATCTGAGAATATAACAATGATTGTCGTGATGGAGCCTCTGAACTCTGAATGGTCTGGATGAGAGCGCAGTGGATCAGTGGCATGAAATCCCTGACGCCCCTCTCTAAAACCCCCAATCTACCTCTGCAACCTACTGCAAAGCCAACTAAAGGGCTTCAGTCTTAACTACTTGCTGGCATCGGGCCTTAACGCCTTCTCCTCTCTCTTTGTCTCTCTCTCCACAGTATTGCTGAGTGTGCTTCAGGCAAATGGCCAGACGGAGATGAAGAGGGTGGTCGGAGACAACGCCACGCTGCCTTGCCACCATCAGCTGTGGCAAGCCGACATCTCTCTGCTGGACATCGAATGGATGCTGCATAAATCCAGCTCACGGCAGAAAGTGGTGAGCGCGTGAGTGTGTTTGTGTGTGTGTGCGTGTGCATAGGATCTTCCGCCACTGCGACATTGTGCCGCTGATGCTGGCCTTCGCTGCTCGCCACAGTCCCTGAT
This sequence comes from Enteromius mattozi, assembly GCA_032359235.1. Lineage (NCBI taxonomy): Eukaryota > Metazoa > Chordata > Actinopteri > Cypriniformes > Cyprinidae > Enteromius > Enteromius mattozi. Next base: position 13,223,005 of record JAUMHE010000059.1, read on the forward strand.
CTGCAGTGCAGTGCTTTTTTTTTGCTGCCTGTCTTTCTGTAAACTGCACCATCAACTGGTGCTGCAATCAATAGTTTTCAGGGGTGAGTTTTTAATGATGTTTTTATAACAAATTTCAGGGGGAGCACGTACGAATGATTAACCTCCCTATTACCTAATTAACCTATCAGAGCTAAAGCTTCCCCTTTAAATACCTCCAACTTCCTCTCCCTCGCATCTTCGTTCTTTGCATCCCTCTGCCGCTCCTTACACCACTTAAACTGGGAACCGGATGTCGGGTTTCCCGGCCAGATGAGAACTGGCCCTCGCTAAGCCAGGTTCCTCCCAAGGTTTTTTTTTTTCTCCCACACAGAGTTTTGGTTCCTTGTCACCGTCGCCTTCGGCTTATTTAGTCAGGGACACCTGACTTACAGCTTCCTTAGTTAAGGCTCAAGCCACTAACAACTATCGCTCCTTCAAGCCGATTTTGCCATCCTAGCTATTCAGCCATCCCACCCTCCTCCCGGGGGGCACGCGGTGACCAGGCCGGGCTCCGAGCTCTACCCAGCCCTCGTTTTCTAGGGGTTGATCCCCTAGGGCTTGGGGTCCGCCGGGCTCTCTGCCTGCTCCCTGGACAGCACGCCAAACATGGTTATTATTGGTTATTTAATGAGGAAGGGGGAAATCGTGAAATGTGCTTCGGTAATTTTGGGGTCTTTCTCTCAAACGCTTTAGCGCCACCAACAGTTCAAACTTTAAGGTGCATAGTTTTAGTTTTGAAAGGTTTTGGTTTTTAAGATTTTTGTGTTTTTGAAAGAAGTATCTTATGCTCACTAAGTTTGCATTTACTTGATCAAAAACACAGTCATGTTTTGAAATGTTATTACAATTTAAAATAGCTGTTTGCATTTTTCAAATGTATTTTAATCTTGTGATTCAGTGCTGAATTTTCAGCATCAATATTCCAGTCTTTGGTGCCACGTGATCCTTCAGAAATCATTCTAATATGCAGTTTTTGTCTTATTATCAGTGGTTAAAATGGCTTTGCTGTATAATATTTAGATATAAATCCCAATGATCCCGATTATTTTTCACTGATTCTTTTTTTCTAACTAGATTTTTTATTATTTCTTTATTTTAGTTTAAGCTGTTATCAATTTTTTTTTGTCACCACATTTTGAGAAAATGCCAGTAAAAATATTAAAAATCTTTTTTCTTATTTTTTATTTAACAGATGTATCAGGAATAAAGTTCTGGGAGATACTGATTTTTGTTTTTTCATTTTATGCCAAGTATTATTAATATTAATATATTGTTTTCAAAATCCTAATGTGTTGTTTGAAAATAAATATTATATAAATTAAGGATTATTGTAAAACAAAAAAAATAATAATTATATAAATTATAAAATTATTATAAAAATATAAAAAGAAAAGAATATATATATATATATATATATATATATCATCTTTTTTAAGAGGTTGCTTAATAATTGATTTTTTGTTAAAAATTTTATCAGTGAAAATGGCACTTTCTTATTTGTAAAATATCTTTAGCGTTTACAGAATGAAGTTCAGTATCAGGGACACCGAAAGGCAAATATAGCCAAGTGAAGAAGGTCCTGATTTACAGTGACATCAGAGTTTAGCAGATTCCTACTGCAGGGTGTGACTCAACCCTCACTGGACTGGGCCCTTAGTGCAAAGAGTTCCACAAGCCTAATAAAAGCAGTATTTATTAACACTCTATATTTTCCTCTTTCACCAGGTGATCACATACTTTGCCGGTCGGATCTATGACCCCAACGAGAGCGAAGAAGGGCGGCTGTCCCTGGCGGGAGACTATCTAAAAGGCGATGCTTCGCTCTTGATCAGCGACCTCTCGCTCACCGACTCCGGAGAATACATCTGCAAGGTCAAGAACGGCGGGAAGTACTACTGGAACACAGTTAAACTCATCGTACTCTGTGAGTCTTTGGCCCCGCAGCTTGGCTTTAATTAACTCCTCTTGTAGGCCTAGGGAATGATAAAGACATGACAGATGCTTATGTCATAGAGTAAGGGGTCCAAAAATAGCACCAGGATGCTGTCCCTGGGCGTAGTGTGCCAGTTGTGCCCCCTGATCTTGGCGTGAAATGACATTCAGCGAATGCGTGACAATAAGAATGACACATTACGCATAATAGCATAAAAAAAAGCAGTCATCACATGTAGAAATGTACATAATTTACAAGACACGCTATAGTTAATCAGTCTTAACACATAAATCAGTCTTAGTTACTCATTCAGCATGTATTATTGTGAGTATGTGTCCTGCGTAGAAACATTATACGTCTGTTTTCACCCCATTGTTTCTATCTATATTCCCTCATTCCGTCTTAACCGCTTCGCCAGCTGCATAAAGACATTTAAGAGCACCACAAATTTACACATGCATTTGTATAAATGGTCCGTGGCTTTCAAACGACACGTTCGATTCCGAGGGGCAAACATTAGCATTTGTCTTGTTCAACACAAAGATAATGGCTTGGCAGAGAACGAAACTGCAGCTTCCTCTGTGCGCCGTAAGTGATCCTGACAGAGTTGGGAGATGGAGGGGACCTGCAGCCCACTCAGCGGCTGTAATTGCATCCCCCCCTGCGAGTGCCGGGGCAAAATTGTCCTGGCTCAGCAGATAGAGGCGACAGGAGCAGATGCTGATGGCCGGGGTGGGCAGGAGCGGGGGGTCGAGGGCCGAATGGTGAACGGGTTGTTTTACAGATTCATGTTATAGAGCTTGCCGACATCACACTGCTTTTTAAGAGGTTCATGATGGGAGGAAAAATTGATCTAAAGGGGAAACGATGCAAAAGGGGTAAAAGTGCATGTGTGAGAGCACAGACCTGGTTTTACATACTCTAAATGCTTGTTCCATTATAGTATTAATTTAAGATATACAGTACTGTGCAAAAGTCTTAGGCCACTAGTATTTTCACCAACAAAAAATGGTTTTAAGTGGGTTATTTCTA
>JAUMHE010000059.1:13236115-13265099 GCA_032359235.1 Enteromius mattozi
TTTTTTTTTTTTTTTTTTTTTTTTTTTTTTTTTTTTGTCCCTGTGGCAGCCATCTTTCTGAAGTTTTCCTGCTCGAAGTTGCCAGTCGAGTTGTTTGGATCAAGTTTCTGGAGTATCTTATGGGCTAAAGAAGAAGAAGAAGAAGAAAGGAAGTTAATTATTCATTCCTTAATCCCTCCATTGTGGTGTAATTGTTCTCTCGGTCTCATTGTGATTCAGACATTTTTCATCAGTATGCAGTGTGACAAATCAGAGCCAGTGAGCACCAGTGACCCAAATCTCCTACACAACAATATATTCCATTATTTTTCAATCGATCACAGCCGTTGCCCTGAGATATCGAAAATCCGTTTTCCATCTTCCTCCTCACTCGTAACAATAAGATGATCCTGTAAAGAGTTTTTTTTTTTTGGATGCTTGATTATAATTTTAGTGCAATTGTGCCATCAACTGGCCACAGTGAGAATGTACCTGCTTAGCTTATAGCTTATATAGCTTATATATATATATATATATATATATATATATATATAAATCACCAGTAGGCATAAAATAGGGGGAATAAAAAAAAACATAAGCATGTGGGAAGATAAACATTTCTGTGTTTTCCCTGCTAAAACAACAACAACAATAGACACAATGATTATAATGGGACTTGTATTGGTTTTAATTATAATGCACCCTATGAGTTTGTTTTTTTTTACTGGTGATTGGTTGCCTTGTTAAAGCCACTAAATAGGCAGGGTTTAGCGTTTTTATTTTTTAGCAGTGGCACGTTAAAGCCACTAATTCATGAAGATTGACTTGAGAGTTCTGTGGCTCTAAACTAGTGTAGTCTACTAACAAATTAACTTAGAAGACAAAAACATCTCAGTCACTATCTTATAGGAACTGGCTCAAAATATTGACGACTCATCCTGAGCTACAAATATTTTTGGCCACAAAACGTCCTGCTCCCAAAAACCGACTTTTTTCTGAAGTTGAACAGTTCAAAAGATTCACAAAAAGAACCGGTTCAGAAGAGTCAGTTGTGATTTACGTGATGGAGTGGAATACATGAACTAAATAAATATTTTTTAATGCTATGTTTAATTTAATTGATTATTATACTGTAATTCCATGTGTACATAGTGCTGTTGCAAGCCACGATTCATTATACATTTCAGAACAACGATAAAAGATCATTTACATTTCTTGACTGAAAAAGAACATAAGTTAACTTGGGCTCAAAACATTTATTTTTATATTAATAATAATAATAATTTTCTTTAAAAAAAACATCTGCCTCATATGCTTATTTATCAATAGGATTTTCGATTCAGTGAATCAGACTCAAGAACCGCTAAACCTATTTGGATTCAATAAATCCTTCAGAACGGTTATGTGAACCGGTTGAACTGATTCACTAAAAGAATCCGAATCATATGGACGATTTGCTCACGAATCGGACAACGCGTTAAGCGCTGTGACTTATGGGACAAAAATAATGAGTGTATGGGATAAAGTAATACATTTAGGATTATCGTGCTCATACCACACATAACTCTTTCATTATGATTTTGCAGGATTACCCCAAGTGTCACTTTTCAAAATCACAAATCATTCGAATCAGTTCGCGTTTCCCAGCCCCTGCAGTCCAGCCCATGTCCAGATCCGCAAACAGCACCTCCCGTCCTCATTTCGTCCTGAGGCGAACTTTCCTTCTCACGGGAGCTTAGATGAGAGCAGTCAAGAGCAGTCGAGGAAAATGGCTTGTACAGTCGGTGGTCAGATCATACCGCAGCTAAACGTGGAGGAGGCGACGGAGGACAGCAGCCCGTCCACGAGCATCTCCACCCGGCGGAGCAAAACCTCCTTCTCCCCGTTCAGCTCGAGGAAACATCAGAGGTAAGACACTCTGTCTCTAATTCAGTGCAGTGTTCCAGATAATTCAGTATCTAATGAGTTCTGTCGCATTAAGGCTGATGATACTGGAACCAGTCATTTTGACAAGTCAGGCTGGCATCTGGACGTTTATCTACCAAAATACAAAGTTTTGCCTAAACCCTTTAAACAAGCCGTCCATTTCACCCATTCTCCATTTATTTCCTTTTCAAGCATCGCATTAAATTTCTGAACCCTCAAAAAATAGAAAAACAGGATAAAGAATAAAGCTTCTAAATAGACCCCCCCCACCCCCTGTCATCTTTGAAGTCATTTCAATCTCTGCAGCTTTATTACATCTGCGGGGTGTCCAAACATTCTGTGCTTGCAGAAGAGCAGAAGCAATCAGCTGAAATTAGATTGCGAGCAATTACAGTAAATGCTCAAGAGGACTTCCAAAACCTAGTTAGCGTAATATTTAATTAAATGCTTTTAGTAGATCTGTAAATAAACATGGTGCTCAGCTCATGTTTTTTCAGCCTTGTTTGGGATCGGCGATGACCTCTCAGTGCGGTGGCTGTCCATGGAACGCGTTTGGAGGTTTACAGCCAAAGGGAACATAACTATGTGCTGGTCTCGGACAGGCAGCATGTAGGGATTGATTAACCATTGAGCCGGTGTATTTAGAGGACACTGCAGAGGGAAATGAGAGCTGCAAAGTGTTCAGAGGCGGATTTGTCTGAAATCAGTACATCTGACCTTCACTGTGAGATCGTGGGCTCGCACGATGGACGCTGTGGTGGTCCCGAAGGCCTCCTTCTGCCTCTAGAATGTATCCTAGCAAAAATAATGACAATCATACATTTTTAACCGTTATTTATAAAAGACACCCACTAAAATCAAAACTTCATTAATTGTATTCTAAATCTCTTTTGGGTTTTTGCCACTATTCTTCAAACCACCATGTTTACCCATTCATCATCAAGTTTTTAATAATTCAAAATATAATTACATTTAGCTTGATAGCTTGTACTTTTATATATTTTTTAAAAGTACAGATCAGAATGTGTTATACAGTATATCTGATGATATAACATTATTTTACCTATATTATCACATTTTTTACAAAAGTTATTTGAAACATTGAAGTAGACACTTTGCATTTAATATGAAACACTTGTTTTTTATATGCAAATGATTATATATTTAAATAATAATGAGCATATATTGTAATGATTTTTCTTTTGACTGTTTAACACAGTGTGAAAATAGTTTTGCTATATCAAGATTTAATTTAGATACATACAATTATTTTATTCATTGTGTATTTCATATGCATGCTTTGTGACAAATTGTGATGGTTTTCCTTATATCCTGACAGTGTTTGGATTTATTATCAGGGCACGTAGAGTGGAAGTCAGATTGTGTAGTAGCACATTTTTGTCCTTGTACTATATATTGTGGCCTACAAATCTTATACACACTGTTGGCTCTGTAATACTGCAGTGAAAGAAGCAGCAGGAACAGCAGACATCAACTCTTTTATCAGCTTGATTACCCATTTTATATACTGAACAAAACAGCACAGTATACCAAATAATTGAAGCCATCATCGGTCAGACATTGCTTAATTAAATGATTCATTTACTGGGATATAGCCTGTAGTTTTGCCCAGCTCATTTGTTCTTGTAACCTTCTCATTTAGATGGAACTCAAGGACAGCATGCTTTGGTTTTTCGTTATATCTGCTCCTGTAGAAGACGTTTCTTTGGCTTCTCTCCAGAGAATCTCAAGGCTGATGAATCATGACAAGGTTTTCTAAAGGATGAAACTTGACTTGTGCAGATATTTCAGGCACTTGATCCATCCATCTTGGTCTTGATCGGTGAGCATGTTGATATAGTATGAGCTCAAAGATGGCTCACATTGTGTGGCGTATTAAAGAGAAATGTTCTCTTTAAATGTTCTATGAAAGGGATGTTTCCTGCTGAGAATAAAAAAGGTTTGCAACTTTTTTCAAAGCTTTTGTGTTGTGCTGAAAATCATTAATATAGTTTGGTGTTCCTGACCAAATGCGACATAAATGTCTTTTTATGTTGTGTTATTGTCAAATCTTGAATTCAGTCTTTTTATCAACTCTTTTTTCTCTCAGCGCATTTGTTTTTGGAAAAGATTCATCATAGACCTCTCTGATCTGAGCATACTCACTGCAATATTTTTAAAGAAACTAAAAGAAAACAAGTTGATGAAAAAGTTTTGGTAATAATATAGCATAACAAGAAATTCTTAAGCATTTTTTGATAGGTTGGGAATACCACAAGTGTAACAAGATGTGAAGAAATCCCCCTAAAGTACTAAAATTATCAAAAAGTTTGGAAGGTATACCATGTATAATCAAATTATGTAGTTCTTAGTCCAATGTGATAACATTAATCTATAGACTTTTTGGGAAAAATAAAATGACCAAAACATATCTTTAATTGTGAAATTGCAGAAAAGAGCCTGCTAAACAAAATCTATTTACAGAGTATTTTGAGTATTTTAAAACATGACCAAACTGTAAAAGGGTGCCATACATTGAAATCAAATCTTTAGGATCATTATTTCCCCAGGCCCATTCTAGCTCGCTTTACCCATTGCGCATTGCAGCCCATTACAGTTTTATGCACGTTATTGATTGTTAGTCCATTACCTGTGACCTCTATGAGACACCCAACACAGTCCTGCCCAAATTAGACATGGGTGACGACACATTCTGGTTGTGGTTTGGAGCAATATCATATTTTGCTGTTTGTGCATTAGACAGTAAAGAGATAATGAGTCTCTTATTAGTAGAAACATCAAACAAGAGTAGGAAAAGAGTTGTGCTGCTCTTTCTAGAACTCTGTTCCTCTGTGTGTTTGTCATAATTTAGTGGCTTCCTTTTTGCAGAGGACTGACTGTACTCTTTAAAGGCAAAAATGATGAATATGAAGTGAAGCCACTGTTTTGAAAGTCATGTCGGTTGTCTTTAAGAGCTGCTCAGACTCAAAAATGTGTCCTTGATGAGTTTTTGTGAGTCAGATTCCACAGAGAGCCTTGAGAAACCCACCTCTCCCAGGGACCTTCAGCATTCCAAATAACACAGATAATAACAGACAGATCAGCACCATGGACAGCAGCCTCACATTAGTCATGACTGCTTCACTGATCAACTAAGAGAGCTTGGTTATTATGATTACTTGATTAGGGATCAAAAATGCAGATACCTTATTTAGGGATGTAGGATGCATTTTTGGTTTTCTTTTGAATTATATATATATATATATATACATATATATATATTGTAATATACATGAATGAATAAGCTTTCCATTTATGTATGGTTTGTTAGGATAGGACAATATATGGCTGAGACATATATCTGCAATCTGATGCAAAACATTCAAAATTTTGAGAAAATCACCTTTAAAGTTGTTCAAATGAAGTTCTTAGTAATGCATATTGCTAATCAAAAATTGGGGTTTTCATATATTTACAGTAGAAAATATACAAAATATCTTCTTGAAACATGATCTTTACTTAATACCCTAATGATTTTACCCTAATGGCATTAAAAAATGAATAATTTTGTAGTTCATAAATTGTTGGCTAATGCTACAAATATACCCATATTACTTATGTCTGATTTTGTGGTCCAGGGTCACATATTCAGTACAGTTTTGATGTTCTGAAAAACAATGTCAGGATGTATAAAGAATAAAGTATATATAGAGAGAGAGTTTTCAGTGTCTTCTCATTTTTTGTGGACCCCTTTTTTGGACCCCACTGTTTTTATAGTCTTATTAATGTGTTCGTGTATAAATGCATGGATTTGGGACTTAGTGTGAAGTGTATGTCTACTTACATAAAATATAAAACTTTGTGCAAAAAGAAGGAAATTCAGTTTTATTTTTATTTTCTCTTTCTCTGTCTGTCTATATATATATATGTGTATATATATATATATATATATATATATATATATATATATAAAAACAGTAAATTTCATTATGGGACACCAGAGGGCAGCACATTCATATAGTTACTTAATACTTCTCTTGACTGCCATATCAAGACCTTTAAAGATATGTTATGAGTAAAGAATTCAATTTATTCTCTAATAACACAGAATTTTTAATTTACTGGATAAAAATAATCTAAGTGTAAAGATAATTAAAAAGGGCCAGAGACGAGAAATAATGTGTTATTGCATGCATTTTCATCTTCATTTTCACGATGGTGAATCAGGCCGGTGACTCAGAGAGAACAAAACTGAATTAGGTCATTGTAAAAAATGAGTTGCACAAACAATGCAGAGTGGGTGTATGCTAGATAAATAAAATAAATAAAAAGATGAGTGTATTTTTTAGGCAGAGCCTTTCTTCTGTCCAAAGGATGGTGTTGTTACTCATGATGTTTTGTAATTTCCCACACATTCATGCAGTGTTATTTGAACGCAACTGGACAACCCAAATTTCAGTTATAATGGCCTTTGGTGTCTGTGGTAGCAAGATGCTTTTGTCCTCTTGCATAGCACAAAAAGTGTTTTATATGTTCATAATGCGTCATCTTTAGAGAGCAATTATGAATAGGCTGCATAATTGTACTTGAGCTATTTAACAGAATCTTACAGAAGAAAAAGTGGTATTTTTCAGTGACAGCTGTCAGTCTGATGTGTTACGCAAATGCACAACAATGTGGTGCAAACTATCAATTGCAGTGAAGCCCAGGCGAGTGTAAACGGTGACTGTACAACCTCTATTGATTTAACCACTGTCATTGTAAATGGCCTTCGAGGCAGAGACTGATGCTTCCCCTGAATCCACTTCTGCTGGTTTTTAAAAACATATAAACAATGTAACGTTTTTAATCATTGCTCTTAGACTTATAACTGATCCTTTTTTTTAGCTTCACTGATGGTGTCATTTCTAAGTTGGGCTGAAAGTGGTCACGCTGTTATGTGTCATTTTCCTTTTTTCAGTTCATGAATGTGCCACGGCCCCAAAGGCAAATGCTGTCTCAGGAATTAAGCTTAACGCTGGCGGTGGCTGACTATGAATTTCACATTTCAATTTCACAGCATTTTTAGGTGGCGGAAACTTTAGACTGTGTAAGATTATACTGTCTGATCCAATCCTGTTTAAGACATCAAGTGAGCTCCTGTAGCTGCTCGGAGCTGGAAAACTTTTGACTATCCTCTGGACCATGGACCCATAGAGAACAAAATAATAATTGTTAATTGTGTTAAATACAGAGTTCTGGCATGAAACTATAGATGGTGCAGTCTTATAGGTCTAACTCAATCTGACCTACTGTAATGATATCATTATTATGTGGCACAGCTGATTGATTTTCTCCTGTAACGGTGGTCAATGAGCTCGCTGCTCAATATTTAAATATATTACTAATGCTTCAGAAACCCTCCACCTTCCCCAGCTCCACCTGTATAGATTTGCAACGAGGTGATTTATAGATTGGTATGTTCTTTTTAACACTTTAACACATAAGAGATTCACACATGTACAGTAACTTTAGTTTATAGGATTATTGGTGCTGTTATGAACCTCGAATTTTGGCACTAAAGATATTATTTGTGCTACAATGCATTGCTTGTATGTTATTGGAAGTTGTTTAACAACAGATAGCCAATCACAAACAATACAGTCCTTGCCTCATTAAATATTCAGAAGACAGTTAGAAAAACTCTCTTAATTTTGAGGGAAACAGATTGAGATTGCATTGTTCTTTCATTCATGGATTTTGCACATGTAGGTAAAAGCCAAGACTCAGGATGAGAAAAACCTGTGTTCTCTAGATCAGAGAAAGATATATCCACCAGCTTCAGTGAAGCTCCTAAACACTGTGATCTTTTAATGGGCTTCTTTTCTTTTGTGCATAATAAATGCCACTTTAATTACCTGCCAACAATAGTTTTCTTGGTAGAAGTGAAAGCAGAGGCAGGTTTGTCCGCCTCTGAGCTGCAGAAGGAACATTGTGTGGGCTTCTGTTTATCATAATATGCTAATGGTGGAAATAAGGTTGAACCGTAGAGCCTGAAGTCAGTTACACTACCCTTATTTACACAATGGAAATATCAACTAGCTCTAGCAACATCTGAAGAGAAACTCTTGGTTGGAGGCAAAAATGAACCTAATCCTTCACTGAGCGGTTTCTACAGTAAATGCAACTCTTGTGACTGTGACACCAGTTTTGAGTTCACTGAGGAGATCCTGGCCTTTCAGAGTCAACCTGCTGTGAACATCAGAGCATCTTCTGCTTTGATAGAGCAATGCTCTTAAGTAAAGCAATAAAGGGTTTCAGTTAAAGCTTTGCTCCAGCATCTCTGAAGTTTACTGTCAACTCAGAAGTGACAGCTTTGCACAAAATCTATAACACCCTGCAACAACAGATTGCTATTTTTAGCACGCTCACAATCTCGTCTTGGTGGTCCTCCTCAATATAAAGTCAAGCTCACTGTAAACCTCTAACTCACCATCTGTAGCTGTGGCATGAATAGGGATTCAATGTAAGCTGAAATGAAAACTGTTCTTCTGTAGGTCCATCCTGAGCTTGATGGTGCTAATCCACATTCCAGTGCATTGTTCTTATTCCATGAAAGAAAGCAAGTCATCAACATGAGGATGAGTAATTGACGGGAGAACTAAATCTTAAAAGGGCTTGCTGTGTATTTGAGATCATCTTTGGATGTTTAGTCCCGTTGGGAGCTTGGAGATTTTCAAGGAATTTCTCAGAGATGCTCATGTCTTTATTTTCAGCCCTAGTGTTGTGATCAGCATCCTAATGTTACTTCAGATACTTCAGAGTATGTGTATTCTGTGTGCATGTGTTCCTGCTCAGTACATTTTAAAAGGGCTCGATTGAATATATCAGTCGAATCCCCAGATACTTAAAGCTCTTTTAAATGGTGCCAACTTATTTCTGTCTCACCCCGAAGAGTCTGTCTACCCACATTACAGAAATGAACCAATGCCAACCTAACCGGTGAGGACCATTTAGTGCTGTGTGAAGACTTGTGAATTCGGTTTGGGATTCTGGAGGAAATGCCTCTGTTTTATTCACGAGAGATTTCTGTCTTTGATGGTTTAGAGCTTGATGCTCTCTTGGAAACCAGCAGACGAAAAACTTTATTTAAATAAACAGTATTTTTTAAATATCTACTTGAGATTGCACTTTTTAAAATTTCAGAATTAAAAAATAATTAAATGCTCAAGAATTACACATTTAAAAAAATTAGCAAAGGTCAGTATAAATCCAACATTTATACATCATACTGGCAGCAATAAAATAAACATAAAATTACTGAGTAGTCCTTCACATCAAGATTTCTCCTGAAAAACAGTGCATAAATATTGTTTGAATAATACTATTCTAATATATAAATATTAATAGTTAAATTAATATTGATTAAATAAAAATAAATATATTACTGAAAATATATATTATATAATTTAGATCTTAATTTTAACATTTTAAATAATTAAATGATTTAATCATTTTATATATTAACATCCTTTTTAATAACATTTGATTTTTATTCATGTATTTTATTCATGTATTTGTGTGTATTGCCAAATAATGTAAAACATAAATTAATAGTTAAATTAATATTCATTGATTAGCTAAATTAAAATAAATATATATGATATATTTTCAGATAATTTTGACATTTAATTACTTAAATTAAATTTTATTTACTAACATGTAATTTTCTATTCATTTTATTGTATTTATTTCCAAATTGTTTTACACATGTTTATTAATCAAAACAAAACAACAACAACAAAACAATTAAGAATTTTTTTTTTCATTAGAATTCAAAATTTTAAATATATTCTTATTACTACAAACACGTTACCTTAAAATCAGTTGATCTTGTTCAATGTATGATTATCTGTAGATTTTCTTACTCAAATAAAAAAATAAAAATAAAAATAAAAGAAATGTGTGTGTTCTAAATGTCTGTGAACTTCCTGAGTGGCTGCTGTGCAACCATAAAAGAGAGACAGAGCCCAGTCGGTTTAAGTGTGTTTATGAGAGAAGTAACAGAAGGAGAACAGAACACCTGGAGATGGAGAGAAAGAGAAAGAGAGAGGGAGAGAGGGAGAGAGGGAGAGATTGCTGCGCTGACTGGGCAGCAGCATGACGTGTGCTCAGTGTCTCGTGAATAAGTGCTGCACCGTTTCGTTCCATGTGGGTTTAATGTAGTTTGACGGCGACCTCTCAGGGGCGCGGAGAGAAAAGTGGAGGCTGTCGATGCACACGGTGAGGTTTTGTTTCACACTGTTGGGGTCAAATAACGGTAAAGCCTTTTTATCCTAATGCTGTGCATGTCCAGCTTACTGTATGCATGTAAATGAATCTTTAGGGTTGGTGTTGACATGCATGTCACGGGGGGACTCCAGTTCACTTTCACTTCTCTCTCTGTGTGTGTGTGTGTGTGTGGTGATGAAGCATGACTTCGGAGTAAATTCCTCCTCTGCTCTGGAATGCAATCAGTCTAAAACACTTAAAAAATCAAGCACATCTTTAATGAAGTGCATATTTTGAAGTGTTCTCTACTGGCACTGGCTCTTTTATTTTTTTTTTTAGACAGTGTCAAGAATCCGTCGGTTACCCTGTGAAGTCTTGTATTCATAAAAAGCATTGTATTTCTGATGGACTTTTATTGTTTGGTTCGTTACCTCTCTCCTCATCTCTTCTTCTGCGTTATTCAGCATCATGCTGGGCAAACACATTTCGAACCCTCTGGCAGCTTCTTCTTCCATATTCATGAGATCACATGTTTCTGTCTCTGAAGTGCAGGGCTAATGTCTGTGGCCTCCCGCTGAGGTCATTGTGTTCACGTCTCGGCTGCCCAGCTGTCAGAGACAAGTCCATGCAGATGAGTTGACCTGAGATAGATATCACTACACCTCTGACATCGCTTATCATTTTGATAATGCCTTTTCATATCGTTAGCGTATTGTTTACCTAAAGGACATTTTCAGTGTCTGGTCAGAAGAGCCTTTTGGAGGTTTTTAAATGTGCAGAAATGTTTTTATCCAAGTAATGTCAAAATATATTTATATAGTGCTTTTTGCGGTATATATTATTTTTATATCATGACAGTAATGTTTAGTATATCTTAATATCTTCATTTGTTAGCACATTACAGCTGGGGGATAATATAGTTAACATACAAAGATACAAGCATTAAAGTAGTATATTGTGCATTTAACTTTTTAATGGAGTCTCTTGTGCTTATCAGGGCTGTATTTGTTTGATCAAAATACAGAATTTTTTTTTATTGCAGTTTCTGATATTGGTTTCCAATTTTAATATACTTTAAAATATTATTTATTTCTGTGACGCATTGCTGAATATTCATCAACCACTACTCCTGTTTTTAATGTCACATGATCCGTCAGACATCATACTAATATGCTGATTTTTATCAGTGTTGAAACTGTTGTGCTTCTTAATATTTTTTTAACCTGTGATACATATTTCTTTGATTTTTTAATCAATAAATAGGTAAAAAAAAATCTATGAAGGGTCAGAGGTCTTACAGGGTTTAGAATGACATGAATTTTCATTTTTGGGTGAGCAATCCCTTTAACACATGCACTGATGTGCATCTTAAGACAAAACAAAGGCACTGACATGTTTTAAGATCAGCCAGTGCAAGTTTCTTTCAGTTGAAACAGCTCAGATTTACATTTTAGTCTAGGACTTGGCTTAAGCCTTAATCCCACAATTTCACAGAAAAGGCTTAAGATAGTCCCAGACTAAAATGCATGTTTGAGCTCAACTGAAAATATCTTGCTCTGACGTATCTTAAAATATGTCAGTGTCATTGTTCTGTGTCAAGATGGCCACCTGTTATGTTTTCTTCTAAAGCATTCTTGTTAAAGTTGCTTAAATATCTTAATTTAACTAAGGCCTAGTCCTGAATTAAGCTAAACACTGTTTGTGAAACCAGGCCAATCTGTATTTTATTTTGGCCTTTTCCCATAGACTTTCTATACAGACTCTTTTTGTATAGGCAGTTCAGAAGACCTTAGCTTGCATTGAACCCCACACATTTATTTAAATATCTATAGGGTTCAATTTATGTACTTAAACCTATTTATTTATTTTATGTTTTTTATTTGAAAAAAAAAATCTTTTTCAAATCTTTAAAAAAAACTTAAGTCCTGTCGTCATTTACCTTTGTCTCGATTCCAACCCGTATGACTTTTTGTATGGCTTTTTAAGTATGGAATATTTTTCCCACTCTCCTTTTTGCCCTGTGTTGTTTTGACCCTGAAATTTCCATTTCATTTTATGAGCAAAATCAGTTAAAAATAGTTCTATTGTGCGGTCAATGACTTCTCCTGCTTATTGTATATTCCTCCTGGTGCTGCTGGAGGATTTCTGGATTTCTTTACATGGGGACTGTTTCATTACATTCAGACCTCACATGCTTGCAATGACTGAATTATATTTCACTATTCACGCTCACGCTGACAATATTATTACATTCTCTATGCCTATAATGTGCTTTGTGTTAAATTAACTCTGATTATTCACAATGCTGTTGCTGTTAAGTGCTCCAGGTTAGCTCATTTATAAAATGACATCAAACAAATGGCATTTCAGATGATTTTCACATTGTAGGTGCATTTTTTCATTAAAAGTTCATGATTAAATGCATAGCATTTTACCAACTAGCGGCTTTCTAAAGTGAGCCTGGTCTTTTGAAGCGTGACTCAGAATTGACAAACGTATTCAGTAAGCGCTGTCAATCAAGTGTACTTCAGTTCCCAGCAATCATGTATTCCAGAGCGAGGCTGCTTTGTTTTGTAAATGCAAGGATGGTTTGTATAAATACTAAGCAAACCACTGCATTGCAGACCATTGCTCTTTTGCAGCTCATGCCGGGGCATTTTTAGGTTCAGGTTCACACATTCCCCTTCTCACTTGTTATTCATCCATATGGTTGGAGACTCCCAAAGATTCCTTTTTAAGTTCCCAAAACCTCACGTTATACTTTGAGAATGGTTGTCATGGTAGGGTTGCATTGAGTAGTATTGTGTGTTTTCTTATTAGATTGAACAGAGCTTGGTTGCAAAGAGGCAAAAACTCAGTTTCGTCCCCTTGCTTCATTCAAGTCAGAATAATTTTGTGTACGTTTGTTGAGCTTGTCGTTAGGAATCAGGATCAGGACTTGCATCGATGTATTTGCAGCTGTAGAATTTAGTGGGTAGGCTGTATGATAGATAGAATGGACTTTTTTAGGTTGAAGTTTATGTGAATATATTGAAAATCTGTCATCTTAGATAATCACCATTTGCTTTACAGTATTGCAACAGTCTTGCACTGTACAATGATTTTTTAAATGTTTTAAAACTTAATGTAAAAATGGCTGTTTAACTGACCACAACAGATGTGTAACTCTCTCTGAATGAATAATTTACAATTATTAATTCTGTATTACTAATTAGAGTCATTATATTTTTGTTTTGAGGTTAAAAACAAAAAAGTGTTAACTGAAATTAATTAATCAAAATACCTGGTGTTATTTTAAATACAGCAATAATAATAATAATTTAAAAAATAAATAAATACGATAAAATAAGCATATTAGATAAAGAAATTGGCAAGTTTTCCTTGATGATTATTATTATTATTACTAAAACATAAATCAGTAAATAAAGCTAAATAAAAAATGACAAAAGAACAAAATTACTAAAACTAAGAACACTGAAACCAAAAACATCCCTTCACCTCCCTTGGACTCACATTCTATCATGGACTCTATATCCCAGCATGCACTGCACACCCACACCTGTTCACATTCTGCAATCATCACCATCAGCTGTTGTTCATCACCACACCTAATCACACTGACTATTTAACTGTCTCATTCACACTCAGTTATTTGCGAAGTATTGATTTGCTCAGGCTATCCTTACCAAGCGTTTATACCTGTATACCTTTTGTATTTTTTGACCTCTGCCCGTTCTACCATTGTGTGATTGTTTGCTGCCGGCCTCAACCCTTTGCCTTGTATATCTGACCACGTCTCTGCTTTGTCTCCTCCATACCTGTTTGCCTGTTGATTTGACCCTGCCTGTTTTTTTAAATAAAGAGTTTTATGCATATGGATCCGAACGCTTCAGCTGCAATCATTACGATCACAGGATTTTAGATGAAGCACAATATAACATGCTTGTAGTTTTCAGGCTGTGTATGTAGAGATACAATGTTTGAGCAGTCGGAAACCCCTGGAAAAAAGTCTAACTCAAATTTTCTTCGTCTGGCACATCTATGACATAATGACACAGTGACTGGCATGTCTATGACAGGATATGACATGTGAACTGGCAGCGACTTCCCACTCAGTGCACATTCTGTCAGGAGCATTTACCTTATTAGATGATTCCTATTTTTCTTTCCTCTATTCAGTGCATCAGCTCATACTATCATACAAATGCAATGCACATTTCATTATTATCTGTCTCAAACATTCTGAACTCCCTTTTAGGTATTTTTGTTTTGTATTTACTTTAGACAGTGTTTCAGTTCTTGTCCAGTCGCCCGGATGCTGTGACTTGGGCTCTTTTTGCAGTTTTTACTGCTAAATTATTCACACAAACCTATTTTGATTACACAGGAAGGGGCATTATTTCCCTCTTTTTAAATGTTCAGGTTACATTTCAGTGGGTTTCAAAGGGTGCCTGACATTGGGTGTGAGTTCTTCACAAGAATCGTTTATTATGAATGTTAGGATTGATGTGATCGCTCTATTGTCTGAAATCATGGCACTGAAAAGTGAAAGTTAATCATGAGGAACTAATTTATTCCGGATTTCCGTGTTTTTCATTTAACTTTGGTCATTTTTCATTTAAATGCTCTGAAGTCAATAATATTTTGTTGAAAGATTTTATTATTATTTTTATCATTGGTGGTGGAGGATGTTTCTATAAGCAATGAACAAAACTGTAAAAGCCACTGAGTTGAATGAACTTGAACACCCACATCCACTGTGCTTGGACTTAGTTTTTACGTAAGACCTTACATAACCTTTAAAAGCAGAGTGAGTGAGAGCTGCAAAAAAAGCACAGTTTGACGCTCAAGATGAATGTGTAGACTATTTCTGCTGGTACCTATTGAACTCTGTAACAAAAAAGGGTATGCTTAGAAGAACACTGGACTCTATTGACTATTATTGCATAGACAAGACAAAAAAGGGGTGAACTGTCCCTTTAAGGAAATGATAATATTCCAAGAAAACATCTTTTGTTTTCAATATAAATATTCCCTATATATATAAGACATTCGTCCATATCTAGATGTGGCCATAAGGAGCTTACAGTTTGGTGTTTAATTTACACTCTGAAACAAGAAGTGTTTATTTTTATTCTCAGAAGAAGACAGGATATGAGTAGATGGCCAAAGGTGTTAATTACAAACACACTTTTATGGCATGACTCATGGACAGGTGTTGTCAGTTTACTTGAGTGGTTCATCATTCATCAGTGACATTTAATAGTGCAACAGTCTCATTCAGAATCACAAAGAAGGACTGTTGGCGCATACTTTGACTCCAGTGAATGAATTCATCAGGAAGGTTATGGTGTGGTGAAGGAAAACTGTCACACACAAAACAGACTGGAGCAGCCATCTGCCAAATAAATCCAGCATCCTGTGGCATTATGTTCGTCAGCCAGTTAAAGAGACTCCCCAAAGATAAAGCTTTGAAGCATTTTAGTTTGTTAGAAAATATTGGCATACTATAAATAAGTCAACGACTCGTAGTGCAACAGAGTAAACAATAAAATGAAAAGAAGCAGGATCTATTGACACTCTGGGGAATGATGTTAGATTTGCTGGTGTATTTTTTAAGGTTTTGTGTAGCTCATAAATGATGACAGTATGAAAAACATCAGAACTCAAGTGATGGCAGGCAGATTTGTTTACAGATTTGTCATCTTTTTATGTAGGCCTACTGTGAAGTTACACATATGATGTCTGAATCAAATAACATAGAGCTATCTTGATTAATAGACTTTAGACGTGTCATTTCTATAAACAACTTTAGTCTTCATTTGCATGCAATTATATAGGGCAGAAAATTAAATAATGTCAGAAATGAAGTTAGGTTCAAATAACAAGATTGATTAGTACTATGTATTTTCTGTCATGCAAGATTTGTAAGATGTTTTTACCTAGTTATAGATGCTTGTACAGTATCTCCTACTGTCAAGAAGTGCTTCTTATAATTTTACTTCAGTAACGAAGGTGGTTGTACATTTTGATTGGCATTTCCTGCTGGCAAGATCACAGTGCTTTTAGGGTGGCAAATTTTTAGGTGCTTCTCGTGTTTTTACCTCAGTTAAATAGTTAAGTATTTCCGGCAAAAAATGTGTTTGTCATAATTTTTATTGTAATTAATTAAGATGGTTGTACATTTCTCAGACGTATTTACTGCTGTCAAAAGGTGTATTAGATTTTACCTAAGTTGAACATTCTGACACATGTTTCCAGCTAACAAGAAACATTTAACGTTAAAGTAGTTCGTTTTGACCTATTTTATACAAGCACGGCAGTTTAAATTGTATTCTGAAATATGTTTCACTTGACTGCTGCGGCAACCTCTTTTAAACGAAAGAGCCTGTACCAGCTGCATTTATGCTGAGAGATCCGGGACGCCTCAATCTCAGAAAGAGGGGTGATTGGCAGATCTTAATCTGCATATACAGTATAATACATCCGATCGTTTTCTTTTACCTCACAAATATTATAATCACAACTGTTTTTGTTTTTATTTCGCTTATAACAAACCCAGTTCGCGTTGTTATGTAAAACAACATTTAATGTGTTTCTACGCGACAACTCTCCCCTTCAATCGGAGTGGATTCGTCCGGGGAAAGGAAACGTGAAAATCATAGCTGAACAGTTTGGGAATTAACGCTGTAACGGTTCCTCATTCATTCCGGTTATTTAAGTTAAAGACAACGGCTGCGTATTAAAAACGACGATTTTGGTTATCAAAAATGTAAAAGGTAAGAATTTCCCAATTTCTGTTTAGTGCATGTTTTCTCAACTTTTTATTTGCACCCTTAAGAATTGTTAACAGATCAATACCATTTTAAAATATACATTGAAATCGTATTTTCCACATAAAACAATGAAGTATAGCATATTTTAAGCTAAATATTGTTATGCACTTTGGTGTTTCAGAAGGACTTTTAAACTTTGCTTTCTGATACAGATGTAGTGCTCATGACTTGGTTTCTTTTATACAGAATGTGTCATGCCATAGTCTTAAAAAGGTACTGGGCAGTACTATGATACAATGATGGTAACAGATTGCAATGCCATAGTACGAAAGAAAGATAATACTATGGTAATATGTTATATGCTGTGGCACTGAAATAAATGTACCATGCTTTTCCATGAAATGCACAAGAATACCCTGCTATTACTATGGTATCAGGTCTAAAAACTCTTGGTAGTGCCATTGTACGTTTTTTTTTAAGTGAAGACAGGCATAGATACAGTCCCTAATTATAATGCATTTCACACCAAAATGTAATTTATATGCATTTTAATGCATTATGGTTTCTTAAATAAGGAAAAAATGATAATGGCCTCATTTAGGAACCATAGTTTCTTACAGGAAGTAAAGGCCGAATATATGTACTGTGCAGGTTTTGCAGTGTTATACAGTGTGTGTACCTTCCACAGCATTAACAGGAGTGATCTAACAGTGTGTGGCAGGTTACTAACCTGCCGTAGGGGTCAGTCAGCAGATTGTGTGATGTGTTGAGCAGGCAGATGGGCAGCCTGTGAGTGTGTGTCTGCTCACAGTGGGCTGCAGCTTACTGCACTTCCTCCTGTACGATTAACTCGCTCACGTTTTCGCCTGACTTCCTTACACACGCCTGAAGTGCAGCGCAACATGATGCCTGTTATATTAGCACTGACACGCATGACTGGCTCTAATGTTTTTTTGTTTTGTTTTGTTTTTTTCTTTTACTTTTTTAAAATTTGGGTCATATCCTGAGGAATTAAGCTTCCTAGATTTTTTTGTAGATAAGAGTCGGTGTAAAATGAAAACATACTGTAACTGTCAGAACTCAAAACTTCCTTCATTCTTACTTTTTGCTGATTAATGTTTTTGTGATGTATTTTGTCAGGATTCTTTGATGAATAGAAAAGATCAACATTTATTTGAAATCTTTTGTAGCATTATGCATGACTTTACTGTAACTTTTGATTTTTGACAGTTTAACCTGTCCTTGATTAATATAAATGTATGATTATGGTTATTATTATAAGTCTTACCGTTTAAATAGTGGTGTTCCACTGCCTTCACAAGAAATATTAACCTTTTCAGCTTTTCAACTTAAAGCTTAAAAGGTTCGCTGCTTAATATTTTCCTCATGTTAAAGCTTCTGCTAATTATAATACTTATAGTTAAGGTGTGAGTTTACTGTCATGATTGTTTATCTTTATGTATAATTATTTATATTCATTTCATAATGGTTTTTCAGTAATACTCCAGAGCAGAGCAGGAAAGAGCATGTGTATGAGAGAGCAAAATATGGATTTTTTGGTTATCTGATAGTGTCAGTTCTTTTGCATGTTGTCCTTTCTGTGAAGTCTTTTATGTAAAGTCCTGATGTTTTTTGTAGATGTTTATGTGCATGTGTAGGCTCTGTCCACCTACCACAGTGGTTCTCAAACACACCTGATTAAACCAAAACAAGCAATTCTGAAACAAATAAATACATTATTTTTGCACTTTTGCCAAATTTAAAGTGTGTGTTAATTTAAATCAATTAATTTAAAATACTTTTTTTAATACGTTTTTAATTATTGCATTTTTTAGCATTTGAGAACTACTAACCCAGTAGGTCCTATGACCTTCCTCTGGCCTCTAGGAAGCTATACTGGTTTTCTGGACAGAAGTTTTTTAAAGGATATCTTCTGTAATTCTCAACATGTCAGCACTAAGCCAAGGAAGTGCTGAACTTAGCTCAGGCCAGGTGTGGACTCGCTAAGCTCTTTGATCTGCATCTGTACTTGGTTCTGGACTCATGTAAGACTGAGCAGAAGCAGAACCATGTCAGAAACCCTCCAGCTGCCCGCGTTGCAGATCCAGGGCCCGGTAGATGGGGAGTGCAACGGATGCGAGGTGGATCCGGCCCTGTCCAGCTCGTCCAGCCCATCTTTGCGGCGCAAGCGCTTTAAAATGCGCCGTATGAAGAACGTCATGAGCGAGAAGGAGCAACTGGAGAAGGAACAACTTCAGAGTTCCGGAAGTAAGGAGTACCTGCAGCTTCCGTCCATTGAGATCACACCATCCAGCGACGAGGACGCGGCGTGGTCGAGTTGTTCCACGCCCAGCACCTCTCCCCAACGCAGACGCTTCCTCCTGCGCAAGTGGCTGAGAGGAGGCGAGAAAAAAGAGCACGGCAGTGAGAGCAGGTCTGTATGAGCACGAGACCGAACCCTCCTGCACTGCCTGATCTCAGCACACAAACACATCCATCCTTCACTCCCGCTGTCCATCGTGATTAATGTGCACCACTTCATTTGAGTCTTCGTGTGAGCTTGCTCTGGTACATTAGCCGTAGCAGAAAACCTTTGTGTTCGCCAGTGAGTGTGTTTTTCCCTGTTTTCTCTGGAGGGAATGAAGTCTCTGCTGTGACATTTATAGGCTGGAGGGAAGAACAAGCGACCGCTTGCTGCTGCCAGGAATGCTGACAGGAGTTTGTCTGGGGATGTCTTAAGTATTCATGACTCTCACTGGCTTTTAATAGACTAAAATACAACATGCAGTATATATGTTTCTGCTATGACCTAAACATTTACTTCAAGCAGCCTTAACAATAGCTGAAATGAGATTTGAAGTACACTACCAGTCAAAAATATGGACACACTTGACTGAATTTCTGATTAATGTTAATTTATAAAACAGAAATAGTTGGAACGAGGCATTATATTCTTACAGAATAAAAGATTATCCTCCTCAATCAACTGTATAATAATTTTTTTTGCTTCCATTGCATCCCAATTGTTTTTGAAAGAGTTCACCCTTCCTCATTAATATTCAAATAGAACGAGCGTGTTTGGCGTGATGTCCGGGGAGAGGGCCGGGTGCTCGGCAGCTCTGAGCCCTAGGAATTTTAACCCTCGGGCGGCGAGGGTAGGATGGAGCTTGGCGTCCGGCCTGTTCCCCGAGTGAGGTCTATCATTCTAAGACTTATTATAGTGCTTAACGGTACGGATTGTAGCCTCGATGATGTCGGAAATAGAAGACTAGGGTGAAAGACGTGCGTAGTGACTAGATTAGACTATTGAAAATGCAGAGACGGTCTCTGAAATTGATAACGAAATCACTAGAAATCAGGTGTCCCCAACTAAGCAAGCCAGAGGCGACGGCGGCAAGGAACCAAAACTCCAACGTAAGAAATGGAGAAAAAAACCTTGGGAGAACCCAGGCTCGGATGGGGCCAGTTCTCCTCTTCTCCAGTTTGATTAAGCGCAAGTCGAATAGTGCGAAGGACTTATGGTGTGTGTGGGCGCATTAGGTTCCGGTGGTCTGTTCGCAGAGCTCGACTAGGTGATCTGGGCTCCGATGAAGATCATCTCTTGAGCCGTCTTCTGATCTGGATATAGACGGAATAAGAGAGACGGACCGGTATTAGTGTGGGTGGTCTAGAGGCGGAGAAGGGGCGGTGGAGGGATGCATAGAACGAGATGCCAGAGAAAGGGAGTTTGCTCTATTTAAAGGAGAATCTCTTAACTCTGATAGGATGATCAGATAATAGGCTGACTGGGGGGCGAGGCGTCATCTGAAGTTAATCATTCGAACATACTCCTCCCGAAATTTGTTTATATCTAAACATCATTTATTTGATCAAAAATATTATTGCCATTTAAAATAACTGTTTTCTATTCTAATATAATTTGGCAACGTTTAATTTTCAGCATCATTACCTCAGTGTCAATCGATCGTTCAGAATCATTCTAAAATGCTTATTTTTGGTCAAGAAACATGTTTTATCATTATTAATGTTGAAAACAGTTGCTTAATGTTTTTGTGAAAACCATTTTTTAGGAAAGTAAAAAAAGGAATTTGTTTGAAGTAGAAATGGAATTGTAAAAGTCTTTACTGTCACTTTTGATCTACTTAATGCATCCTTGAATAAAAACTGCATACTTAAGTTTGTCATTTCAGAGATTGCCATCGTTCTTAATACTGGAAATACTTCTTATAAAGAAAACCTTTAACTGGTAGTGTACATGGAATTTAAAGTTAGCTATTTTACATGATTGACATGAATCAGTTATCAGCTGTGTACTGTAAGCCGTCAGGTGTTTGCTGGGAGAAAACCCTTTGATATGCACCAGTGTTTACCAATGTAGGGCTCTGCTATGTTGATCTGTTAGGTTGTTTTCTCACCTGCTTCCTTTTCATGCAATACGAAATAACTCAGGGAACCACTTCTGTGGTTGAATGCACAGCATGTTTTTTTATCATTTCTTTTCTTAAGTGTACTTTGCACACTGCACTGGATAATCATGGCAAGCTTAACTGGTTAAATGCATGTATTGTTCTGTTGTTTCAGTTTTATAACACTCTTGTCAAATAAGACACTCTCTGCTGTCCTCTAGTGGAAAAGACTAAACAGTATATCTGATAGACATTTGTGAACCTAGAAACACTAAACTGTCAAACTATGTGCACATTGTGTGTTGTATCTTGTATGTTTTGTTTGAGCATATTGTGTCACTGTAATTAAAAGGCATCACTGTGTGTGCAAACTCACCTTCTGTTGTCTCATTCAGTATGAATTGATATCTGGAGTGTACAGTATGTGTGTGTATGTTATGCTGTGATTGTAATCTGATGCTCTGTGTTACAGCAGTCAGCAGAGCAGTCTGCAGAGCAGCCATGAGGAAGAGTCCACGCGCTACCTGAGCCCCAACACCCGCGACGACAGGTACACACTCTGAGCTGCTTTGGTTGTCATGGTCAGTGGGTTTTACATGTTAAAGTATCTGAAAAGCTGATTTCATTGAGGCGTTTATGCATTATGCCTCTCTCACCGAAGTTTCCTCATTGGTCCAACAGGGGTCGGTGGTTGGTCAGCTCACAATCTGAGTGTATGCTTATAACTATTTACTTGTGATGGGAAAATATTAGCGCTGTCAAATGACTAATCACAAGTAATCGCGTCCAATATAAAAGTTTTTGTTTACATACTATATGTATGTGTAATGTGTTTGTTTATTATATATATGTATATATATATATACATACACACACATGCATGTTTTTTGTTTGAAAATATTTAATGTATACACATTTATATATATATTTATATTAACATTTTATATTATACAAAAATATATTTCATATATAAACAGTATATTTTTCTTAAATATACATAGTACACGCTCATATATAATGTAAACAAAAACTTTTATTTTGGATGTGTATGATAGCACTAGAAAATATGTGTTGTATGTGGTATTTCCTAAAAAAGAATGTCATGTGTGCACTTTTGATATACTGCTTTCGGTGTACTTTAAATGCGATAGCCTGTTTTTGCCTAAAAACAAGAAACCTAAAAAGGCCATTTTGATTTTACTTTTTATAATTGCTACCTTATTTCTTATGATGGACATTTTTCACATTTTCTTTTTACATTTCCACGGTTCTCATAAATGGAAGTTGTTATATTTGGGTAAACTGATACAGTGGTGAATGGAAACTACCATGTCTTTTGCATTCCCATTTGCTTCAATAGGAAAAGAACACAGAATTTCTAGGATTTTCCAATCCTAACAAAAACAAAAAAAAAAAAAAAAAAAAACAGCAATTAGGAGAGGGACTGGTATTTTTAAAAGAGAGAAAGATTTGAAATTCGCCATGACTCCATCCCTATAAGTATACATTAAATGTTTAAAGAAATTACATTTAAAATGGTTTATTAGGTTTGTGATGTCATTATTTAAGAGAGTTTTGATCTCTTTATTTTCTGATATTTGATGGGACTTTATATCTCACATTTGACTATTTATATTCCATAAGGTTATTTTATTTAATATTTAATTTCCTCTTTTATTTCTTGCTGTGAGTTGGGAAATATGCTAATTTGGTGTATTTTATGACACATGTTTGGCGAATTCAGGAATTCAACCTCTGTCACTTGGCAGTTTTTATTTTCTCATTTCAATCTTTGCTATTTCAGCAGATGCTGAAAAGTTGACACGTGAACTTCCTGCTGGCAGTTGGTTTTAGTCTTAGTGTCAGTTCTCAGTGTGGTTGAGAAGTATCTGTTTTTGGTGCTTCATGTTTTGCTTATGAAGTTGTTCTTCTTTCCGTGTCAAGTTCTGCATCTGTTGTCTGGTTTTGAGTCTGACCACAGATCTCGCTGCGGTATTGTGCCATCTCAAAAACAACTCTTGCTTGTTTCACTTTCCCATGACAGTGGACATGTAGAACATGCTCACGACTTCTTCTGAGACCATGTGTTTTTGTCCTTATCTCAGAAATATCATGAACTAAACCAGGTGCTACATATTTTGAATCAGCTAAGCAAGTTTTGTAGTAAACGCTCAGATTTTTAGCTGCGCTCGAATGTTCTTGTTGAGCCCAGCTGGTCAGAGAACACGCTGATCTTTGGCTGGAATATCATATGAGCATTTTTTTTTATCTCCAGAGGCTTGTTCATTGGTGCTTTTATTGGACCTCTTGGAACACTTTGTTCTTTCTTCTGTATTTATGAAATGTGTCACGTGAACATCACTGATTGTACGTTAATTGATATTGTTCATTGTTGCTAGTAACATTCTTGAGCATTATTTAGCATGTGTCTGAAAAGAGGTCATTTGTTTGTTTGTGCAGAAGTATGTGCGTCTCCACACCTGCTAAAGTCAGTTTGTTAAAGTCAGTATCAGCAGCTCATTTTTGTGCACTCAGCAACCTGATTTCAGCTGATTCCTGAGCTTATTTTTAAATCAGTTTTGTGTTGTGACGTAAAAGCAGTTAATGCTCATTAAAAGTGATGAATGTTCAGCCTGTTTGTGTCCTGTTGGGCTGAATTGATCACAGCAAAGTCCCTAAACTCTCATTTACACACATGCATATAAAAAGGTGCACTTTTGTATTAGTTTTAAATATGTACACTTTATGTGCTAATATGTACCTTTAAGGTACCAAAATGGACCCTTTAGGTACAAACATGTACCATTTGAGAAGGTACTGCCCCAGTGACAGCTTTTGTACCTTTATTTCTGAGAGTGTACTGGCTCCCTTTTAGTTAACCAGTATGAATATAGACTCACTTCAAATTAATAATGAATTAGCAAATGTTTTATGACAAGGCATGAATTATGTCTTTTCTTATGGAATATACATTATTTTAGTTCTGAAATGTAAATGCTGTTAAAATATTTAAAGGGATGGTAAATGATGACAATTTTCAGAATCCCTTTTAACATCAGTAATTACAGAATTTACTTTGAGCAGAATTTAAACTGAAAACAAGAAAATAATTTAAACTGAAAAATAAAAATAAAATAAACTGACAATATTTGTTTTCAATGAATATGTTAATATTAAAATTGTAATAAAAGATTATTTAGTAAAAAAATATTTATCAATTAAAAATAATTAATATAATAAAATATAAATTAAACAAATATTTACATGAACAATACATTTCAGATGATAATAATGTACAGTAATTTCATCAAATGTTTCTGGAAATGCCCCAGTATGTGTATCAGAAATATCAGGGAATTTATGATTTCCATGCCTGGTTATGAAAAACTATTCTTATTACTTCTTGGAAATTTCTGTAGCGAATGTACGATGCACTTTTTGTTGTGGTTGCTAGTTTTTTGGTCTAATATTTAATTGCCTTGAATGTGTTTTGCATGCAGTCTTGATACAATGTGTTTTTCTCCAAAATTTAGTAAAAAAAATCTAAAGAAATTCATGTCAAAAGCCTAATAAACCAAACCCTATAAACTACTTGAATGTCATATTGTTTGAATTCTACTTCCTGCAATTTAATTTACTATTAAGCATCCTACAGTACTTGCCAATCTGATTCATGTTCAGCCGAATCAACCGCCAAATGTACTCACCTTATCACATCTGTGTTTCTCTGGTTTTTATATATTTCTATGCATTTCTGGCTGGTAGCATGCGATATCTTGTGTGTCTCTGAGACGCTGATGGTCAAATTAGCATCTCTTCTGGTGGTCTGACCGCTACCACACCTCAGGTGAGGATACAAGCTGTACTGATCCACAGCACACACACTGAGAAAACACAGGATCTAGGACAAGAC
The DNA here is from genome assembly GCA_032359235.1 of Enteromius mattozi. Lineage (NCBI taxonomy): Eukaryota > Metazoa > Chordata > Actinopteri > Cypriniformes > Cyprinidae > Enteromius > Enteromius mattozi. The sequence goes on from JAUMHE010000059.1 coordinate 13,261,366, forward strand.
ACGACCTGCGCAGAGAAAGAGAGAGAGCGAGGGAGAGGAGAGGAGGGGAGGAGGTGAAGTGAGTTCAGTAATGAGGAGTCCTCATCCTGCTAGGGTGTGTGTGAACCATATGCAGTTCTACACGAGTTTAGAGCATCATGGTTCAGAGCAGGACTTTATCATGCACCTCACCTGTCAAACAGGGCTGTCACCCACGGGTGTCCACGCTCAGGAAAAGACTGCACTTTCGCCGGGATCCGTGAGTACTTCTTGTGTTTTTGCCACTAAAACAGATATACAGACTGTAATTGGCAGGAAGAAATTCATGGTCAGTTGATCCAGCCTGAATTACTGTAGCAGATACAGTTTCCCATGGTCTATTGAGTTACACTTTTACAGTAGAGACTGGACAGAAAGTTGAATAGAACTCCTAATTATTCAATGTATTGATACTGTAAGCCATGCTTGTGTGATAATAACTTGTTCTTTAGCAGTTTTGAACTGAAAGTCATATTTGTGAATTATTTCTAACCGTAACCCTTACCCTTTTAATACACATAATTTTAAAATGTTTTGTAAAGTTCTCAAATAACTGGAAAATACATTATTACAAAAAATGCTTAATGCATTAAAAACATGCAGTCGAAATGTGTAATATGTTATAGTGTATCGTAATTGTGGTTAGATTTATGCATGAGGTTTCAATAGTTCACCCCAAAATGAATGAATTATTCTCTTGTCATTCATAATCTGTTTGTCTTCTGAGCAACAAAAAGAGTAATTTAGCATAATGTACAGCACACTTTATTCCATGCAGTTATAGTGAATCAGCAGAAGCTTTTAAGCTTCAAAAAGGATGCAGAAGTACAATAAAGTAGTCCATATAACTATGAAGATTTTTAAAGTCATATACAATACACTCTTAAAAATATAAACACCAAAAGGGTGTTTTTGCAGTGATGCCATAGAAGAACCATTTTGGTTCCCCAAAGAACCTTTCAGTTAACAGTTCTTAAACTGTTTTGAAGAACATTTTAAGAGTCTATAGAATCTTTTTCCACTTTTCTGAATTTGAAAGGTTCCGTGGATGTTCAAGGTTCTTCACAGAACCATTGATGCCAATAAGGAATCTTTATTTTTGAAGAGTGTACCATTATAAATGATTGACCTTTGTGAATGAATCATTGAATACGTGAGTTGAAATCAATCAATTTTGTGAACAAATCATTCTGACTGTTTTATGAACTGGATTCGTTGAAAAGATTCTGATTCAAATGTATGATTCGGAAACAAATTGAACATTGCTTCCTCTATCGTAAATTCTTATTTCAAGGAAAGCATGGGTGAATATCAAACTTTTCAGTGAATACAGATTTAAAATTAGTCATGAAACTTGGAATATAATGCACAATTCATAGTTGTTTTATGGTACATTTTTGAGCTTAACAGCCACTGTCTTCTTCACTTTGATTATATTGAGAAGAGCAGCCAGGATATTCTTCAGAAACTGAAGGTTAGGAATGACATGAGATTGAGTCAGTGGAGGCAGAATGTGCATTTTTGGTGGATGTGGCCCTTTAACAAAGTGATGCAGTGAATTACATGAAAGTCACACACACGCACACATTAAGTGAGAGGATGATAGAGTGAAAGAGTCATGTCATGTTCTTCTGGTCAACACAAGCTCAGGGTCACTGTGTCCCTGTCACAGTAACTAGACTAAATGGATCTGTTTCTCTTCAGTCACAAAGCTTTGATGCATACAGAAGTGTGTGTGTGCGCGCATGCACTAGTGTGCCTGTTCTTTAATTAGTAGTTGTTCAAGGCAGGCTTATTAACAAGGAAATCACTCTGCCTGCCTCACTCTCAATTCCTCTGTGTATTTAGGGTGAGATCAGACCTTGTACATTGGACAGGATTTTTGTTTTGACATGATCAGCAACATTCTGAGTTGCCCTTTTTGCTATAGTTTGTTAGGAAATGCTTATGCTGCAAAAGAAAAGTGCAGCAAGCCTATAACAGGAAGCATACATTATTCACTGCTTTCTCTCCCTAAAAAAAAAAAAAAATTCTATATTTAACATTTCATTTTTCCTCACAACGTCCATGTAGTTTACAGATGGCCACAAAAGATATTTGCATGCTGAGATTTTAAAATGTCTGAATTTGTATAGGCATTTTTACACAGCTTAAGACTGCTCAGTGCCTGCTTAAATTATTCAGTGTAAAGGTGCAATGCATTAAAACCAGATTTTGCCTGTTAGGTCCCACCTCAGCCTCTAGTATCAAAATATACAGATTTATTTGCTATGTAAATGCCTCTATGCAGCATTAAATGATATGTGTAAAACACCTAAATGTCAATACAGAAGGTTTTTTGCGCTTGTGTGACAATTTGGCAATTGGTGTCTTTACACAACCGAGTTAAAGGGTTAGTTCACCCTAAGATGAAACTTCTCTCATTAATTTCTCACCCTCGTGTTGTTCCAAACCCTTAATACATTTGTTCATCTTTGGAGTTTTAAGTTATACAGTTGTAATTGCTGTGTAAAAGCATTTATGCCACCTCTAAGCAGCATTAAACAGTGCTGTCTGTGTAAAGACACCTAAAATCAACTTCAGAAGCGCTTCTGTGCCATCTTTACAGTGTAAATGTGGTTACTGGATAACAAGCTTGCTGGCATTATTGCACACACACACTTTTAAAGAACAACATCTATCTTTCCATATTAGATAATACCAGGGAACCTTTTTAAAATACTTTAATTTAAGTTGAGACTGTTTTCTCAGTGCCATCATCAACATGGAGGCTGTCAAAATTGTTGTAGGATGAGAAAGCACATTACTGCTTGATATTCCTCTTGTAATAATGTGTGAATGTGCTCAACATGCTCTGGTTGCCTCATTTGTTCTTGTGTTCTTATTTAATTGGCCAGATCCCTTTGAAAGATGTGCAAGCCATCTTTCATCTGAGATTAGACAGAAACCTGCAGCAGCAGTGTCCTGTTACCAGAGCTGAAGATTCATCAGAGAACTGCAGACTGATGTTATCTAACACCTCAATCAGATACTGCTCTCTCGCTCTCTCTCTATCTCACTCTTTTTTTTTTTTTTTCCACTGAGCTGTAAACAGAGTCCCGTCTCTCATAGTAAGCTCATATGCACTTCTAACTTCCAGTTTAACAGACTCTTTCTTCAGCCATTCGTTAACTCCTGTTTGGACATCTGTCTGTCTGTCTGTGGACACTGAGTTGCTTTACTTGCAGATTAAACTAACTCTTAAAGTCCTTTGGGTTCTTTGCCAGGAAGAGTGGGCTGTATAGAGCTAGTGAAAGTAGGTCATGAGTGACTGATTGAGTTCTCCTTCCTGTGTGGGATTCACCAGTGCTGCTGTATAAATCTCAGTAAAACACCAGAGACCTCAGCGTTTGTATCCTAAGTCATCTCCTCAGGAATCTGTGAGGTACCAGTAGATCTGCATGGAATGTACACTGAATTCCACAGATTTTCATATATTTTGAGCACGATTCAACAATTTGTTATTAAAGAAGTTTTACACACAGGTAAATCTGATACTATTTATAGTTACAATCATGAGTAAGAGTGTAATACTGTAAATCTGCAGAGCGTTCTGCATATATATATATATATATATATATTAGGGGTGGGCATAGATACATTTTTTTAATCTAGATTAATCTAGATTAAAATGGCTCATTTGAATTCTGCCAAAGGCATTCAGAATATGTGTGCTA
>JAUMHE010000059.1:13265199-13298701 GCA_032359235.1 Enteromius mattozi
GTTTACTACAAATAAAAAACATAATAGTTAAACTAAAGTAACCACACATTAACATGGTTTTGCTGCACTAGCCATTTCGCTTCACCATGGTATTTGTGATTATACTAATTGTAATCAATCTGAATGACGATAGCAATGCACACATACAGAGCGCGTGATCTCTGTGATGCCCAGATGTACAAAACAGACCCTCTCACCTCTGTAATAAACACAGAGATTTTAGTCCCATCCGAAATGGTACATGAAAATCACGGACGACAGGTGATAAGAATCGAAACTCACACATAGTTTAGAAAACTAGTCCCGTCCGAATAGGGCTACAGTGCAATTCAGGACCGCGCTAAAATATCAAGGTGAAAGTCATCATAGCTTTCGTAATATAGATCCAGCTCCCAACCCAACTTTATGAATAGATTAACGGAGATATTTTTTTTATCACGCGATAAGAGTCTCGCGTTAACGCAGCACGTTAACGCCGATAACGGCCCATCACTAATATATATACATATATATATATTGTATGAATATTTTGTATTTTAATCATTGAAATCAATTTTTTTTTAAAAAAGAGTTATAGCTGCCAGTAATAGTTTTTTTTTTTTTTTTGCAATATTTTGCATTGGCATCAGATTGGCCAGATTTTGTTTCTCTTCCAGCATAAAACTCTACATAGTAACAATATTAATAACTTATACATTTTTATGTATATTTCCAGTAAAAGTAAGTAAAATATAAAATAAGTGATCATTTTAATAATTTTGGCCTCCTATTATAAATAAGTAATAGCTTCTAACCCTCTGAAATCTTTTCACTGGTTTAATAATCTGTGTTGTTTTTGCTAGTCAGGGTTGTGTGCAGTGCTTGGGTTTTTTTCTGTGTGTGTGTGTCTGTGCATGCAGGGATTAGCTGCCTCACTTCACTTCTCCAGAACACTCACTAACCGAGCCTGACAGTCACCTCATCACCTGACTTCTCATGCTCTCTTCTCATTGGCTGGCTCCTGTCAGCCTCCATGTGGCAGTGAGCTCATTGATGCAGAGGGGGCGGAGCTATGTGGCAGCTCTCGGAGGCGGTTGGGCTGCGGGGCTAAACATAACAAGACTGGACCACAGAAATAAACTCCAGCCTCCGCTGGCCCGGTTCCGCAGGCCCGCTGGAGTCAGAGATCCTCGTCTGCGCTTCCCCACTCAGACCCCCAGAGACCCAGCAAGGGCAAAGGAGCATGTGCAACCAATGACGCAACCGATTACATGTGCAATGCTGATATTTCACATCAGCACTGACCTCCACTGATGCTGGGAAATTCTAGAAGCCCTGTTGATGAAATGATACAATTTAAAAAGATTTTTCCATATTTTAACATATTCCTTATTTGGAAATCAACTGCCTTTGGGACAGTTAATATCATGTCTCAGATCATTTATGAAAGGTTATAGGTTGTGCCAAATTATATAATTTAATCCCAAGTTGGAGTAAATGCAGCAGTTTTTAATTTTGTCTAATTTTGTCCTTACAAACTTTATTGAACTTTTTATTTCCAGATAAAACTGTTTTAGACAGCATGCAGTGTGTTCACAAACAGGGCCTGCGATGGAGCTGTCCATTCAGCACCACAGTGACATGCACTCTCTCTGATTGGCTAATGCTTTTACAGGGGACTCGTTCTCTGCATAATTGGAGAGTGGGAATTATATGGCATAATTTTGAGGTTTAATGGATGTGTTTAGCAATCTTTGTAAATGGGCATGTGTGCTGGTCATTTAAGAAGTATCATAATATTTTGAAATTTGGTGTCTTTTTATGTCTCACATGTGTATCTACTTAAGAATTTCACATTTAATTAAATGTGTTACTTGCCATTTCGTTGCAGTTTGTGAAATTTACTAGTCATTTCTGAATGAAAATTGTTTCTACACCCTTTCTTTTCAGTGTAGTTGTGTTCACACTGACAGTGACTAAGTCAGAGATGTTTGTTACTGGCTGACAATCAAACGCTTTACTGCGGTAGTTTACAATGGTAGTTCGTCATGTATATGCATATATTTTGTTGCATTGTCCCAGGTCTTGACTCAAATCACTAACTCACTCACAAAATCACTTCTGGTTATGCTGATGCTGCACTGTCAGTTTAAACACTTCTTGTTAGGGATGCAACAATGCACCCTTAGCCGCTTAAAAATCGATACAAATATGTGACAATTTAAATCCCAGAAATATGACCCATCAGAGCGTATCCTACAATTGCACCTCTATCGGCAACAAAACATTTTCATATCTGCATTTTGTACTCTTTTATCTGCATCGTCATTCGGGTTTCGTGTAAAAATAGGTCGTAATAAGGTGCTTGCACAAATGAGCTATAGAGTCGTTTTTTGTTGGAGGACATGCTCAAATTGTGATACAGTTGGGGGTGGGAGTTTATGTAAATGTACATAAGAAGTTTAGATGGTATTTTCTTTTCACCTGGCCTCTTTGTAATGCATATTAATGGAATAGTTTACCCAAAATTGAAAATTCTGTCATCATTTACTCACCCTCAAGTAGTTCCAAATATGAATTTCTTTGTTTTGCCGAACATAAAGGAAGATATTTTGAAAAAAGCTTGTAACCAGGCTGTTTTGGGTCACCGTTGACTTCCATAGTAGGAAAGAAAATACTATCAGTCAGTGTTGACCTAAAACAGCTTGGCGACCAACTCTTTTCAAAATATCTTCCCTTGTGTTCAGCAGAACAAAGTAATTCATACAGATTTGGAACTACTTGAGGGTGAGTAAATGATGACAGAATTTTCATTTTCAAACTATTCCTTTAAAGTAGTGTTCATAAGCAAGAAAACACTATATAGCTGCTGTGAATATGGAACATTTTCTTTTCATTAGTTTGTTTCCGAATTAGTTCTCTTGTTTTTTGCATCATATCTTGAAATCAGAAATGTGAATCATATTGCATTCTGATTTGAGTGAATTGTTACATCCCTACTCCTTTTGTATTTTTTGTTCGTATTTGACCGTAATTGTGTCGAGTAGGACGCAACACATTTTCTTGGTACAGAAACAACTTTCCTAAAATAAGAGAGAAATAATAAGTTGGAATGCTATTCATGCCCCAAAAAACTCAATTCGAACCATAAAATTTTATTGGCTGATATAAATGGTCCAACAAGGATGTTGATTCAGGAACACGTCATACTTTGCAAAATCATAGTCACTGTATTTAAGAGTGTTTTGAGACAGTGACTCAGCAGTGTCTTGTCTTTTATACTCCATCAAATCTGAACGTCACATCCCTCTGCAATGAACACTTCCATCGCTCTTTACTGGCAAATACAGCCTAAATGCATGTCAACATTTAAAAAAAAAACATTTATGTGCTCAGACAGCTTGTAAATGTTTCGATGACCTCTATGTCGATAGGATCAGCAAAGCACTGCTAGCCTGTACACGTGACTAGATATTTGGCATAATATCATCAGTGTGTGTGTGTGTGTGTGTGGCATATAGCAGCTCAAACTGGAATAGAACAAGACAACAAACAATACATTTCTCTCATCCTCACACACACGTTGCTCGCAGTGTTTACCGTCCATCTGTATTAAGGGATTAGAGGACCAGCTGTCGACTGCCTCATAGTCTTTCACACACAGAGCAGCAGTGAAACCGGACAGGAATCTCTTTGACTCAGGAAGGAAGCAGGGGGGGAGTGGCCTGAAGGATCCGAGCATGCTCAGTGAGTGCCGGATTGAGACGAGAGCCGCTCATGCCCTCATCTGCAGGAAGAGAGAGAGGCTGCTGCATTTGAGAGAGGTGCATATGAGCGCTTCACACACAGGATGTGGAAGTATGGCTGGCCTGGTACTTTCATGCAGAGTGAGGCATTCTGAGTCAGGTTGATCGCCTGTGCTTGGGATCACCCGAACCCACTCGGATTAACATCCAGCTCGGGATGCCTTGGGAAAGGCGGCCCGTGAAATGGGAAGATGACACTGTGGGATCAGGACAGCCTGTACTGCACTAATGAAAGGCTTCAAGCTCGCCTGGTAAGATAGACGGGCAGATGCCAACCGGTCTTTCATGGGCCTCTCCTCTCTGTGCAGCGCTGGTTTGTGTATACGTCGTATTTTAGTGTCGCAGGAAAGAGATTTTGGCTTGCCGTGCTCATTCTAAACACCTGCATTGTGTGGTATGCGCTCCGAATCTGTCGCTGTCAGAGATCTGCAATGACGTATTAGTGTCCACTTGTTTACATCGACCAAGAATGGCGTCGACTTGGTCTGATGACTGAATTCATTCTCAATAGCTCCCTGCGATTGGCAGTCTCACAGCTGAGGCCGAGATGGTTGACTTTAATGTTAAACTTTTAATGGTTATGTAACAGTGCCCTCTCAGATGGCATAATGATTAGATAGCGTTGGATAGTGGAAGCTTATTTAGGAGCACTGAGTTCTGAACAGATTAGTCTTTGAAGTGACAGCGCAGTTTTCATGTGATAATTTCATATTCTTTTGGAGTGTTTTGCATCAATCCTAAATTCAGTTTATTTATTTTTTCTTTTTCGTTTCATATTTACACTGCTACATATGAACAAAACAAAATGTTGACGTGTGCTCAAAGTTATTTATGATAAAGGTGCTAACTGGTAAAATGAAATTTAAAAAATGTGGAAAAACGGTTATGTCATGTCGCTTGACTAAAGAGTTTTAATTTGAGCTGTGTTTTCACACTGATCTGTGGCACATTTTTTGTCATTTGTAATGCAGTACTGTGTGTTTAAAGTCACAAACAGGCTAAATGCAAAAGTTTGGAAATTATGTTACTCTAAGGTGAAAGCTGATAAAGCTTGACTTATCTGAGCTTGTGTCTCGATCTTGAGACATTTAAAAATCACATAAGAAAAAAAAATCCCCACAGAGAAAGATCTGACAAATTGAAGATGATAAAAGCTCAAACACAGGTAATCAAAACATTTCAGCCCTGTCTCACAGCAATTCATACATATTTTATGAGGTGGCTAATTCGTACAAATTTGTAGGACCTCCCGAATTAATAAAATATTTCACGAGTTGCCAATTCATATGATTTTTACTAATGACCTACACCTAACCCCGCCCCTAAACCTACCCATCACTGGGGTTTAGTGAGGTTGTACGAATTTGTACGAATTAGCACAAATTTTCCACCTCATATGAATACGTACAAATTGGTCGTGAAACTGTGACATTTTTATCGTAAAGAGAATTTGCAAGAAGTATCCTGCTGGTTTTAAATTAAATTAATATTTGTTGATTGATTATAATATATATGTACAGCAAAACTTTGTTTAGTTATTATTTAATTCATTAAAATGCCACTAAATAGCTTGACCACTAGTTTTAATCAGAGGTTTCCCAGACATTCCATCTTCTCTGCCATTGGCCAAAAAAAAAACAAAAAACAAAAAAACAATCCCGCCCCTGACTGACTCACATCCATCAGTTGATGGAAATTAGATCAATAATACCACTCAATAAACTATATTGACTGACTCGTATCCAACTTATTTTGCAGCACAGAAGTATTTTCTGTGAATGTGTGAGATTCTACACTTTGAATTACCATTGTGTATGAAATGTGCTATAGAAATAAACTCCTTCTGATTCCTTTGCCACTGTAAATAAATAACTGCAAGAATAAAAAGTAGTTAAAGTATTTGTGCTGCAAACCAGTGCTTATGACTATGACAATACATTAAATCAAAATGATAAAAAATACCAGTTTGCAATATCAAGCAGTATACCAAGCTGTTTTGTATAGCTAAAATATCTGGTAGTGGATGAAACGTTCAAGTACAATAGCTACGCCTCTTACATTAAAAGTAAGCAAATACAATGGTACTGTAATTCTATTGCAGTGTATTTTGTGGAATTACCAGTATATGCCAAAATAGACAAGATATTACCATAACACATGTTACAAAAAAATGGAATCTCTTGGTAATTTAGAATTGGTTTTTTTTATTTTTTGTGGGTGGTTAATGTTCGGTTTTTCCCTTTACTGCCGTATCTGCACAGAATTCTGCTCATTAGCTGCTCTGCGGTAACAGTGTGAACAGTCTCAACATCTGTGTGCTGTTGTGTCCTCCTCTGGGACTCCTGCTCCCAGCACTGCAGAGTGTGTCCTTGGATCGGGGCTCTCACTGTGTCCATCTGTGTGTTTACTGCAGCGAAATCCAAGAGACATGCTGATATGCAATTATGAGTCCCTCGTGAAAGCTCATCAGAGATTTACTACTCTTCTTACCATTTTGTTTACTTTTATGTGATTAAAAAAAAAAAGCTGTTTGATAATCCAGATTTATAGTGTCTGTTTAGTAGAATACAGTACGAAGAGAATGTACTTCCTAAGGCAGATGTGGTCACATGACCAGCTCTTGTGTAGTCTGTCACAGTCAAAGAATGCTATTGGGTTATACTGCACAGTATAGACTGCATACTGTTAAAAAAACAGTGTGTGTATGTAGTATGGAATCTGATGGTGGTATGCTACATTATTTGTTGACAAAACTGTCCAAAAGTTTTTAACCTTAGTAAAAAGTGCAATATGTAATATTGTATATTCATGTGGTTTGCAAATTGAGGATGAGCAACAGCAGTTTATTTATCCACAATTGAATATTTCTCTAGTTACAGATCTTTTTACATAGAGGTGTTTATTTTTCATTTTATTTATTTATTTATTTATTTTTTTGGTTTAATTATTTTCGTTTCTTTCTTTCTTTTTGTCTGGGTAGAATCTGTGATCCCTTGAATGTGCTGTTTTTTCCCACCAACTGGCAACCCAGAATGTCAAAACGCTATTGGGCAGATTCACCAAAACAAAGACAGATCATACAAAAATACAAAGAATATTATGGTTGATTCCTAATAGTTCATTTGTCTCTTGGGAAATAGAGGTCAAGTTCATTGCATTATGGGATAAACTATTCCCAGCAGGGTGCCCTGAAGTATACTGTACAGTTTGGCAGTTGTACAATAGTAGGCCTGCTGGGAATTCTATGCATAAAAGGTTTTTCATGCTTTTCACTGTATACATACATTACTGTTTGTTATAAAGCTTTGCTTACAGTAAAGATGGTCTGTTTTTTCCCGTTATGTTTGTGTTTTATTCTCTGTGGTGGTTTGTTATGCAGTAACCCATCTGAAAAGCATTGCCATGTATTACACCACCCTAACTGAGCAGATTACAGGCCTATTTTAAGAAGAGATGTCTGTCTCTCTTTCTCTATCTCTGATTTGGTGTAGATCAGTTTTATTTGATTCATACATTGATGGTCTGATTTGATCTTTGTTATTTTATTGTCTTTTTCCTCTCTCTCTTTTGCTGCTATGTCAACATTGTGAATCGTCAGATTATTCTTAAGTTATGATTACAATCTGATATGACTCGTATTTGATCTCTGTGATATTAGACTCTAATTTAATGTAGTTGTTTAAAGATAAAAGATAACTATAATTTATGGCAAAAGAGTGCTTCACAACACTTTGACCTCTGCGCAATAATATTATCACTCCTGAGGAGTGATGATATTACTGCGCCAAGGTCGAAGTGCTTCGAAGTGCTCCTCCGCCATACATTATAGTTACATTTTTTTATGCACTTAGAAGCGTCATGTTTTATTTTGTGTCACCATACTTACTCGTGTGTCTAGTCATGTAACCATCTTTAAATAGGGAAAACCTGGAAGTGTTTGGTGGTTTCTAAATTCAGTCCCTGTTTGGGAATGAATGGAGCTAAGCTAAACGGTAACATACTGTGATTAGGTTCACGCACTGAGACGGGAGAGATATGTATCAACTCGTCTAAGTTGAGGGAAGAACATAGTGGAATATTGAAAAACGTGGCGTTTTCCTTTAAATGTATTTGAAATACATGTACTTATTAAAATGCCCTGCAATTGTACTTTTTAATATACTAAGCTGGTATACTTCAAGTCTGCTAAACTGAAACAATTAATTTTGTACTTAATGCACTTTAATTGTGTAGAAGTAGTGCTGATGTCCAATTAAAGACATACTTAGTATATTTGATTGTGCTAAAGTGAAACTATTGCAAGTATACTTTAGGTACACTTAAAATATTTAGCATTTAAAGGAATACATTTAATGAATTATAATTTCAATTAAATTTGCATTAAATTTTAGGCTAATTAATAAGATACGTACATTGTGCACAAGTAATACTCCAACTAAAGTTTAATTTAATTTTAATTTAGTTTAATTAATTATATGTTAATATATTTGAACAGTACTTAGTATGAAATAAATGTATTTTAAATAAATTACATTTTAAATAAATTACATTTTTACTAGGATATTCCAGTCTTCAGTGCTATGATTCTTCATAAATTATTCTGATATGCTAATTTGCTGCTAAATAAACATTTCTTATTATTATCACTGTTAAAAAAAGGTTTTGCAAAAAAAATTCTTGTTTAAATAAATGCTGTTTTCAAGTTTCTATTTATCAAAGAATCCTGTAAAAAATGTATTGTAGTTAGCAATTTTTTTTCTTTTTGAGAACAACTGAACACCAAATCAGCATATTAGAATGATTTCTAAAGGATCATGTGACGATGAAGACTGGAGTGGTGAATGACTGCTAAAAAGTCAACTTTGTCATCACAGGAATTCAGATTTTTGTCTCTTCTTCTCATCCACCAAACAACTGCAAGTCTCACTGTTAAGAAAAGTAACTGCACATTGCTCTTCAACAAGGCACAGGATTTAAAGCATCATGCAATATGCAATAGTAATATTGGTAAGAATACAAGTCCAAGAGTGTATGTGTGTGCAGAATATGCTGGCATACGCATCGCAGGAATGGAGGGAGAGTGAGCGAGCAAGAGTGAGAGAGGGGAGTGGTGTGATTGGACAGGGGGAGGGGTAGAGAACCAGAGACTGGCTTGTTGACGTTCAGGCTGCTGACGCGAGTGGCTTCATTCAAGAAACCCATGAATATTAAATCAACCCCAGCCGCCACACTGCGCCTCACAGCAGCCGGTTTTCACGCCAGCTCACCGTCCTTCTGCCCCCGCTGACCCTGACTTAATGATAGCGAGTGACTAATGGGACCTCAGAGGAAACAGCCATGCAGAAGAGAGAAAAAATAAGAAAGACTGCTTGATAAAACAGGGATGCTGGATTCGGAGGTGATAAGCTCCGCCTCCTCTTTTCCTCCTCTCTCGTCACATCACTCCATCCTCACACCGCAGCCGCACTGAATGAATGAAGCAGAGCCCAACGCTTTCCCATAGCCTCTCATGGCAACCAGGTTTGTCTGTGTGTGATTTTTGCATGGAAATCATAAAGAGAAGCCGTTGTTTTTGCATTTGCATGATGGGCAGATGTCCATTAGCGACAATTTCCAGTATTTCAGTTCTCACATATGCTTTTGCCACCTTGCAATATTTAATAGAGTAATTTCTTTGGCCTTACCAGCAAATAAAACCATTTTTCATCCAATTCCAAGCAGTTCTTTTGATCAATTGCTCGATTAAATATCGCAAAGTGGCAAAAGCATCCGTGAGCTGGATGTTTTTAGAAGAGTATCTGATATGTGCGATTTGATCAGGGCAATGCATCACATTTGCTGCATGTGGCAAGCATTTTCACCCCTTCAGCGAGTATGAGAGAGATGTTTATCACTGCTTTTTGGTCTCTGTGACGTGGGCTAGCGTGAGAAAGCTGCATGGATCTTTCGACTGGTGGTTTTAAGAAAATGTCTTAGACCATGTGTTTTGTTTGTTTGGTCTCAACATTTAAGCAGAAGTGTGAAAACTGCATTCACACATATACTGTACATGTGCCTCTGTGGCCTGTTACTAGGCCCCTCGTGAGCATCGATATGACAGGTGAAAGGTGAGGAGAGCCGTGCGGCCGCCCACAACACCAGCTGTTTTCTATAGAGCATTTGATAAAGACCTTTTATTTCATTATAGGCATGACGAGAGGGAATCTCTTTTGCACGTGTGTGCATGAAGCTCTCTCTAATATCAGATGGTGGACGGCTTTTGCAAAAGACATGTTTTGAATGGATTAGCTTTTTTTTTTTCACACACTTTGCACAATATGTTAGTGTGTTGCAGTTTTATTTTATTATCATTGAGATACTATATATATTTAATTAATAAAAGAAATTTGAGTTTTTGAGTTTATTTACATATTTTTTTATAATTATGTTTATTGAGTTGTAATTATAGCACAAAAAGACAGAAGTACTTAATACATGCTAATAAAATAATGATAATATAAAATAATAAGATAATATCAAGATGTGTAAAAAAAAGAAAGGAAAATTCATTGTAAAAGATAATTATAAAATTATGATATTCTTAGTAATTATGTGTTGTGTTTTCATTATGAAATGTGTATTCATTTTTTTTTTTTTTTTGTTAAAAGGGAAATGTGGCCATGCCAACTATGAAATATGTTTATATATATATATATATATATATATATATATATAAAATACTTATAGTTAATGTTTCTTTTATTTCAGGTAATGACTTTTTAAGGGTTTTAGTTTTAGTTAACTATTTTAAACGTATATGTATATATATATATTTTAGTATGTTTTTTGTAGTTCTCTCAAATTATTAATTGCATCCAAAATATATAGCCTACACACACACAAACACACATATATAGTACATATTTTGAAAATATTTTCAGTTTGAAAATTGTATTTAAATGTATATATTCATATGCATATAATTTTTGTTTAATATAAATTTTTTAAATAAATAAACATAACACATTTTTGTTAATTATATACATGGTGTGTGTTTATATATACATAATAAATATACACAGTAAACACTCATGTATTATGTAAACAAAACTTTTAAAGAATTTTAGATGCAAAATTTTTTTATGCAATTAATCGTTTGACAGCACAGCACTAATTTTTTAATTTATCAGTAATTTATCAGTCTATATTGAGCATTTAATTATGTATGCTTGTTTAGCATGTTATTAATTATTTTTACATGTTTGGCTTTTATCTAAATATCAGTTTTCAGACTGTACATTACTAAGTTGTGATGCTTATTATTATTGTTATTTAGACTACTTAAGTAGACTTTTTAATCTGGAATTTAAAATCAGCAATTTAGCGATTCATTTACCAGACCTGTTGCTCCCATCCTTATTTTGTAAATTGAATGCAATGATGTAAAAGACAACATTTAAGCAGCTAATCTAACAGATTGTTGACAGCATGACTGATGTAGATCTATGCAACGGTAATTTGATGCCACTGTTTCTATAAAGGTTTTATCTGCAGTGATTTATTTGCCGTCAGGAATATGTGGACTTATGTTCTGGGAGGGAATGTCTGCGTCTGTGCTTGAGCGTTGATGCATGGGTAAAATCACAAGTGCATTAGGCTGATATCATGAACCCAGAGAGATTGTGAGGTGTTTTATGAGTTGCTGTATTTTATCTGCTCTCTCTCTCTCTCTCTCTCTCTGTGTCTCTCTCTCTCTCTTTATCTCTTTTTTGTCATGCTGTGTTTGTTTTTCCAGACGGGCAGCTCTTAGCTCAGGTACAGAACATTAATAATTAAGATAGTGCTTGGTGCCCTTTCTGAGGGACAGATGAAGGGCTGACAGCAGGAAGATGGAGGATTGCTGCATAGAGAGATTGAGACAGAGATATATGAAGTGGTTCCCCTTTTGATTAAAAAAAGCTTTTTATTTTCTGTTTTATCTACATCCTCTTGACCTTCGTAAGCAAATAGTCTGATTCTGTGTGTTTGAGGTCAGCTAGTGAATGCCATTCTGATGGTTCTTACCAGAAGATAACTTAATTGTCTAGAGAGGTTACTCTTCATTAGCCTAGAAGAGTTAATGGAGTTCTCAGTGATGTATTTGAAGTATCATCTTTACTTGAAATGACTCAGTTCATTTGGTACTGAAAATTTAGAGATGTATTTGAGTTCATACTGAGTTTTTGATTTGCAGGTAGAATTGATTGAGAAATCTAAGCATGAGAACTTGTTGGATATTATGGTCTCAGGAGAAAAACACAAGAAGCGACTTATGTAAAGATCTCTTTATTGCTCTCTGATTAATTTAGTCTTTTCTTTTTTCCTTCCTTTTTCTCGCTTTTGTGCTTCAGAAAGGTTATCAGAGGTTTAGTTCCTGTATATTAACCAATCTTTTTTTTTTCTGAACTAAAAAACACCTTATAAATCTGCATTCAGAATTTCTTCTGAAGATAATGTGATGTTGTCAGTGATGTGGAAGTTCCCAGCAGAACTGTGGTATTTTTCGATGTGCGCCCCGCTGCTGTGTTTTTGGTTGTGAGATGTCAGTCTGAATACATACCTAGAAGCTGACAGGGCAGAGGTGAAAGGCCAATGAAAATGAGTGGCCTCCTGTGTGCACATGTTTGACTGGTGGTTGCCTTCTGTTGTTTTTAAAAGGAGCCTGTGGCTTTTTATTTACCTCAACTTTTCAGAAACCTGCATTTTCAAAAAGACATTTAGTTTATTAAGCGTTTTTCTGGTTTAAAGAAAACTTCATGTGGCACATGAGCACTGCAGATCAGTGTGTCTGGAACTTGTGTGCGGGCAAAAGATTTGTACTCAGAATCTGTATCCTTTTTTTTACTGGATATTTTTCTTGTATCTGTAGCACTGCCAGTAACTCGAACCGCAGCTCGCCGGCCTGCTCACCCGTCCTGCGTAAACGCTCGCGCTCCCCAACACCCCAGAGTCCAGAGGGAGAGAACATGGTGGAAAAGAGCTCTGATCATTCCTCCGATAAATCCCCCTCCACCCCGGAACAAGCCGTCCAGCGCACCTACAGCCAGTCGCTTCACACCACCCGCCCCGGAGGGAAAAACTCCAAGGTGTGTGATTGTGCTTACTGTACTTCCACTCACTGCATTTTCAAATGCTGCATGTCTTGCACATTTATTGCTACTGTGGGATCAGATTCTGTATCAGTTTTTAAACTCATTTCTGAGTCGTAATTACAAAACTGCAGATGTTTTATACCCATAAAGATGATTGTACATGTGTTCTTATATGATAACAATGTTTACAATTTAGCTTTCCAGTAAACTGACTTTAAAACCCAGTGAGCTGCCAAACCTAGAAATTTTTTTTAGGATGTTATAATATTTTAGCAGCATATTCACTGTAAATGAGGAAGTCCAAGACAAGTTTATAATGTATTCTAAGTTTATGTTATATAAGTTTATAATATATATATATATATATATATATATATATTATAAAAATATTAATATTATATATTAAATTTAATTACATTTAATAATAATATTTTAATTCTCATTCTCATACTGTATAAGTTATTTTTGTTTCAGAATAAAGTTGAAGCGAAATAAAGATTACATAAATAAAAATTTATACTAATTACATATTGTGTTTTTATTGTTTTTTACAACTTAAATATAAGAAAGTCACTATTTAAATATAAAAACGTCTAAAAGATTAAATCTAAAAGACTATCTACAAATGTTAACTCTACAATTACGTCTGAAAGAAAAAAGCGCAGTGCTACTTAATAATTTTTTGTTGTTGCTATTTTCAAAGCATTTAAGGTACTCTCACTATAAAAATAACTTTAATAATGTTTATTTATTTTAACAAGTAATAAAACAAAACTTCAATTTTGCTCAAAATTTACATAAATAATTTATTCATAATCTGCACAGTAGAGACTTAGTGTTATTTCCAAACAAAAGAAAATGTATCATGTACAGTGTTTAAATGTAAAGCATCAGATGTCCAATATCGTGCATCCCTAATATATTTCTGAACTTAATCATTTACTTCTAAAGATGTAGACAACGAGGCAAAAAAGTAGATTTTGAAACGCATTGCATCTTTTTCATTCTAGAAGAACATTGTATTTTATATAAACAAGTATGTTTCACAAATTAAAATCATTTGAGAAATGTCTGTCAAAAAGAGAGGCACATTTCATTCTGGTCTGAAGTCAGTAATCATTACATAATCATTTCATATTCATCAGCACCTCATGTACAGGAGATAATCACAGAACATCTCTTCGCTGTGTGGAGAAGCTTGGCAACCCAACAGTGTTTTTTTTTTTTATTTCTCTGCACTTATTCATACAGTTTTGTTTTTGTTTGTTTTCTGATATCTGTTCTTCCTCTCATGCATGCTAGTCACACAAGAGACTGTCTAAAGTAAGCATCACTCTTTTCTGCTCTACTGTACCTCCACCCTGCCTGTGAACCACCCCATTATGCTCGGCTTCACCTGTCTGTGCTAAGCAAACCCTGTGCGAAACTAGCTAGTTGAATGTTATGAACTGTCTGATAAATTGTGGAAAAATGTAATATTGACAACAATCTGTACAGATTCAACATCACACTAAAGCAGTTTTCAGTTACCAGTCCCATAGAGTTGCAGAGGCAGAAAAAGATACATATATATATGTAAAAAAAGCAGAAAAAAAATGACTTCAGACACCAAATGTACCCGCAATTATAGAATCACCCATATATATATATATATATATATCTTCTTATATATGTTAGTAAAACATCTCACACTTGACCTCTTACTCTTGATGAACTTTCTCTCCAGTATGACAGATTAAACCTGATTAAAGTAAGAAATCAATATTTGTGCCCTTGAGTCCTGCCCCGTCCTGTGAGAAGAGTCCGCAGTAGAGAACTGTAGAGTCACTCTGCTGTTGTTTGGAGTCAGAGAAAGAAAGTTTTGCAGAGATTTCTCTTAGGTCCTTATATTTGTGTATATGTAACATAAAACTGTATCATAATCACTGCTACGACTTGTTCAAAGTAGTTGTGGTTTTGTAGACCAGTCCTCTATAAAATGTTTAATACGTGTTGCAACATTTAGAAGAGAAGCTTTGATTTAATGTAAATACTGCCCCCTTGTGGTAGCTTTGTGTATGAGAAATGTGATACAAGCACTGATGAAATCCCATACACAAACAGAGCTTTCCCATAATCCCTTTTATGGTATACTCAAGTGAATTGCATGTATACCTGTGCTGATCAAACATTTCTGATAGATCCATATGGAAAACACAGGTATACCTGCATACTTTGAATTAAACCTTGTGGTGTGTGTATAATATATAGAGTCTGTTGGCATATTCCCTTAAGAACTCACTCTAATGTTTCTCTGTTCCTCCCTCATTTCTTCCACCATCAAAATCGGATTCTTTGAACTCACAGAAGAGTCAAAGTTGGTACAACGTAAGTGTGTTTTATTCTTTTTTATGTTTTGGTCATATCAGTGATTTTTCTTACTGAATGTTGTGTTGTGTTTTTGTATGATATTGGGGTCATTCTTTAGGAAATGGATGTTAAATACTATTGTGTTGCTCGTCCAGAATGCTTTATCGGTTGTAGGATGATGAGAATCATGTGAATCTGAGAGCTCGTTTGAGTTAAAGCACTTTCACAGACATTTCATGATGGAAATGATTACCTCTTTCTTTTGTAAGGCTGGATGTTTGACCTGACATTTCCCAGCATTTGTTTTCCTGTGGGAAAGAATTGTTTTTTTCTTTGGGTCAGCCAGCTCTTAATGACATTTTTCATCGTTTTACAAGTGCCTTTGTTGATGTTTTGTCAGTGTGTTATGGTCGGTCATAACCTCTGGGCCATCTTGATGAAAGTGCACTGCAGAACGACAGAACAAAGACTGCAGTGTTCTTTCTCTCAAATAAACAGTGTTTCTGTTTTTGTCATGGATCAGGCTATATATGCATAGGATATCTCAGATAATTTGATTCTGGAGGAATTTGATGAAAAACTCTCCAGTTCATATGAGATTTTTGGTCTCTACCAAAACTCATTTAATGCAGTGTTTGTGAGCCTTTAATGCTCCAAAAGCGGCACCTAGTGGGAGAGAATGAATTTTCGTTTTCATTCAGACCAATGCGAAAAGAGCAACAAGTGTGCGGGCAATATGCTAATGTTTCATGTTGACGTCAAATGGCTTGAGTTTCAATAAATCAGAGTCGACTCTTTCTTTTGAGAGACAATAACTTTATACACAGTGTACTTTGAGATTTTAAAACTTTGTAGGATGTTTTCAATCACGCTACGTGAAACGTCATCAATGCGTTTTTATGGCCTGAGTACCACTGATAAAATAAAGTGAGAATACACATTTTCAATTTGAAGCAAATGATCTGCACTCAACTCAGTTGAACTAAACACATTTTGACATGTGGATGGATGATGGCTCAAACTTGGCTCAAAAATGTAAGGCGGTTACAATGGCAGTGAATGGGCATGAAGCTTCTGCATGTCTGTGTAAACAGAAGAAAACAGGATGCGTGGACACCAGCATCTGTGTGCAGATAACAGTGCCTGTTTATAAAGATCAGCAGGAAACAATGATGCCGGGACTCTCTCCAAGTGTGAGCTTATCAGAAAATATTAAACTTTGCTCATTTGTTTTTCCTGGGTGGACAGACGGCCATAAGCTGTAAGATGTCAGCTGTAAACACTCTTCAGATGTTCATTCCAGTAGGACGTCAGTGAAGAAAATGCATTTTCGCCACAGGACTGCAAATAATCACATCCCGTGTGGTCAAGAGAAAGGTCAAGAGAAGTCATTTTTATTTGTGTGAGGCATTTTACAATCCATTACGTTTTAAAGTTAACAAACAAAGAACAACTGTAGCAGGGGAAAAAATAAAAAATAAAAACTCCTCGTTAATCCAGCAGAAGGAAAACCATGGGACTTATCCTCCTTAAAGCTGCTTACATTTGATGACTGTTTCAATTGAAATACTTTTCAGTATCATTGCTTTGATCAAATTTACCAATATTGACCTAGCCTTGACATTGGGCATCAAGTGACAACCCAACATAGTAGGGTACAACGGGGCTAAAGGCCCACCTTAAGAAAAAATGTGCTATTCACTGTTCCTAAATGTAAATGTATAATTGCAGAATATATATATATATATATATATATATATATATATAGATAGATAGATAGATAGATAGATAGATAGATAGATTTAAAAAATTTTCTGTGAAAATAAATAATTCAGTTTTGTTTAAAAATCTTATAATTGTACGTGGGGTAAAAGGCACATGATATAATGTATTTTTAAATAACATTTTTAAAATATCGTCTAAGCTAATATGTGTTCAAAACAATCACTTTAGCTATTTTTTTCTGCTTATTTTGAAAAATAAAAAAATTAATGCTTGTTCAATAAATATACTGTTATTAAAATGTAAATATAAAAATATATTTTAAAATACAGAAACAAAGTCAAAATTCTGAGAATAAGTAAAGATTCTGAGAATATTGAAGGAGATCCAGTAAATTAATTATTTTAATTAATTTATTAAATGTGTATATACAGTAGTAACAACAAGTGATATTTATGATTAATATCATGGTTTTAATATGGTGGTTTCATTCTAAACATGGTGATTATCTCTAATATAGACATCCAAGATAATAAGATATTTACCATTTGAATCTAACCTTGTCATGTCAAAAGTCAACCATCTATTAATTATCATATTAATTACTATGTCCTCTGCGCTTTTTTACCCTAAATGCCGTACTTTTACATATTCTTTAAATATTTAGAAAACTGTTCCTTTAATTAACAAAACTGAAGATCATAAAGAAGACCTTTGTCTCAAATATATATGCATTCATTTTAGAGATTTACATTTGCTACTTAAATCGACAACATTGTTAAGAAAAACTAAATATTAGATCAAGTAAGCAAGGATCAGACAAATATACACCTTGAAAAGCAGATGTTTTGGAAAGAGCTATGTCACGTTTTTGTGCCATCTAGTGTTTTGATTAAAATAGTGTCAAAGACACCTTTTACACTGGGGCTACACCTTTAGCCTTGTTGTACCCTACCAAAATTGTCCAAATAAGGGACTTTCTTACTGCTCCAAGACAAATGTTAAGATGGTTCTACCAAGTGTCTTGCTCCTGAGCGGAACAATGAGTCTGCCTCAGTTGTGGCCTCAGATGTTTTGCTTGAGAGAGGATTGGCGGAGAGGCCAGAAACAGAGATGATTCACCCATTTGGCATCCCCTCAATGTCCCCCCTTTCTCCAGCGCAGGAAGTTAACTAGAGTTCATTCACCCTGTGAGAGTGCGAGTACGAGGGAAAGAAGGAAGACTGAGGCGTTGTCCTTGGCCGTGCCTCAACACTAACACCATAAAGTGACTTGTGCACAATGGGGGCCTCTGTGATTCTCTCTCAACCATTCTTTATCTCCCCATCCTATATTTTTCTCCAACTCCCACTGTTTTGATCTCTTACTCCCACCTCATGAAACACAAAACCCCTTTGCTTTTCATGCTACTTTTTTTGGGTTTCGTAACAAAATGAAAACATTGTTGGAAGCTGAAGTGTCTTGTTCAGGCATTAAGCCCCACAGGGTCTTCAGGACACTATCGCTGCAGTATAAATGGTGTTTTTGCAACATTTCTGGAAATACGTGAAATCTAGGTTGACTTGGCATGTAATGGGTGTAATGACAGTCCTAGGAGAAACATATAAATCTTACAGCTCTTCGATCATGAGTGAGAAAAATGTACAGCCTGAAGCAAAGAGCTTACTACATCTGACACAGCCCCTCCTCTCTCCTCTCCTTGGCATTCTATTGGCCAGCTGGCTTTCTTAGCTCCTCCTCCTCTGTGTTTCTCACACACAAACATTCCCTCAGGCCACTCCTACTCCTCTTGGCAGAATTGTTTTGTAGAAAGTCTCAGTGAGAACTCTTTCCTGCCATAGTAAGTGGTTGCTTCAGCACAAGTTGGTTATTCTGTGAGATTCATGGAGACCAAATTCACACCCTCTGGGAAGAAATTATTCAAAAGCGACTGATGAACGCATCAAGGATATTAATGTGTGTCATTCTGACTATGCGTGCAGAATTTCAAAAGAAAAAGAATATTTTTGTTTGAAGAGAAGAGAGGTTTTTTCCATACAGGTGGTTGTTTTTTAAAAGGAAACTTAAGCATTTTCTATTTTTGGATTTATGTAAATAGATATTTGTCTCTGGAAATTTCCCCCGATTTTGCTATCCTTGCCAGAATTGACTTTTCTTGCCAAACGTGCAAATGTTCCTGTTGGATAACCGTATTGGAAAACCTTCATGAACCATTTGGATCCAAAACATTGCAAAGTGGCAGTGTTTTGGCTGGATCTGGAACTGCTTGGTGTATTTTGTAAATTTGGTGGATCAGCAGGAGAAAACCCTAAAACAAAAAGACAGCAGCTGCGAGGAACATTTACATTTTGAGAGCATCGGGTGATCAATTCCAAGGAACGAACATTGCTATATGTTACTGCTAACTGTCCTCTGTGTCTTGTTAAAAATTTGACACATTTCCTGAGGAAAACGTGCTCCATTTTCATTGTCAAGAACGATGTGTGTCTCTCAATGTGAGGAGTTCTCCTGCTGTCTGTGGAGGATTGTTTGGCTGGTGTTTAGGTGCTAAGACTCACTTAAACAACAGAAGAAGTAATGCAAATAAGTGGCTGAGGTTACTCCAGGATATTTCAGAGTGTGGTCTGGTGAAGCTGGACTGGAGGTCAGCGTTCATGCTCTAAAGCATTGCACCACTGTCTGAGCTGAGACAATAAGTGGCAACATCTCCACAACTGGACAAGAGTGATGGAAGTCCTCAGTTTTGAGGCAGAGACTGACTGGCTCTACGACTGGGAGGCGGTCCAGCAGCCCGAAGTGCCCCTGTGCGATTGGACGGAATGGGACTTGGATTCTGAGAACGTACCTGCTGTAAGCCACTAATCAGAAAGCAGAAGAGAAGAGAGGCGTCTCCCTCCTTTTAGCTTAGGTTATGTTAGATCATGAGCATTTCACAAATGGTTTGCTATTACAGTGAGGACAGGACTGCAGGGGGACTGACGTACTGATCAGTACCTAGTTTGTAGATGATGAAGCCAGCAGAGCATTGAAAATAAATGTATTCATATTTCTAAGGGGTTCTATAAACCAGGCTGTCATTATATGAAGATGTTGGACATACAAGTTACATAAAAGCTCAGATGCAAAAGTGAATATTTTTATGTGTAAGTTCAGTAATTTCACTTTAAATTAATTAGTTCTTTTCATTGCGGTTAAATTAAAATATTTATTCAATTAAAAAATGTGTGTGTAATATATATATTTATACATATATTTATAATGTTTATTTTAATGTAATTCATATTATTATGCTTTTTGTTTTATTTTATAAAGTACAGCACCTGTTTTGTAGAATGACCCTTTACAGTTTGTCATTAGCAAATTACTGTAGGTCTTGTGCCCTCTCAGAAAAGCTGGATATTTTGTTTATGTGTGTTGTTCATAGCTGGTCTCATTCTCTCTCTCGTCTTGTCTCTTAGGTTTTGAGCCCCACATACAAACAGCGAAATGAAGACTTCAGGAAGCTCTTTAAGCAGCTGCCCGACACAGAACGCCTCATTGTTGGTGAGTCTTATTTGATCTTTGTGCTGCAGTGTAAGAGATATTACAGTTTATACAACATTTATAAAAGACTGAGAGCCACTATTTTTTTTCTAACTAGTGGTTGCCTACTATAATTTTTGGCGTGTGATTGGAAACAATGGAAAGGTTTAATGTCTGAAATTGGCTGGTGTGTCCTAACCTTTCTCATCTCATCCCGACAGACTACTCCTGTGCCCTGCAGAGAGATATCCTCCTGCAAGGTCGCCTCTACCTCTCCGAAAACTGGATCTGTTTCTATAGCAACATATTCCGCTGGGAAACGCTGGTGAGTTGATGAATTACTCTCATCTCAGAGGGCATCGGCCTCTCATGCCATATTCTTGCACAGCTGGATCAGCAAAGCTGTGTGAGGGAAAACAGCTACAATTTTCTTTTGAAGATGTAGCACTTTGTCTTTTTAGCTCTGGCAGTAGAGTGATAGTATTTGTCGTCTTGTGTGTGTAGCTGACTGTGAAGTTGAAAGATGTTTGCTCCATGACGAAAGAGAAGACAGCTAGACTCATCCCCAATGCCATCCAGCTGTGCACAGACAGTGAAAAGGTAAAAAAAGGCTTTTGACTTCTACATGTCACCAATAGTGTGCTAACACTAAACATTCACATATTCTCCTCCAGCACTTTTTTACCTCATTTGGGGCAAGAGATCGGACGTACATGATGATGTTCAGACTCTGGCAAAATGCTCTACTGGACAAGGTTGGACAAGATATGGCATTTTATGCAATGATCAGCTGAAAACAAATGTTTAATGGCTATGTTCACCCACTGTGCATCTTGTTTTTATTTAGCCATTGTGTCCCAAAGAGCTGTGGCACTTTGTTCATCAGTGTTATGGGAATGAACTCGGTCTGACCAGTGATGATGAGGATTATGTACCTCCTGATGATGACTTCAACACCATGGGGTGAGTTTTCCCCCATCACGAATGTTCAACCATTTAGATGATTCATAATTTACAAATCTCCACCCTCTCTCACAGCTGCGTTTGAAGAGTTCCTGAAAACAGATGTTTAATTGTAATTTAAAGGATTTCTAAAATATCACGTGACACTGAATTAGAAGACTAGAGTAATTGCTGTTCAGCTTTGCAGCACAGGAACATGTTCTTTTTTTAAAAAGAAAACAGCTATTTTAATTTGTAATAATATTTCACAATAGTTTTACTGCTGTTTTACTATATTTTTGATATATACATATGTCATAAGTAGCACTGGGAAATATTTGTAGTAATAGCCAATACAATGCATGGGTCAAAATTATTGATTTTTCTTTTATGCCAAAAATTATTAGGATAATGAGTAAATATCATGGTTGAAATATATACTTAGGAAACTTCCTACTGTAAATACATTAAAACTTCATTTTTGATTGATAATATGCATTGCTAGAACATTCAGACAACTTTAAAGGCAACTTTATCAATATTTTAATTTTTTTACACCTTTAGGTTCCAGATTTTTCCAAATATTTTTTTCCAGATAAAAATATATCTGAGCAAATCATACATAAATGGAAATATTATTTAATAAAAATTTACTCTTATGACTGGTTTTGTGGTCCAGGGTCAAACCTATCTATCTATCTATATATATATCTATATATATATATATATGTATGTATATATACTGTATATACAGTATTCAACATTTGAAGTGAATCAAAACCTTTCATCAAAGTTGTCTTAAAACCTGAAATCAAAATATGTTTTTATATAAGGACAACTTTGATGAAATTTTTTGATCCACTTCAAATGTTGACTACTGTGTGTATATAAATTAGATAAAATAAATCAAATAAAGCAAGTCAGAAGTACCCAGTTGTAACGAGGAACCAGGCAGAGAGGGATCCATTTGCAGCTTTTAATTAAAATAGTCATACAGGAGGAGTCAGGCGGGACAGAGACAATATCAGAGATGATAAAGAGGCAGAGTCGTGGACACAGGCAGTGTTCGGGGTAGGCAGAGAACAATCACAGAGAGGGTAAACAGTCCAAGGTCAAATAACAGAGAATCAATCAGAATAAATGCTCAGAAATGTTAGCAATAGCAAAACAAGACTTCGCAAAGAGTCCTCGTGGATTGCCGCTATAAATACAGCAGATAATGAGACAGTGGGCGTGGTGAATGCACAGGTGTGCGTGATCAGTCCCAGGTAAGAGGCATGCTGGGATATGGTCCGAATAACCGGTTAGTACTCCAGTGATGTCTACCTCTGGTGACCCGGAGGAGGCGGTGGAGGAGCCTCAGGCATAACACCAATCAGATATACCTAATCAAACTTTGGAACATTGAATTCAGATGATCATCATTAATTTGCAGTAGACATCTTCATATCTCCTGTACTATCCATTGGTCCATCCCATTGCTATCTGTGGGAGAGGGTCTATTCTGCTGCCCGAGCTGGTAATCTTGACCTGCAGCTGTTGCCCCTCTCCCTGGTGCAGGTACTGTGAGGAGATTCCTGCTGAAGAAAACGAGGCCAATGACAACTGCCCTAAAACCCCAGACGCCAAAATGGACATCAGCCCCCAGCTCCACAGGAAGATTTTCCCCAACAACAGTCTGAATTCCACAGACAGCACAGATGCTCCGGTCAATGTAAGCACCAGATCTCTTCACACAGCACATCACTGTAGTTTGCAAGACAGTAACAGTTAAAGGAACACCCTATTTTTTCAAAAAAAGGCTCCAACTCACCTATAGTTTGAATCCACTCAGCCAATCTCTGTGGCTAATATAACTAGGAACTATTCTCTCATTCTGGTGTAATAATCAAGGAACTATGGGGCCGTAGCATGGCTGCAGAATGTGCAATGATATTATTTTCAGGTGCTGCATAATATCATTGCGCCTGCTGCAGTCATGCTGCGGCACCAAAGTTCCTTGATTATTACGCCAGATTGAGAGTATACTGTAATTCCTAGAAACTTTTCATTTTACGTCAGTCTCAGTACACAATATAACTATAGAAGAGTCAAGTTTTAAATAGGAAAAATATTCATTCAAACATTTTTGAGCGGGATGCTAATGGTCTAATCAGATTCAACGATCTATGCTAAGCTATGCTTAAAGTGCTACTGCCAGACTCTGAGATCGGCTGAATGGATTCAAAAACAGAAAAACTCTTTAATTCAAGGGGAGTTGGAAAATGAGCCTATTTTCAAAAAAGTGGCGTGTTTCTTCAAGGTTGCCATATTTGACCACTGCAGCATAACGTTAAGATGTTTTGAGTCTTTGATATTTGATAAATATACACAAACAATCTCTCTGTCTGTGTAGTTTGATGTGCCCCCAGTGGAGGACTTCAGTGGCTGCGTCCCAGAAGACCTCTTACCCCTGTCGTTACCTGACAACAAGCTGTCAGAGACCAGTGGCTCTGCCCATGTGCCCGTCCCCTCACCTTCCCTTGACTTTAACGACAATGAAGACCTCCCCACAGAACTCAGCGACTCCTCAGAAACACACGATGAGGGTGTGTACGCTCTCCCAAAACTGATATGAAACAATTTCCATATACTGTACCACATCTGCTCTGACACATGGCATCTGTTTCTGTGGTCTTAGCAGGGGAAGTGCAGGCTTTCCAGGAAGATCTCAATGGGAAACTGTACATTAATGAAGTGTATAAGTTCAGTGTGGATAAACTGTATGACATCCTCTTCACTGAATCCCAGTTCATGAGAGAGTTTCTGGAGCAGAGACGCTTCTCAGGTTGATCAACTCTATCTGATAGTCTTTATCCAGCTGTCTTTCTGACTGTATCTGACTATTATTAATTTGACTTTTTTCTCTTTCAGATGTGGTTTATCACCCGTGGAGGAAAGAAGACACTGGTAACCAGACCAGAGAGATCATGTACACCATTTCCCTCTCCAACCCACTGGCCCCAAAGACAGCCACTGTCACAGAGACACAGGTGAGCCCATCAGAGGAGACAAACAAGCCACATACAGATGGAAAATGAAAAGTTCAGTCTTTTTAGGCTGAAGTAACTAGGAACTATACTCTTATTCTGGTGTAATAATCAGGGAAGTTTGATATTGCAATGATATAACGCAGTGCCTGAAAGTACACGGGACATGTAGTTTAATGTAGTTTTGTATTTATGGCAATGCTGTGGTTTCTTTGTTTTTTTCCTTAGACTTTGCACAAGGCCAGTCAAGTGAGCGAGTGCTACAACATAGACGCTGAGGTGATTGCTCACGATGTCCCGTATCATGATTACTTTTACACGCTCAACCGCTACATGCTCACTAGAGTCGCCAAGAACAAGTGCCGCCTAAGGTAAATCTTGTGCTCTATATTTATTAATTCTGTTTTAATGCAATAAATGGTATTATGCTCTGTACTATACAAAAGCATTTTATATTTATGTGAGAGTAAAATGTTTATAAATCCAAAAGGGTGTCAGCTGAACTGCGCTACAGGAAGCAGCCATGGGGATTGGTCAAGGGCTTCATCGAGCGAAACTTCTGGAGTGGCCTGGATGAATATTTTAGATATTTAGGTAAGCTTTGGCAGAGCAGGGACTAAGGAAATAAAACCGCAGAATGAAGTATAAAAATTAAAAAAGATTATATTTATATAAAAAATGCGCTTAATTAAATAAAATCTAAATTTTAAATATTAAATATTTTATGTATTTGTATTTTGCATTTAATTTTGTTGTAAAAGTTAAAGGGATACTCCACCCTAAAATGAACATTTTGTCATTAATCACTTACTCCAATGAGATTTCAAACATGTGAAAGCTTTGTTCATCCTAGGAACACAATTTAAGATATTTTAGATAAAAACCAAGAGGCTTGGGACTGTATTATTGACTGCCAAGTAATAGTGCAGTGGACACTGAGGAGACAAATTGTTGAATAAAGCCATTATTTGTATTTTCTTTGTGTAAAAAAAGTATTCTCATTACTTCATAACATTCAGATTGAACAACTGATGGCAGATGGACTGTTCTGATGATGTCTATCATACTTTTCTGGACCTTGACAGTGTTATTTACTTGGCAGTCAATGGGACAGTCACAAGCCTCTCAGTTTTCATCTAAAATACTTTAAATTGTGTTCCAAAGACGAACAAAGCTTTTATGTGTTTGAAACGACATGGGGGTCAGTGGTTAATGACAAAATTTTCATTTTGGGGTGGAGTAAGGATAAAAATAATAATGTTAACAATGCAAACTATAATTAAACAACATAGAGCAGGATAAAAAAAAAAACAAAGATGAACATAATATCAGTTTTTCTCTTTTTTTCTGTGTGTGTTTAGAGCTGGAGTTGAGTAAGGTAGAGCTGGTGCTATCTGAACCTCACAAACAGTCTCCCAAATCCAAAGCGTTACGCACAGCTACAGTGAGGCGGAGGAAACGGCCGCTGACGCACATGAGGCAGCAGCACCTGGACGAGGCGCTCAGCCCCGTCACCACACCTGAGGATGAGAAGAGTGTCATCCATCGCATTAAACACGTGGCAGGTGCGACATTAGCCAAATCTCTGTGAGTGTAGCATTACTGTTGTTTTGTGTTACTGATTATAATGTATGTACTGCCGCAGGATCCACACAGACCAGACACATCCCAGACCATGGATCTGAAGGCCTGGCTCTCTACAGTGTTTCCAAGCTTCTGCTTATAATCAGCTCTGTGTGAGTGTTCGCACAGGACTTCTTGTCTCCACTCCTTTTCTCCTAAATTGCTAATTTTAGCAAATAATGTGTAACTGCAGTGTAAAACTGAGCATTACACATTCATATCATTTAAAGGGTGCCACGTGAAGGTAGTTTACTGATATTAAATACAAGAATGTGATGTATATATAATATAGCATGCTATAAAAGTATAAAATAGGCCTCATTGCACACTTCATTCAGTGTTTAGTTTGGTCTGATCGTCTTCATATTGCACCCCCAGACTAAGAGTTTTTTTTTTGTTTATTTCACATTTCTTAGTGACTGTAAAAGTAACTCACACTGTTGATCAGCTGAAATTCATTACAGTCTGTTGTTCTTTGGTTTCATGTATTTTCTCTCTCCTGTTTTCATTGCATCCTGCAGGATTTGTGTAAGGTATTCAGTGTTTTCATCTGTATGAACGTGAACTTGTTTAGCTGCATTAAGATTTTTTTTTGCATGAGCTGATCTGAGTATGTCCTCTTCTGCTCTTCAGTCTGGTGCTACTGGTCCTTTTAAACATGATGCTGTTTTATAAGCTATGGATGCTGGAATACACTGCTCAGAGTTTGACCGCCTGGCAGGGTCTCAGGTCTCATGAAAGGTACAGTAACTAGACCTTTGAATTTATTTATTTGTTATTTTTAAGAGATGGAAAAATGCCATTTTGTCCCACTCTGCATGAAATTGTTTTAATCATTTTATTTTATTTTTTTTGAAATACAACATCAAATTAATTGTTCTTAAGTTCTTACCTCATTACCCAATTTGTTATTATTATTATTATTATTATTTTTATTTATTTAATTTATTTAATTTATTTATTTATTTTCAAAATTTGGTTTTAAAGTCTTATGTTTTTATTTATTTTTTAATATATATTTATTCTTAATTTTTACAAGAACACAAGAGGAAGAAATATTAAGAAGTAAACTGATTTTTAGATAGGATAGAATATATCCTTGAATGTTACTTGTGTGAGGAATGTTTTTGGCTCTGTGTGTGTTGCAGTAAACTTCCACAGACACAGATTGAATGGGCTCAACTTTTGGAATCTCAGCAGCGTTACCATGAAAACGAGTTAGAAAAATGGAGGGAAATAATAAAGTCATCTGTGCTGTTATTAGATGAGGTAAGATACAAGTACAAGTTTGAAAATGGGAACTTTTGTA
Organism: Enteromius mattozi; assembly: GCA_032359235.1. Taxonomy (NCBI): domain Eukaryota; kingdom Metazoa; phylum Chordata; class Actinopteri; order Cypriniformes; family Cyprinidae; genus Enteromius; species Enteromius mattozi. Next base: position 13,292,591 of record JAUMHE010000059.1, read on the forward strand.
ACTGCATCCTATTAATAGAGTATCAAACAGTATGGAATAGTTTTATGTCATTCTAAATCTGTAACCTTGCTTTCTTCAGTAGAATACAAAACATGAACCCTGGAATAACTTTGCTTGAACTTGTTCCGTGTATGATTATATCCTCATTTTTTTCTTTAAGCTGCAGTCATTAAAGGTTTTCAAATATGTATTTGTGTTTACAGATGAGAGAGTCTCTAATGAAGCTACAGAAAGGAATCGGCTTGAGAGACTACGACTCGGACAGTGAAGAAAGGAGAAGTCGCTATCACTGATAGAGTCCCGGCTTACCAGTGTAATGAACATCTCCATATGTAAGCGACCAGATAAGCTGGGCCGGGGCATGGTAAGTGGGTGGCAAAGACTGGACAGCTCTCACGGTCCGGTTGCAACAGACACTGAAGAAAACCCAGTACTGTAATCTCTCAGTCTTCTCTGCGATGAAAGAGCTGAAAAAAGAAGGATCATGCAGTCCCGTGATCATGGAATTGTTCTGTTCACCCAGGGCTAAAACAAACACACCAAAACAATTCAACTGTCAAACAGACACAGACTCTGGTTTAAACACTCGGAAAAACTTGAGCGGATGTTGGATCTCGGACAGCATCTCTTTTTTAAACCTTTTGGAGTCTGGGACCAGATAAAGAAAATACGGAGTTACTATCAGCAAATGTTACGTGGACATGTACACATTTATTTATAAAAACAAAATATGGAATTGAATGATATTATGATACACATGAAAATATATAATTTCTATGTAGAGCTATATTTGTTGCCAGAGTTCATTTGTAACAGGCTTCCATGGAGAATCAAGGCTGGTTCCTTGATAGCTTGCGCCATTGGGCATCAACTATATGCAACTGGTATATCCTCTCCTGTTTGGAGGAATTCAGATTTCCTCTGATTGGTTGATTTACAATGACAAAAGAGCCACAGTCTCTAAGGTTCCATCTACTAAGCATCATTGGCTGCATTCCAGTTTCCATACTACTGCACTATCAAAGTACATACTTGGAAAAGGTTCATACTTTTAGGTATATAAAATACTTTTTTCATGTTCAGATCTTTCATTCGCTGACTGACAGATGATTTTTCACTGTTCGCCAGTTTAATGGCGGGGTGCAAATTTGACTATGGAGGTTGTCAGGCATATTTAATATCAAATCTTTTAAATAAGAAGGCAGTCTGTTTCTACAGCAGCTCACATTTAGATTTTTACTTCTGGCAATTGGGATTCAAAAGTCATGAAAGTTTTGTTCACTGATGACTATATCATGATGGACAAAATGTAAAATAATCATATATCATTATTGGTCACAGAGCTTACTTTCTGCAATAAACCAAAAGCCAATGGAAAAATCCTTTTTGGGTTTTTGTCGAGGGAAACAGGGTGATGCAAACCTCTGGCCTGCAAAAATATGCTGTCAGTTCAGCACTCTATTAAGAGGAAGAGTATGGGAATTAGGATGCAGCTATCAAGTCAACCAAACCTCTCATGCAGTGGTTAACTACAGCAGGTCCACCCCAGCCAATAGCATCCATTCATTTGTGAATGAGTTATTGTTACATGAATGTGTTTCTGTTCTCCCTCAGGGTTCATTTATTTCCTGCGGGCAGCTGTAAACAACTTCACATTGCCAAGCTTTGATTTTAAAGCCATTCTGAGTTTTTTTTTTTTTTTTTCATTTTATATGTTGTTTTTGTGTTTTGATGCTGAACCAGCTGCTGGATGGGTGAGAGATGCACATTGGTCGTGTGATGTCAGAAAGTGTTTTTGTTGGTGTTGTGGAGCTGGACAGAAATGTATCTCGACAGACCAGCAGTGGGTGTGATAAGACTGAACTGTGAAAAATCCAGGTAATGCTTGAATTTACAAAGAGAAACCAACTAGAAACTTCGGCAATATAATAAAAAAAAAAAAAATCAACCTTATGAAAATGGTCAAATTGACTAAAATCTCTTGAGGTGTCTTACCCAAAACTTGTTTTTTCTCATACAAAATTCTAACACACAAGTAGATGATTTATTTATAGTAGGAGTTGCGAACCTAAAGTGGCTTCTATTGATATTGAAACATGGTGCTCATGTGGGCAACATGGGTTTAAGTCTTAACTATTTTCCTGATCCTGTTCCCCCGTTCCTCCTCATCAAAGTAAAGTAAAATTAAAAATGGAGATGGATTTACTGGTCAATCTATTTCTAAACAGCAATTTTGCAATCTAAAGTTCTGGTTTAAATATTAAAATATATATAAAAATAAGTGCTTTTTGTGGAATCTTTCACATATTATAAAACATAAAGTCCTAATTCTTGATTAATGTAGATTTTTGCCATGGAATCAGCTTGTTTTAGGTTACTTAATAAGTCCAGTTGTCTCTGGCATTGTTTAAACCAATGTATGAACTGATGTAAAGAAACAGAGATGATGGCTGTCTTAGTCCAGAACATGTGATGGATATGAACCAATCCAGTTTGTTCAAAACAATTGGATTTTTGATGATCATTTTGTCCTGTGAGGTGTTTTGCATGACTTTTAGAGCCTCACGTTGGCTTTAGTGGCAGGCCTCTTATCCTATTTTATAGTGACAAGGTCATTTAGGAAATATAAAAGTAGCTCCTGCGAGCTGTAGCGATCAACTTGCACTGTTTATGCTAAGGGGTCAGTTAGCTTTTAAGAACAGACACACAAAATGCATTTTTCATGATGCTTATGTTCCTAAAAATCAATCCAGAACAGGGACTACAGTTCATTCATGTCTGTATTCATCCTCATTAAACCAATATGCAGTATTAAATGTGCAATGTGTGTTCAAGTAGAGAGTAAGGACCACTGAAACTCCACGTGAACCGTATGTGTGAATGTATTTTGTAGCTGAAAGACGATCATTCTTTTGGATGTATCCTGCTGGGTTTGGAAGCACCGGTAATTTAGAAGGCATAATTTCTTTTGGTGTCAAGCACTGCAAAGGTGCCACATTGCTCACTGTCAGGCCCTAAAAGTATTATTTAAGTTCTGCTAACAGTGTTTTTTTTGTTTGTTTTTTTTTACTGTAGCCTATGTGCACAGACATGATGGTTGCTTTTCTATGGCCATGACTGTTATGGTCCAGATGGTTTGAAATTCATATGTGGTATTTTTTATTTTTTTTTAAGGCCATGTGAAATCCAGGAGCAAAACACTGAGAGAAAAATACACCGGGTTATTCTTTGTTTATTTATTTTATGTTTTTTTTCCCTGATGCATTGAAAGAAAGAAAAATGAATATATATTGTAATTACAACACTGAAGCTTTTTAAAAATTATTTAAAATTTTCTTTAAAAAATGTATATACACACAAGTATACTGCAATGTATGTATATGTTGTGTACAGTCGGTGCACATCCTTCATGCGCTGGCCGCACTGTGGGATCCCTGAAAAACAAAAAAAAAAACATACAGTTTGTGTTGTCAAGAAATAGACGGAATGAATAAAAGTATTTAAAAAATATTTTAATGGAACGTTATTATTTGCTACATTTTCTGCATTTTAATTTTAATTATTTATACACAGAATAAAGTGGAAGATCAGAAAAATGTCAATTGGACTAAAATAAACTTTACTCTAGTTTGTAGTTTTATTGCTTGAATCCTGTTAGCGTTTGACTCCATCTTGAGGCTGATATTACACACTGTACAAGTTCATTTTATTACCATTAACCTATGTAAGCTGTGGTATTTTCTGTACATTTACCCCAGTGTCAAAATTGTCCCAGTTTAGCTGAATTTACTCTATATTTAAGATGTCATAGCAGTCCCAAAATTGGTACCCCTTTTATCCCATAATGTATCCACAAAGAAGACTTCTGAAGACATAGTAGGTAAACTGCAGTACTTGCTCATTTACAGGCATGCTCTACTTGGAGATCTCTAGGGCCCTTTCTTCTTAATGCCCCAATTAATCTAAGTTTTTCATGGAGAATAATTCCTCCTAGACTCACCAGAATGACCCATATAACTAATGAACAGAACAAAGAAGGTCACTATGGATGTTAAAAGTGTGAAACAAGTTTAAAGTGCAATTTATGACCAAATATTTGGAGGCAAATCAAATAGCCAAAAGGACATCAAATATTTTAGCCAATAACAATTAAACACGTCTTCTTGTGAGCACACAGTACTTTCTGTTCTTCATTTTAAAAAAACCCTAAAAATTTAGTGGGGAGTCAGGGAAACACCACGGGGAATTGTGACAAAAAATCCTAATATATACAAAATGTATTTATGAATATAAAACTAAAAGGACGCGATAAACTAATACGCTATTGGTCAGTTGACACTGGTCGTGTCGCCTCGCTCGCGTGCAGAGCGTCATGTTGAAGAACACCCGCCCATGGCCGCTGATCTCCTCCTCTTCCAGGAAGTGGGAAAAAGGCGTCAAATAAGGAGGAACAAGGGAAACACGTCCTCCTCACATCTGTCCCTTTCCCCCATTAATGCGTTAATCACATTAATGTTTTAGACTGTCGTGTAACGCAGCTGTATGATGTCCATTAGAGCGCGAAACAGAGAGATCTGCGCGGACTGCAGCGCGCACGGTAAGACAAACAAAACAAACATGAAACAATCGCAAACAGACTGATGATATCTTGTTAGGTTTTATTCAGACAGATGTTTATAAAAATAATTTGTATTAGATTATTTGCAAGCAAAAACAGTAATAATCATTACGAATTGTTTGGATATTGGTGCTTGAATAAAACGGATCGCGGTTAAATGATAATCTTGATATTCTCTGTTCAAAATAGCGCTAACTGATGATGTTCAGGCCCTCGTTTTGTTTAAAAGAATTTCTCTGCGAAGCTAAACCCAATTTTTATTTTAATAAGACTAAGAAAAGACCAAAACAGTATGTTGAGACCAGTTTCCATCAGAATATGTAGTTGCTCTTATCATAACAGTTATTGTTTATTGTTATTATAAAAGAAATATCATAATAAAATGCAGCATAACTTGATTTCAGCCAAAGCTGTTATCAGATGAATACATAAAATAAATATATAGTAATACACCAATGTATTAGGCAATGCTTGGACAAAAAGAAAATAAATCTTTATTTATTTGTCATTTAATTACTTTATATGTGGATTTTTTTTTCACACAAGCACATGTATTATGTTTGTTTTAGTTTTCCCCAAATCAATATGCAGAACTTTCTGTTTATTTTTTGTTTTTATTTTGTTTTATGTATGCACAAGAACAATTAATCTACAGCAATGACACGTTTTACATTATGTTTTAGATACAGCAGGTCCAAATATAGTTGCATCTTTATTTGGGGTCAGTTTGACTGATCAGTTTAAAATGCTATAAAATCTGTAAAAAGGAATTACATTAAAAAATGCATTAAGTTACTGCAAATCCTTTACTTTTATGACAAAAGCTCTGAATCCTGGTGATCATGTTTTTATTATTAGTATTATTAGATAATGGTCTAAAAAAGTATCCTGCGCTTCAATGGAAACAAGCCCATTTGTACAAAGAAGCCACATGCTTAATGTCAGAAATAAAAGCTTCTAACAGTATAAATTTGTCATGTTTTGCTCAAACAAGTTTCGTAAAGGTCATTCTGCAGCTAGAAAATAATGCCAGGATCTGCCTTTTGCGGGGAATTTGTAACCGTATTGTGCAATACTTGGTGATTCACAGAGCTTTTCTTTCTCCCTTTCAGATCCTCGTTGGGCCTCGATCAATCGTGGAGTTCTGATCTGTGACGAATGCTGTAGTATTCACCGAGGCCTGGGCCGCCACAGTTCTCAGGTCCGACACCTGACCCAAACTCCGTGGCCCTCCTCACAGCTGCAGGTGAAGACCCTTGCTGTATGCTTAGATGGGGAGCTGCTTAGCTTTGCATTTCCTGAGGTTCATTAAAAGGAAATAGGTCTTTGTATCTCAGTTCCTCTGACAAGAATAGAACTCGGCGGTCTTTACAGCTTCCCCCATCAGCCCCTTCTTTTATTCTGTTTCTATTCTAGCTAGGGCTGGGCGATATATATCGAACGATACATTATGCGCATCTCATCAGTAATGCCGGTTCTTTGATTAGCGGTAA
>JAUMHE010000059.1:13345583-13360708 GCA_032359235.1 Enteromius mattozi
ACCACCATGTTAAATTATGTCCTACAACAACTATGTTCTGCATTCATATTGTGAAGGATGTATGTTTTTTTCAAAACGTTCTTTGAATTTGTCTCAGCAAATAGCAGTCTGGCATCTGGAAGTATGCGCATGATGACAGTGGTCCTGCTGGGAAAGATAAGCAACAACAAGTGTCTTGTAGGGAACACGATTTTTCAAAAAGATCATTTCCGATCAGAGAAGGTCGGCTGTGAAAGGATTGTAGATGATGTTGATGGTGAGAAGGTCTGTATTATCAACACTCCAGACCTGTTTCATAAACCAAGCTCATCAGATCCAGAAGCTGACAGTATGGAGGAGCTGAAGCCATCATATGCAGGTCCTCGCGTGTTCCTCCTCGTACTCCAGGACAAAATGGTGTCACCAGAAGAGATGGCGATGTTTACAGAATTAAAGAAAAAGCTTGGTCAGAAAATGGTTGAACAAACAATTGTGTTGGTTAACAAGGATAAAACCGTATCTGCACATTCAACAGCGTCATTCGAAATAATCCTGAGTGAGTGTGGAAACAGACAGTGTGTTTACAGCAAACTCATGAAGAACACTGAACTAATCAAAGAACTGATGAAATACAATCAAACATCAGAAACTGACAAACTAAGGTATGTGAAATAGTTATGAGCAGCAGAAATTTAATTACTTTACAAATATCAATTACTCTTTCTGTTCCAGAGGGAAACATGACAAAACAGTAATACCAAACGAAGCAGGTAACAAACTTTGACTTCAACCTGTCAAACTAAAAAACATTTTTTAAGTAATATGTACAAGTAGATAACAGTTTGGTATCATTACACTGAAACTGGTAGCATGGACTGTATCTTGTAAGTCTAACTATTCTAACTCATCAGCTAAGATGCGTCTACAAACCATCAAACTACAAACTACTTTGACCATCGTGCTGCTGGGACAGACAGGAAGTGGGAAGAGTGCTACAGGAAATACTATCCTAAAAAAGCAACATTTTGAATCCCATGCCAGTTCTGTGCCAGTAACAAAGGAGTGCAAGATGGCAGAAGAAACGGTTTATGAAATGAGGATTAGGGTTGTAGACACCCCAGATTTTTTCAATGAAGACCTTAAAAACCAGGAAGAACAGATAAAGAAGTGCATAGAGCTCACTCAGCCAGGGCCTGATGTGTATCTGCTGGTTATGCAGCTTGGTCGTTTCACAGAAGGTGAACGAGAGGTTCTCCCACATCTGCAGAGAGAGTTTGGTGAGGATGTGACTTCAAAGACTGTAATTCTTTTCACGGGTAAAGAGAAGCTGAAGCACAAGACTTTAACCGATTACATCAATGGCAGCGACAAAGAACTTCAGGAACTAATCGAAACCTGCCATTCAAGATGTTGTGCATTTAACAACAATAAAGAGAAATCCAGTCATCAGGTGAAAAAACTTCTGGAGATCATTTCTGACATGCAGGAAAACAGTGCCGTAGCAATTCAACACAGCCATAAAAAGAAGCACAAGGAGAATAAAGAATGCAGTATCTTGTAAGATAAAGTGTGTATCTGTGAATAACTATACTTGGGGAGCCTTTTTTTTAAAAAAATGCATGTTTTAATCTACATTTGTTAGGTGTAATCTTAAGAACTGTTAGATGCGTATTTATTTGTACCTGTATTTACCATAAAACATTAATAATTCTTGGGATAGCAGATATGTAATGCTGATTTTATTGGGGTGAAAAATGAAATATATAAATAAAAAAACATTAAATCCCGCCCATGGGTTGTTTTCTCAAGCAATTAAAAATGAACGTGATTACATACTGGTACAAAAAAGAAACATACCTATGCAATGACTCTTTTGGGAATCTTCAGAACTTCAAGCTGGCAAGCCTGCCACCACGAAACAACAACACAACACATTTGCTACACTAGATTGGTGGGGCCGGTTTTTTTCCTTTGCCCACAAACCTGAGATGATTCCGATTGAAAAAGTGATTGACTCAGTGCGAATCAATGCTTTGAAAACGGATTCAGCGCGTATGCCCAGTGAAGTCCCAGATAACACGTGTAGGCAGGTACGTATTACCGCACGGGCAAGAGGGACCGGTGAAGGTGTCGCCCAGGGGGGACACCCGAATGTTGAGGGAACGTTGTGTGAAGGTTTCGCTGAGGGGCCCAAGACAACATTTGGCTCAGGGGCCTCCGCAACCCATGATTCCTTGCTGCGTGTAGGCCCATACATTTCCATTTTTATAACAGTCTGAACTGCTTTTACTTGCAGCTCACTCGAACATTGCCAAATCGCACAATATTCAAAAAGCGGAATTAATCATGAAAATTTTTAGGTAATAGAACAAACCTAAGTAGATCCCAGAAACCTTTAACCTCTTTCCCAAACCGGTTTCGAGAACTGGATCAATTTTCACTGAAAGATACAAAGCAATTTGTCTCCTTTTACAAATGTGAATGGCCCTTTTGAATGCTATTTCTGAGACTTGCGCAAGTGAAAAGACTAGTTCCCCTTTTTAGAAAATTTTTATATTGAACCTGCAGTAAAGCAAACCTGCAGTTCTGGCTCTCTGTCTCCCTCTAGTGGCCAAACTAAGTCCACATTGTTTCAAACAATTTCCAACATTTTTTAATTAGTTTAATTATAGTTTACTACAAGAACATTAAGTTTTATATTTAAAAGAGATTTACATCTAAACACCCTTTTAAATATCAAGCATGTAAAAAAAAAACATCATTACAAAAACTTTTATTAATTGTTGACTGGGTGAACAGGGTCCAATTAGCATATTTACAGACAATTATCTACACATTAGAATGAGCAGTTGGACAAAAACCTGAAGTGGAGTCAAGGAGGAAGGGGAGAACAAAGATAAAGAAAATGAGACTGAACCAAATAGAGTCTGTACAAGCTGTCTTTAACAACTCTAGATTCAGCCCATAGTGCCTGGTAAAGCAAAGTACCAAACTACTAATGTTTAGGTGCCCCATATATCTGCCAATCATATGAAATGGCTTAGATGGTTACAGAATTGTGAATCCATTGAATTGGAAACCACCGCAGACACAGAAGTAAAATGCATTTTCCCAAAACATCTATTGAAATAATTTCTGCTATGCAGACCAAAATTCTGCAGATGACAGACTTCTTGTAATGGATTTAGGACGATTCTTCATCAATCTTGGGTGCCAGATAGTATTTGATGTGTCCCATGTCTGCAATCTTGTACTCAACCACTGCAAAAGAAAAAAGGTCAATCATTAAAATTGTTTTAACTCAAAAGGCAATTTAATATGGGGATGAGAGTAGGGCTGGGCGATTTAATCGTTGATTTATTAATGCGCATTTCATCAGTAAAGCCGGTTCTTTGATTAATGGTAAATCTCAATCAGCTGTTTTTAAAATGAGCGGCAATTGATACACAGACCTATGCTATGCTGACGAGCTATGCAATATCGTCTTCATCAGGCTTTACTGACGAAATGCACATGAATAAATTGACGATTAAATCGTCCAGCCCTAGATGAGAGCATTTATCATACCTAGGGGAATGTCTGCAGACATGCTGAGCGTGACCGTCTTGGACAGGGGAGTGGCTTTGGTGAAGAAGTTCAGGTAGTTCAATGCAAAAATAAGCTGCACAGGCTCATTCATTTCAATTGTCACCTGTAAAGAACACAGCGTTGTGAATTACCTGCCACACCTGACATTTGTTGGAAATTTTGCAGATGTTAAAAGAATGTTACCGCTTCATCCTCCTTGTCGACATTGCTGGTCTGTGAAAGCTTGATGTTGCCTGTGCCCAGCTCTCCACTAGCAGAGAACTTCACACCATCCTTGGCACAGGAGATCATGACAGCATCACCGATCTGTGACAGATCCCTGCAGATTCGGGCAAACTCACCAGAGGGCATCTTTACCACACAGCTGTATTCCTGCTCCTAAAGTGAAAAAAAGGATAAAACATGATCATTAAAAGGAAAAAAAGAAACATGTACATCTCAGTTTTTGTAAATTAAGTCTTACTGGAATGCCAAGCTGCTCTACATCCAGATCCATCAGCTTCATCTCATAGTCGGACACTTTTTCCTGATCTGAAAACACATTCGAAGTTTAGCAAAGTGTGTTTACTATTTTAACTCACAGTACACTCTCAATAATACACAGCCAGAAGAAGTAGATACGGCACACGTACATTTATTTATTTATTTCATAGTTTTAGGTTAAATACTCAAGTAATTAAATTTCATGAACTCACTGAGTGTTTCAAAGACAAGTGCCAATGAGTCTGCATTGTCTTCTGCCCTAAGTGTGATGATATCTTCATTTCCAGCACACTTCAGAATCTTTGACATGCTAAAAAAAAACAAAAATGAAATTAGAAAACACTATTGAATCACACATAGAACTGCTTGAATCAAATGAATCCACACTGTAACAAAAAAACACCACCATTTTCCCTTTTAAAACACTTAATATACACTCTAACATTTGACTATCAGTTTAAAATTTGGTTCACGACTGTTTTGAGTAAGTTTTTACTGTCTTTTAGTAAAGTCATGCTGTCATTCAGCAACCCGGCTCTTTTTCGCGCCAACCAGCTTGAGCGCGGGTAAATGACGTCACGCTCAGCAGTGAGAGGAGAACGCAGGAAACACTCTAACGTTACGCGCCAAATAACATTAAACCTTTTTGAACTGCACTTATTTGGGACACATTAAAAAACATGTCCACTGTTCTAATAATGGCGAAAAAATCAAAACACTGTTATATCTTACAAATGGCGGGCTAATTTTAGATCGGGCAGCTGGGCATGAACAGACATGTTCAGCGTTCACCGTCTAAGCGATTACATGGCAAACAACACTGAACTCAAATAACTTTTACCAGTAAACTTACCTGCTCAAATTGACACCCATGGCCAGGTTTCTGTCGCAGCGGTAGGAGTCGAACCCATCACTCCGGAGCGTGAGCTGCACCAGAGACACATGAGATGAATCCATGCTCTGCAGCGAGATGCCCGAAGAGCTGACATCCCAGCAGGCTTCGGTGATGAGGTCTTTCAGAGCCTCCAGAACCTTCTTAAGGATTGATCCTTGAACGAGACGTGCCTCAAACATTGTGCTTTTTTATGGGAGGAAGAAAAAAGTTATATAATTCCTGTTATGACACAAGCGCGGCCTGGCTTTTTGCTTGTCTTCAAGTGCAGGAACGCAGTAATATTAGACTATCAAAACGTTCTAGCAGCAGCACATACGGATCCAAAGAATCTAAAAGAACCGCAAGTGTGTCCGTCCCGTCTACTCTCGAGGCTCTGAATGTAACTGCGCGCGCTTTTGCTGAGACTTTCATAAACTGTCCCACTCTTGCCTTCGTCATTTCCTGTGACGCTGGAAGTTCGGACGGACGTACAGCAACTGACCACAAGAGGGCGTCATTTCATACGCAGTTGGTTAAGTGTTACGTGAATTTGTGCTTTGTAAAAGCAGCAACTCTTAATAATTACGTATTTTTGGGATGATTAAAACGAAAAATAAATAAATAACAGTTTTATTAAAATAAAGTTTTAAGATAGCATTTAAGAGGAAAAAAAGCCTGAAATTAAATAAAATCCTAGACATATGAATATCTGGGTGTATGTAAAATACGTAAAATATGTAATCTATCTATCTATCTATCAAATTTTATGCTCCTGCAGTTTGAAAAATTAATATTGAAAACTTTGAATTTTGAACTGCAGCAATTGGCCACAAGAGGACATCATTTCCAAAAGCAAAATTGTTTGCCTTGCAGTTTTTTTTTGCTGTTACTGAAAGACGTTTTTACCTGTTACTTATGTTTCTACGAAAAGCGCAAAAATTTAAAATAATTAAACTACATTATTAATATGACGCCATATTTTCTGACCAGACTATGTTTGTGTGTGTGTTGCGCACAAAGTTATAAAAGTGCAAGTACATTAATTATATAAAAATAGTTAAACTATGGGTGAACTATGTCACGAGGCAGAACACTGCTGATGCTTTGAAACATGTCTTAGCTATACTTTTGCAGTCTTCTGCATTAAACGCTGAAAGCAATCTACAACATGATCTCGGATTGTGTAAGCATTCCTCCATAGCATGTTCTAACACACACAGAGTAGGGGATATTAGAGCATCTGTCACTGTCCCATCTTGCAGGCAGAATCTTCACTAGCTGGTTCATACTGCGGCTTTCTTGTTTTCCCACTTCAGCCCCAAAACTCCTGAACCCACCCAACTGAAGTGGGGTGGAATTTCCCTAGTAAACAACTGTAAGAGTCTCTGATTTAAAAGCCCCTATCGTGACTGCCAAGTTTCCTGTGATGATTGCGATACCACCACTGCAGAGCTGACCTAAAACCCAATTTTGAGTCACTCTGAGCCCTCAAGACTTTGACTTTGTGTTTCCCAAGAGACACTCCACATCCAACTATGTTTATTAAAACATCCGTTAGGGTTAGGCTGTTCTTCTCTGTATTAAATTATAGCTGTAGCACCATCTTTTCTGTGAACTTGGAAGAGGGGCAGGATATATGGAAATGTACCGTAACAATATGAACAGGAAGGAAGCGTAGGCTGAGCGGTCCTGGGGAACATGGGGAGGGAGTCTTTTCGGACGCTTTCTTTTCAGCTTGCAGTCCCTTGAGATTACATCAGCCACTGCTGCAGGCATGTGCAGACCACAATGCCACTTTCAACTAAATAAACAACTGTCTCTGAAAAATGAGCAATTTTACATTGAAATAATACTAAATGACAGTTTGGTTATTGTAAAAAAGAATCAAGATTCACTTTATTGTCAAACAGGAGAGAAAAGGAAAACTCAACAGCCCTAAAAGAAGAGAATACTAGCATTCAGTTTGAAATAATTAAAAGAAAAGAAATAAATCTTTTTTTTTTTTTTTACAAAAGTCGTGAAAAGCTATGAAACAAGATTTTCGCATTGGAAATGTATCCTTTTTATTAAGAAAAAATGAATAAAAACACTTGTGGGTGGAAGAAAAAGTAGCTCTTCTGTGTAGCAGAAATAAAATGCAATAATTAAAATATAACTGGGTGGAAGTTGTGAAACCATGCTGCCTCAAAAATTATGTTTTCAAATTTTGAAGATGCTTATATTCCTATTGAAAGCTGAAAAAATGAAAGTGGGGGAAGTAGGACACATCTGGTTTTACTTGCAAAGCTTTTTGTGCTGACATACACACAGTCATATGGAGAGGATTAAAAAGTTTTGGATAAATACCAGGTTGCTGTGTTTGTGCAATAAAGTTTCTTATAATGGAATTCATGGGACCAATGCATAGATGAGGTTTTCTCTAAAAATAAACAGTCCGTGTCTAGGTTCTCAGTTTCCTGACTGTAGGTCTGACGTCATGTTGAAGCAAAGCAGAGGGGACGTGCAACTCCAGCCAACTTTCTGCAGGATCAAGCCTGAGACAAGAACCGCCCCCTCAGCTCCCCCTATCCTTTCTCACAGTCAACAGGAAAGACAGGGCCAGAAGACTGAGAGAGCAGGGAGAGAAGAGACGAAGAGAAGAACAGTACAGAAGATCACACTAGATGTCCAACAATCTTCCCCCACAGGACAAAATGGAAAAGCAAAAACTGAGGCCTGACATCAGTCCTCGAGTTTCCAAGAACCCTGCACAGCGCCTAAGCAGGGATCTCACCTGCTCCATCTGCCTGGACCTGTTCAAGCACCCGGTTTCCTTGCCTTGTGACCACACTTTCTGCGAGGCATGCATTTCGAGTTACTGGAGCGGCCCTCGTGGAAAAGGCCAGGGTGGGTCTGGTTCCTGTCCTCAGTGCAGGAAAGTCTATACAGGCCAAAGCTACAGACCCAACCGCATAGTGGCCAACATCGTGGAGAGCTACTGCCAGGGGATAGAGGAGAGTGGAGGTCGACTGACCGGGTTGTCAGCAGACACGGTCCCTCCGACCCCACTTTGCAGCCGACACAGAGAAGAGCTGAAGCTGTATTGCGAGGAAGACCAAGAGCTGGTGTGTCTGGTGTGTGGGATCTCTCAGGATCACCGTGTTCACACGCTGGTGTGCGTGCGAGATGCACAGCAGAGATATCGGGTAAGAATCAAAGACACATTTTCTAACTTCCTCAGCTCAGCTGGAAGCTCATTGTGTTTATGATTAACAGGCTTCCCTAACCACTTCAGCAAATGCTCTCCAAAAAGAGCTCAACACTGCTCTAGAGTGTGAGAGAGAGACTGAAGAGGAAGTGAAGAAACTGAAGGTAAGAAGAAACTTAGCCTCATGCACACTCTCCAATACCTCTTAAATGATTAACTTTCATTAGAAAACTAAGACGTAATATGTTCAACAGAAGAAAGACATTTTTGAACATGAGTATGAGTATGTTAATTATGACAGAGAAACTTTGAGGAAAAATGGAAGAAAAAAAATTCGATTTCAATACATTTTTCTCAAATATACTGTGTCAGCCAAGCAAAATAAGTTGTAAATGCATGCTAGCTTCAACCTCTGAGGCAAAAATCACCTCATATTCTCTTTTTTTTTTTTTTTTACCCAGGAACACACTGCAGATCTGAAGCAGAGAATCGAGGCACAGTTCAGTGAGCTTCACCAGTTTCTGTACCAGGAAGAGAAACTCCTGCAGGTCAAGCTGAAGACAGAAGAACGGCGAGAGCTGATAAGGCTGGATGAGCACAAGGCCCTGCTCAGTGTGGAGATATCACGTCTGCGCAGAGCTATGAACGACATAGAGGACAAGCTCAGTGAAAAGGATCCTTACACTCTACTCAGGGTGAGTGCAAAGCCACGCGTCACACTGATAGATATCTGCAAAACAAAAGAGAGGGGCCAAAAGACTTTTTTGTTTTGTTTTTTTCAGTAGGAGGTGGTGATTTGAGTAACTAGAGCGTCAGATTGTTGGCAATGTGTAATCCAGCACACCCTGATTTTAGATGTGTAACTAGGTCAACCTATTTTGTTGACCCTGGAACAACATTATTCAAAAATGTAGTCTTGACAATATCCCTACACCTATACCAAACCTTACCCATGAATAATTCCTAAAATCAGAGGAAACAATAGATGAATGACACTGATGTACAAGAACCAAACACTGATAAGTCTAAACTTTAGAAAAACTATAAACTGCTTCTTTAAATCTGATTGGTTAATCACAGTGTTGTTCGAGGGTCAACAAAGATGTTGATCCAGGAACATGTGGCACTTGGTAAAATCAGGCTCTGTGTGTAATCCAGCACCACATACAGTCGGATACTGCAGTAGAGGAGGAATGCCTACTTACAATCAGTTGCATGCACAGAGAATTTCAGACCTCCAGTGATTTTTGTGTGAACGACGCTTTAAAGAAAGACAGAATGATAATTGCATTATAAAAGTAGACTGAGATGCAATGAAAATGTAATAATAATATAATCATAAACAGTCCAAGAGCGCATCAATTGGACAAAAAAGCTCAATGTGGGTGCTCCAACACACAAGACATATAACAAAAAGATCAAGGTAGGCACACAGTGGTGAAAATGAAAAATTCTGTCATCATTTACTCACCTGCAAGTAGTTCCAAAACTGTATGAATGTCTTTGTTCTGCTGTTTGCTGAACACAAAGGAAGATATTTTGAGCAATGTGGGAAACAGAGCAGTTCTGGGGCACCACTGACTTTCATAGTATTTCTTTTCCTCCTATGATGCCCCAATACAGCCTGGTTACTTTTTGAAAAATATCTTCCTGTGTGTTCGGCAGAACAAAGAAATTCATACAGGTTTGGCACTACTTGACGGTGAGTAAATGATGACAGAATTCTCATTTTTGGGTGAACTATCCCTTTAATGATTTAAATACTATACAGATTAAAACTAAAAAGTAAATATATATTACATACAATATATCATAAATAATCATTTCAATAGTTAACTGCTAGCAGATTCTGTGGGATATCACTTGCGTCAACACAGGATACAATATAATGATCTCAGCCTTGCAATAGGAAGATAATGTCATTAGTGCAGCACAAAGGGATTTTCCAGAGACGCAGATGAAAAAAAGAGGAGTAGCTGGGATTCAAACACTGATCTCATTTGGAAAACTTCTGTCTCTGCCTCTCAAACTGGGCCAATTTCATCAGTCTCCTTTTTCCTGTCTTTTTTACAGAGTATAAAGGGCCTGCTTCAAAGGTGAGAGATGGATCTCTATGGATCTGTTACAATTCATATTTTCATGAGGAAATGCTTGAATTATTTTTGTCTGGACTCTCTGTTGTTTCAAGCAGGCAGCCACCGAAGTTTGAGAAGCCAGCGCTGACGCCACCCAAACTGTGTGAGGGCCGTTTTGCTGGGCCCCTGCAGTACAGAGTGTGGAAGTCACTGAAGGGAAGCATCTATCCAGGTTTGGGAATGATCTTAAATAAAAGAAGAATAAAATAAGTAAATATGAATTTAAAGCTGAATCAAGCTGTGTAAATATACATTAAAGGGACATTAACTCCATGAATGCCATTAAAAATGTAGCTTGTTTCTTCATTGATACACGTTCGGAGACATTTAGCATTACATCCTTCGCTCACCAGTGGATCCTCTGCAGGGAATGGGTGCCGTCAGAACGAGAGTCCAAACAGTTGATCAAAATAATCCACAAGTACTCCACGACTCCAGTCCATGTCTTTTGAAGTGAAAATCTATTGATTAGACTATTATTTAGACATTTTTAACATTCAATCGTCACTTCCAAGGAAATTTACCAGACCAAAATACTAAAAATAATCAAAGCAAAATTATGAAATGAGTGTGGATTAGTTTCATAATGGATGTATTAATGGTGGATATTGTTATTACAATCATGCAGCTTTTCACGTCACAAGATAGTAATTGATGGACTGAAGTAATACTTATTGTGATGTTTTCATCAACAGTTTGAACTGACGGCACCCATTCACTGCAGAGGATTCAAATGTGAACTAATCTTTCTAATGCTTGTGGGGCCCTAAGCGAGATAAAAAAAATTGGGCCCACTGGTGTAAAAACAGTGAGGAGAAAGCACAAAAAAGACCATATCAAGATATATATGCTGCTGAATAAACACAGAGGTAGCACAATCTGAGCGGGTAGCACAAAACATCAGAACTTTGACAGTGCTTATGGATATACAACTTATGAAACATATCAAGCTTAATATTCATAATAACTGTACATGTACTCACTATACTACTTTATTGAGCTGTCATTAGTCCTGTCCCGCCCGCACTGCAACCCAGTTATGATGGGCTACCCCTCCTTCACATCAAATAACTGTGACCCCCTGATATTTGGTTGCTTACCAAGCTTGTAGTAAGCAGTCTCTTGCCTGAAAACTCAATCGGATAACAAAAAGTTTTGGGAAACGAAACCTCTGGCCACTCCGTTGGCTTGTATTTGGCCAGTCACAGATACCGTACGGACAGTCCGACCCACTATGACTCAGATTTTGACATACCTTGTTCCGTCGAACTGCAGAAATTATTTTATACACTGCCCTGGGTCAAAGTGAGACGGGGTCCTAGGCGACCAGGTGTATTGCCTATTAGACGGGCCGGCACTGGCTACATTTCTCAAAATCTATTCAGCTGAAGAAGTAAACTTATCTGCATCTTGTATAACCAGAGGATAAATACATTTTCAGCAAAGTAAAATTTTTTGCATAAATGCATAAACTAATTCTTCTCTGCTACCCTCTTCCTTTCCTAGTTCCCTCAGCCATCACATTTAACTCCAAAACAGCCAACCCCTGGCTCAGTCTTACATCTTCGCTTACCTGTGTGCGCTACCAGACCTTTAACATCTCGATGCAGGACAATCCACAGCGATTCAATGCAGCGCTGTCTCTCTTGGGCAGTCAAGGGTTCACTAAAGGTCGTCACTACTGGGAGGTGGAGGTGTACAGCAGCACCGTTTGGACCGTGGGAGTTGCTCGTGAATCTGTCACGAGAAAAGGCGTCATCAATACCATGCCTGCCAATGGCTTCTGGACGCTCTCGCTATCGTATGGAGTTCAGTATATGGCTGGGACGTCTCCACCAACATTGCTGTCTTTGGAAGAGCCACTGGCGAGGATCGGCGTGTATCTGGACTATAAAAGAGGTCTGGTGTCCTTCTACAATGCAGAGAGCATGACGCACCTTTATACGTTCAAGGACATCTTCACCGAGACCCTTTACCCTTATTTTAACCTCGGCTTTCTGGATAAAGTGCATGAAAATGAGCCTCTTAAAGTGTTCCTACCTAAAATCTGATGTTTTCTTTAATAATATTCATATTTCTTTTTATATAAACACTGGGCTGGACCTGGATGTATTAATTTAAGACATTTTGTTTCTTAGACAAGTTCCTGTAAAAAAAACAAAAAAAATGTAAAAACGAAAACTGCAAAAATTGCAAAATTGCATATGGCTATACCGTCTTAACATTTCAGTGGGTTAATGGAGGCAATGGTTGGAAACCATGGCTTATGACCCTTTCCCACAGATTTTATTTTATACTACCAGGCAAAAGTTACCATATAACCTGGCAGATATATTATATTCTACATGTTTCTGTGATATTCGATCTTATAAACAAAGGAGTGAGGATTTGGCCGGTCAGCATGGTCAAGCCAGCCCCTGCTGGTAGATGTCGTAACTACACTACAATTGGCTGTATATATTGATATTTTTGGCAAGCAACATATAATCATAAAATGCACATAAAATATTTCAGTATAGTGGATATTTAACCAGTGGCTGGTGCTTTTTAGATAAACCCAAAAGTAGACTTATATTTGCCTCTATCTGCTGCCTTTGACGTCACATCTCAGGACCAGTGTTGCCAAATTGGGTCACTTTAACACTTTTTGTTAAAGTATGATGTTGTTCATGTCCGCGGGTTGAAGCGACCTATAGTTAGGACCGATATTACCGATATTTAGCCCCTGGAATGTGACTTTTATCAGGGTAAACCCGCAAAAAATGTGCATTTTAACCTTTTAACCTTTTAACTTTTACCGGAAATCTCCCTGTAAAGCGATTGGGCGGATCTTGCTGTGAAAACCTGGTAATTCTGCTCAGGACTGCCACTATTGAGGGGTTTATGCATTTTCTTGAACCATCGGCCAATCAAAAGAGAAGTGACCAAAGATGGACACAAGCAAACTTTCACTGCCCTCACTGTCTACACGGTCCTTATTCAAATCCTGTAGAGAAAGAGAAAATATACACTTATAAAACACAAGAGATTACGTTAGGCTAAGTTATAAAACAGGCTAATCTAAAATCTTCAGGACTAACGATTTCATATGATTTTGATACAGACATGTGCAATCCATAAAGAAATGTTTATAAACCACCAAAAAAAATGTTCTGCTTCATTTTTACTGTCTGCTAAATACTTAAAATCTTTCCCTCCTTTTTTCCTTTTTCTTCCTGAGATCAATGCAGTTGTAGTTCAACAACCACAAGATGGTGCAATTGTACTTTACACTGACTGACTGAATCAGGGTCCAGTCTTCACCAAATGTCTTGTTTTCCAATTTAACTTAACCAACAAGTGCCACATGAGTCATTAAGTCATTTAGGAAACTTACACCGCACAATAATGATCTAACTATGTTTTATCCTGTGGGGTCCCAGGTCTGGCAAGTCTTGAAGGTTATGTAGTAAAAACCCTGCAATTACAGAGTTAATTATTGTAAACAGGTAGTTTTTCATGGTCTTCTTTACAGTGTTTGAAAGTGGATGTGGAGTGGAAAATAACAGATACATTTTATAAACTTCAGTTAGGAATAAGGGAAGACACAAAGCAACCGAATAGCATTGTTGAATGGGCTGAGACCTGGACTGCCACTAACCTGACACATAGTAGTTTATGGGTTTTTCCAAATAAATGTTAACCATAAGTTCACATAATCCTAGGTGTGCCATAGCCAAATATGGCTCTCAGTTGTATGCTGTCATCTGGACCATATACCTAAAATAAAATTGTCATCCAAAAGAAAATTCCCTCCAATCCTAAAGTCATGGCAAAACAGATATGGTGAAAGTTTGGCCCATATGTGCTCAGCCATGCCATACCTAGGCCAAGTGGGACAGGTATCAGCCACATTTGGCTCAAACATTCTTGCTATCTGTGACGGCTTTAAATAAATCATGCACGTCAACTACAGAATTTATTTAAAAAGGATAAAAAATAAAACAACTAAAATGCATATTATTGAAAAAAAAATCAAACAAACATTTTCCAACCAAGTTAAACGATGTTTAATCTTATTGTGATGAGTGGAATCTCTCACTATGGACTAATAGTTAAGGACTCAGGACTACCATTAACTAAAACCAAGATACACTCAGTCATAGCGCATTTTATACACAAAGTCAAAAGAACAATAAAAGTAAATGTCCTCTCACATGTTTATTAGTCGCATTAACAATTTTGTCTTACAGCTCATTGCTTCAGGTGGACAATTTAATGTCATATAATTTAAGTCTAGTAGTCTGAATAATCATGTACAACTCTCATGTGACAAATAGTGCTAGAATTGCTTTTTACAAAATATATAAACCTTGTTGAATGATATTTTATATATTTCCAAACTCAATACCACCAGCTAGATGTGTGGGAATAAAGAATTATGATTTGTGCATGTTTATTATTTCATTGTATAATAAAATAATCATCTAAAAGTCTTTTAGATTCGATCCTTTGAGAAACTGAAGGGATCTCTAGGAGGCCAAAGTGCATCAGGGACATGCTGAATCTAATTTATCCTTCCTCCTTGACTTTCAATCAACAAAGCTCTTCATACTGATAATATCTGCCACTCAGATGTTTCATTTCCTTTGGAGATTTCAATGGATCCTTTGAAGTATGACAGGACAAATTATGTTGCCATATCCCTACATCAAGCTTGTCCTCCCAGCTTTTTGAAGGGGTTTGGTACCACTATGTCTTCTTCTTTGCAGTTTGGAGGGGAGGGAACATGGGGCCTCGGGTGGCATCACTAATGGCGCTTTTCCACTGCATAGTACGGTACGGTACGGTTCAGTACAGCTCACTTTTGGGGGGTTTTCCACTGGTAACAGTACCTGGT